>CANSGD010000183.1:5177500-5765000 GCA_947645195.1 Patellifolia procumbens | reverse complement strand
AGGTAGAAATGTGCCAATTAAAATAAAAAACATCCCAAAATGGAGAAATGTTCATATTAAAAAAAACGGAGGTAGTATTGTTTAATTATTATCTATATATTTATTACAATTCAATTCAATTCAAGTCATTTCAGTTCTATTCAATTTAATTCAGTTCAGCTCCAATAAGTTCAATTCATTTCAGTTCAGTTTAGTTCAGCTCCAATCAGTTCAGTTGAGCTAGAATTTGACGAAGAGAACAAGCTCTAAGTATGTATATTTTTGAAACTGACAACAAAACACTGAAAACCATTTTTTTGGTTTGTGCATTTTGGTTTTTGGTTTAAACAAAACTGAAAACTGAGAACAAAAAAATATAACGAACAAGCCTTAAGATTTTTTTCTTCAATAATGCTAAAAGACGCTAGAATTCCCATTTTATACAAGATTGAAACTTATTTAATACAATATCGTCCAGGATTGGGCAGAACATATGTTCTTCTTTTGGTTCAACGCAAACTCGCTACTTCAAGTATCGAATTTAAGCTCAAAATTGTTAGTTCAAGTAGTGAATTTAAATATGAAATGTTTGAGTTTGAAATTTTACACTTCAAGTCGAACTCACTACATCAAGTAGCGAGTTTTTGTTATCATAATTTTACATTTGCAGTTTTCGTACAAGGCAATGCCATAATCTCTTGAACATCTATGATCAACTACATAAAGCCAAAATGTACAAAACCACTTTGAAGCTGCTCCCACATCCAACCGCACATGCTATATTTGAATTGTAAAAAAAAAATGGCAAAAACAATGTCTAACTTCAAACCATAGTGCGCAAAAAGATATACTCCACCTTTTTTTTAATACTTACATTATTGAGCAATGACATAAAGATTAAATATATTGACTCCCACTGCCAAGGCGGCAACTGGAACTCCATGACCAACTTGCAATTCTACCTCTCCCTTAGCCAGTCTCCAACTTTTTTTTAGTTCCTACACATTACAGATAATGTGAGAACTACATGCAATATCAAATACTCAAGATGTAGAAGTAGCTAAGTTATCTCTACAACATAGATACCTCAAGAAGAAGCTCCAGTCTTCGTATCCTCCAGATACTTAGGGAAGTTCCTCTACCAATGGCCCACCTTGTGATAATAGTAGCACTCATGTTGCGCTTTAGGTGATGCCTTTGGCTCCTCGGAAGTGTTGGATTCTGCAACTTGCTTGCCTTTTTCCCACTAGTGGAAAAAATAGCTATTGCTGCTCCCTTGTAGCTACGGGCTTGAAAGTAAGCCCGCAGCTAGATTAATTATTCTATGGGCTCATAGGGAAGCCCGCAGCTACAAATTGATTGCTGCGGGCCCTTTGTGTAGGCCCGCAGCTACAACGGCCAAAAAAAGAGAAATTTTAGATTTTAAGTTAATTTTAGATATAAAGCATAAGGGTCGCGCAACGTTGTCCTCTATTTCTCTCTCTCTCTGCGTTTCAATCTCAGGCGTTTATTGAAGTTCTCATCCATTCTCAGGCGTCCATTGAAGTTCTCAGTTCGCCCCTTTCCCAGTTCGCCCCAATCTCAGGTTTGGTTTGCTTTCCTCTCGTTATTCATTCAATCTCAATAATCTCAGGTTTGAGTTTCTCGTTATTCGTTATCCTTTCATCTTCCTTACCCAGCTAGGGTTTCTCTGCATTTCCGTTATAATCTCACCATTTTTTCACTCTTAACCTCGCCACTTCATCTCTGTCACTTGAGAGAAACCCTAGCTAGAGAAGGAGCTAGAAGCAGAATTTGGTATTTGCTCTTGCTCATTTCAGAATTTGGTATTGTGTCTAATAATGTTTCTTAGCTTGAAATTAGGGTTTTAGGTTTAGCGAGGCTCGTGAATTGCGACTTTTCAAGCTTTGTGTTCTATTAGTTGTTTGATTGATTAGTTATTGTTTGATTGCAAGTAGAGTTTTGATTTGCAAACCCTAATAATTTACTCACTACCTCGAAGGTTTTGGTTGAAGCTTTGGATCTCAAAACCCTGTACTATTGTTTTGGCTCTCTGATTCGAAGTTTCTCACTTTGATTCAAAAGTCTCAAGCACATCTGATTTGAATCGAAGCATGGCTATCCGATTCTAAGAAGAAGGGCTATGTTGTTATTCTTACGTCTCTTACCAAGTTCGTTGATTGCACCCCTACTCCTGCCCCCGACAGAGTCTGCGTAACGGGGGTAATGTCAATATTTGGACATGTTTATCTTGGGTTTATTAGGTGGTTATAATTCTAAATTCTTGTTTTGACTATCTGCTAGGTCAGAACATTGAGCACCATATTTTCTTTCCTTCATTGACATGACTTGGTGAAAAGGTTGAAATGCGTTCCATGAAGGAGTTTGTGATGATCCAAAGTTGAAGGAAAGTGCTAAGCAGCTTCAACAGGTAATTATGCACCATATCAAGGTTTTTAGTTAAGCTACATGTACTAGTCTTTTACACTGACCTTGTTGTATTTCTGTTTTTTGTACGACTTATGTTTCAATATTTGTTTTTCAATAAAGAAACATATTTTGGAAACAGATTATTTATGCAAAAACAGTCATCGCTGCACATTTTTAAGGAATTAGTGCATTCATCATTGAAAACGAATGCCTGGGTACACTTCCTTTTTGTCACTTAGAAGATACTTTTGATGTCTTTAATCTCTTCTATATCCTTACAAAGACTGAATGTTTCAAAATTGCCTAGTCTGTCTACATCTATTGTCTACGTCTATTGTCTATGTTTATGTCTACAAGGACTCGGTACATTCTATTGTCTATGTCTTGACTAGTCCTGCTATTTGGATAGATGTTGTTGGCTTGTGGGTCCTAGTTAGGTAGGGGTGTGAAAGAACCAAGACTTTAGGTGAATGGAGTTCGTTTAGTTTAAGCTTGTTCGTTTAACTAACTAATGGGAAGTTGTTTTTTGTTTAAAAATTTTTTACTTTGTGTATATTCTTGTTGTGAAAAGATGAAGACAGAAGTAAGAGAGAAACTAGACAGAAGAGAGAAATACTGAGGGAAGATTTTTACTCGGTGCAGTTTGCATTCATCCTTGCATCATATATATATACTACAACCATGCTATACCTTTGCCTATATGCTATAGCATAGGAGGGTAAATTTTCTACATGCATTTATGACATGCATGGTACATGTTCTAGATGGCCATTCATCTTTGACATTTATCACTCCCCCTTGAATGTCCATCTTTTCTAATGATGCTCCTTACAACTATATCTCTTTATATGCTTAAATATACTGCCTCGTTAAAAACCTTATCAGGAAAAACCCAGTGGGATAAAAATCTGATCGAAGGGAAAAAGAGTGCAGTGCATATAAGAACTATAATACTCCCCTGGAATGCCCATTGCCTTATTTACAACAAAACATGGTGCAACTTTATTGTGTTATATGCTGATATTTACTGCCTCATTAAAAACCTTGTCAGGAAAAACCCAGTGGGATAAAAACCTGATCGAAGGAAAAAGATTGCAGTGTATATAACCCTCCCCCTTAGTCTAACGTAGGTTACTGAGGTGACGCATTCCAACCTTGTGCACCAATTGTTCGAGTCTCTTTGAAGGAAGGGACTTGGTAAACAAGTCCGCAAGGTTTTCACTTGATTGAATTTGTTGAATGTCTATCTTTCCTTCTTTCTGGAGATCATGCGTGAAGAAGAGTTTCGGTGATAAATGTTTGGTTCTATCTCCTTTGATATATCCTTCACTGACTTGGGTGATGCAAGCAGTATTATCTTCATATATCAGTGTTGGATTATCAGTAACTAAATTCATACCGCATTCTTTTTGGATATGGCTGATCATTGTTCTGAGCCAAACGCATTCTCTTCCAGCTTCATAGAGAGAAATCAATTCGGCATGATTCGATGATGTGGCAGTTAATGTCTGCTTCGTTGATCTCCATGATATTGCTGTATCTCCATAAGTGAATAGATACCCAGACTGTGATTTGGCCTTTTGAGGGTCGAATAAGTATCCAGCATCTGCATAACCAATGAGTGAAGCACTTTGCTTCGATTGATAAAATAATCCAAGGTCATGTGTTCCTCTGAGATAACGGAATAGGTGCTTAATTCCATTCCAATGTCTCTTTGTTGGCGCATTACTGTATCTAGCTAAGAGGTTCACTGAAAAAGCTATGTCAGGCCGAGTATTATTAGCTAGGTACATTAAAGCGCCAATTGCACTCAGGTACGGTACTTCAGGACCAAGAATTTCTTCATTTTCTTCTCGAGGTCGGAATGGGTCGTCTTTCACATTCAAAGACCGCACAACCATTGGAGAATTTAATGGATGCGCTTTATCCATGTAAAAACGTTTTAAGACCTTTTCCGTATAATTTGATTGGTGAACAAAGATCCCGTCCTTCAAATGTTCCATTTGTAATCCAAGGCAAAATTTTGTTCTCCCAAGGTCTTTCATTTCAAATTCTTTCATCCAGTACCTTGCAGTTATTTCAAGTTCTTTATAAGTTCCAATGATGTTCAGATCATCAACATAAACTGCAATTATAGCAAATCCTGATTTGAATCGTTTAATGAAGACACAAGGATTGATTTGATTATTTTTGAATCCTTCTTTCGTTAGGTATTCACTGAGACGATTGTACCACATTCTTCCAGATTGTTTAAGTCCATAAAGCGATCGTTTTAGCTTTATAGAGGTCATGTCTCTGGATGTGCACTTTTCTGGTAGTTTTAGTCCATCAGGGACTTTCATGTAGATGTCAGTGTCAAGTGACCCATATAAGTATGCAGTCACGACATCCATCAACCGCATTTGAAGTTTTTCGAAGACGGATAAACTTACCAGAAATCTAAATGTAGTTGCGTCAACTACTGGAGAATACGTATCATAATAATCAATCCCTGGCATTTGGGAGAAGCCTTGGGCAACAAGCCTTGCTTTGTATATAACGATTTCATTTTTCTCGTTTCGTTTTCTGACAAATACCCACTTGTATCCTACTGGTTTTACCCCTCTTGGTGTCTGAGTTATTTGTCCGAAAACTTCTCGCTTTTCAAGGGATTTTAGTTCTGCTTGGATTGCTTCTTTCCATTTTGGCCAATCTTGTCTGCGGCGACATTCGTCTACGGTTTTGTGGTTCTACACCATTCTCGTCAGATACCATTTCAACCGCTATGGAGTAAGTAAAGACATCATATATGACAACATTTTTTCGATTCCACTGTCTCTTTGTACAAGCATAATTAATCGAAATTTCAATTTTGTCGATACTTTCGTGTCCCTCGTTATTTTGAACATCTTCTTCTTTGTCTTTGTCTTTATCTCTTTCTCCATTTTGAATTTCATGATTTTCAATTGGAGGAACAATCATTTGTTCCTTTTCTATTTCATCTCGCCTTTTATTTTTTCTTGGTTTCGAATCTTTCGAACCAGGTGGCTTTCCACGCTTACGGCGTGCCATAGACTCTTTTTCAATTGCCTTATTATCTATGGGAATTTCAATTCGTGGGGGAGCATTCTCTGCTGGTATATGTGACTTCGTCACTTTTTTACTGTCAACGAATGCATCAGGCAATTGATTTGCAACACCTTGTAAATGAACAATTTTCTTAACTTCTTGTTCACAAGAGTTTGTTCGTGGATCAAGAAAAGATAATTGTGTTGCATTCCATGTAATTTCTATATCCTTTTTGTTTGGGCCCACTTTCTCTCCCCCTAAGGCTGGGAATAAGCTTTCATTAAAATGACAATCGGCAAAACGAGCCGTGAATAAATCACCTGTCATTGGTTCAAGATATTTTATAATTGATGGGGATTCAAAACCAACATATATTCCTAGCCTTCGATGTGGACCCATCTTTGTGCGTTGTGGTGGAGCAATAGGGACATATACACCACATCCAAATACTTTCAAATGTGAGACATTTGGTTCTCGACCAGATACTAATTGTAGTGGTGAGAATTTATGATAAGATGTTGGTCTCAATCGAATCAATGATGCTGCATGTATTATGGCATGACCCCAAGCAGATGAGGGCAACTTTGATTTCATCAATAATGGTCTTGCAATCAATTGCAATCTTTTTATTAATGATTCAGCAAGACCATTTTGTGTATGAACATGAGCCACTGGATGTTCCACATCAATCCCAATGGATATACAATAATCATTAAATGTTTGGGATGTAAATTCCCCAGCATTGTCGAGTCTTATTTTTTTAATTGTATAATCCGGGAATTGAGTTCTCAATCGAATGATTTGAGCAAGGAGTTTTGCAAATGCACTATTTCTGCTTGATAAAAGGCTTACATGTGACCATCGTGTTGAAGCATCAATCAACACCATAAAGTATCGAAATGGTCCACATGGAGGATTAATTGGCCCACAAATATCTCCTTGTATTCTTTCAAGAAATGTTGGAGATTCAGTAGCAATTTTATTTATAGAGGGCCTTGTTATCATTTTCCCAAGTGAGCATGCTGCACATGCTAACTCATTTGTCTTTGGGATTTTTACATTCTTTATTGAATGCCCTATTGAGTTCTCAATGATCCTGTGCATCATTCCTGGGCCAGGATGACCTAAACGGTCATGCCATAGATTAAGTAATATCTTATTATCTAACTTCTGGTTAGATATCATGTTTACTTCAAACGGACTTATATTAACACTGTATAGTCCTGAGGAATATGCTGGCAATTTCTCACAGATTTATGTTTTGCCATTTCTATTTTCTGTGAGACATATATATTCCGTTTCATCATTTATCATTGTTTCCAAATGATAACCATTTTTACGCACATCTCGAAAGCTTATAAGATTTCTTCGAGATTTACTTGAGTATAGTGCATCATCAATAGTCAATTTTGTCCCTTTTGGGAGTATTACACAAGCTATTCCGGATATCCCGGATATGGTGTTGACATCACCTTGAAACATTGTTAGTTTTGAAAAATACTCTTTATTTTTCAGTATGGTGTGCGTTGTTCCACTATCCAGGAGGCATTGGTATCCAGATCCATTTTTAGGTTGATCCATATCTTCATAATAAGAAACAAAATTAAATAAGAACATGCATATTTCATTGATAATAAAATGGTAGTACAATTCTTAAATAAAACAAACATTAAATAAATACTTGATCAACAAGGAAATAAATATTTTCATAGCTAAACAATCAATTTTCTCCTAAATTAAAATCATTTTCAGCTCCAACTCCATCCATAAAAAAATCGGAGACATCAAGGCTAGGCGGTGAGGTATTTGCCTCATTCACAAAATTGGCTTCTGCATCTTTTCCTTTATTCTTCTTAGAAGCCTGGTAGAGATCTACCAAATGCTTGGCTGTTCGACATGTACGCCCCCAGTGCCCAGATATACCACATCTAAAGCATATATCTTTTGCCTTCTGATTATCATGCTTGTGGTATTGTTGCCCCCTCTCATTGTTTTTGAAGTTATTATTATTTTTGGGGAAATATCCTTTACCTCGGCCTCGGCCTCGACCACGATTGTTTCCACGTCCTTTCCCACGGCCATTTCCACGCCCACCTCTATTTACAGCATTTGATTCAGGTAGGTCTGAGCTTTCTACTGCATTCGCCTCTTGGAATGCCAAAGACCCAGTTGGTCTAAGATTATGATTCTTTAGTAAAAGATCATTATTTTGCTCAGCCACCAACAATACAGAGATTAGCTCAGAATATTTTTTAAAGCCCCTTTCTCTGTATTGTTGCTGTAATATAATATTTGAGGCATGGAATGTAGAGAGAGTTTTCTCTAGCATTTGTTCCTCAGTGACCGGATGATTACAATATTTCAGCAGCGATACAATTCTAAACAGTGTTGAATTGTAGTCACTGATGCATTTAAAATCTTGGAACCTTAGATTAGTCCATTCGAATAATGCCTTGGGGAGGAGAATATTTTTATGGTGGCCATATCTTTCTTTGAGGCTGTTCCATAGTTCTTTTGGATCTTCCACCAATAAGTATTCAGTTTTTAGGCTTTCATGCAGGTGGTGTCTCAAAAGAACCAAGGCCCTGGCCTTTTCTTGTTCAGTGGCCAATTTAATTTGCTGGGCCGTACTTGAGCCTATATTGACAGTTTGATCTTTAATAGTATGCTCTAGTCCTTGAGCCTTTAAATTCATCTGGGCATCTACCGTCCATTCCAGGAATTTATTTCCGGACAAATCTAGGACATTGAATTGTCTTTTCATTAAATCTCCCATTATAGCTACAATAAGGTAGATAATAGTATGAAATTAGTAAATGATAACAAATCACATATAATATCTCCCCCTGATTTATATCATTTATAATTATAAATATTACAAAATAAAACAAAACAAGACATAACATTAAAATATTACAAGCAAAATAATAACTTACAATAAAAACACAGAAAGTACAAAAATAAG
Organism: Patellifolia procumbens; assembly: GCA_947645195.1. Classification (NCBI taxonomy): domain Eukaryota; kingdom Viridiplantae; phylum Streptophyta; class Magnoliopsida; order Caryophyllales; family Amaranthaceae; genus Patellifolia; species Patellifolia procumbens. The sequence continues at coordinate 5,756,578 of CANSGD010000183.1, read as the reverse complement.
CTAAAATAACAAAATACTTCCTAGAAATGCATATGAAGACAAAACAACACATGCATTTTCACCGTTTCACCGGGGAGAAAGTGTGTGATATCATGGTTCCTACTTGTGTATGAGGAGAAATATCATTAATGCCATGAGAAGGACAAATAAACCGGCTATAAGGAACAAATAGAGTTTTATTTTTCTAAAATCCTCCTCAAAAGAAGAAGAGGAGGGTGGAGGGCGGTTGTGTTCGGCGTTGGGCATGGTGGCCGGGAAAAATGGAGGAAGAAAAAAAAGATTGTGGGTTTGAGTAAAAGATGGAAGAAGATAAGAGATATGTGGTGAAATTGGGGATGGGTAATCCGCTTTTATAGAGGGTTATCCTTAACTGTACAGTTTGTTGTATATTTATCTACAGTTGTTCAAAGAATATAATGCAATAAAATTTTAGTTGGAGTATTTATGGGTACTAAATATAATTTGTTACTATTATGCATGTCGGTAAGTGTAAAAATGATAATAAATATAACTACAAATGTCATATAAAGGAAATAACACATAGTAAAGGAAATAAATATGTAATACGGTTCTAGGTTAGCTACTCCTGCATATATTGACAATAAAAAGAGCAAGAAAAATTTACTATTGTCGGCCAGCCATATAGGCGGCAAAATTAAATAAAACAACAACCTGCCATATAGGCGGTAAATGAAAATAACCTGCCATATAGGCGGTACAACAAAATAAAATAGCATAAATTAAAGTGTCCTGGCCCTCCATAAAGGTGGCGTTATTGTTAAATTATTATTTAATTTACGGGCTAGTGGCATGGTGACGTTTGATACTAGTTCCTTCCTGTTCGTCCCTATTTCTTTTATTATTTGGTGGTGGTGGATTTTCAGTTGGTGGTGCTGGAGGATTATTATTGGTGTTAGGAACAGGGTTTGTGGATTTTCACCGGTACGGACATTAGTACCGTTGGCGAGGTCAGTGCGAAAAGGATGACTTAAAATCCCCCTAGCTGGATTGGTAGCGAAAGGGACGGTGTTACGTTCTACAATTAAATGTATACAACAGAGAGAAACGTTGAAAACAACATTGATTCCGTTACTTTGTTGATCCATGTTAGGATAGTGAAAAAGGGTGAGACTAGAAAAATTGGATACCGGAGTTTGAAAGATTAAAGGTTAAAAATACCTTTTGGTTTTTGTAAGCAAACTCGTGCTGATAACGTGTTGTAAAAAGATGAAGACAGAAGTAAGAGAGAAACTAGACAGAAGAGAGAAATACTGAGGGAAGATTTTTACTCGGTGCAGTTTGCATTCATCCTTGCATCATATATATATACTATAACCATGCTATACCTTTGCCTATATGCTATAGCATAGGAGGGTAAATTTTCTATATGCATTTATGACATGCATGGTACATGTTCTAGATGGCCATTCATCTTTGACGTTTAACAATTCTAAAATTATGGTTGATTTATTGACATTGTTCGTTTTTTGAGAGATTGATAAAGTGTTGCTTCAGCTCCTAGGAAAGTATTGTTGGTTTAAATAATTCATTTCGTGTTCTCTTTGGTTGTTAACTGAGAAGGGAAGAAGCATTAAGGAGCTGAATTATTTTTTGTTCGGTATTTCTATGTGTCAATGACTTGTTGAAGGTTATCTAAAAATGCGAAGTTAAGATAGAGGACATATCTGATCGACGTCTTTCTCTCTATCCAGATTCTATTGGTTTGAAGTTTAAGATTTTTGTGTATAGTATAGCCTAGCTAAACATTAACAATTATTGAATATTTCTGTCCCTTCAGCGGCTACAATAGCTTCTCAGTGGTTACAACTTCTGCATCAAGACAGAAAAGGGCGTCTTTCAGGTCAGTTTTTCATTCAGTGACAGCATTACATGTGAGTTATATCTACGGGAGATGTAGACCGCTCAAGGGGGCTGCTATACTTGTGGTTCTTTTACATCCTTGCGTCGTAGTAAGAAGAGAGTACGTGCTGTTATATCTACTGAGTTGCCTTTTCTTCTATCCAAAGAATTCCCTTCGAATATGATCAATGTTTGTGTCATTTGCAGATTGCATAAGAGATTAACGCAGCTCGTGAAGCTCTTGTTTAGGTGATTGCTAGACTTCGGAGCTACATATAAGGAGTTCCAACTCTAGGTTCTTACGGAAAGAAACATGATTACATGATCAATATACAAATAAGTTGTTTTAATTTCATTATACAACTATGTCATAGACTTCAAAATTACTTTAAAAACCAAAAATTGGGAACTAGTGGTGACATCGAATGCACATCTATTAAGTCAACTGAATTAATATTCAACTTCTAGCATTTAGACAGGTTAGATAAGGAGAAAAAGAAGAGGCAAAGTACAAAAACTAGGCATACGTTTGTTTAATGACTTGCTTTAATCTACACATTACATAGCACAGCTGGACCTGCACTTTAACATGCACTTCTTACAGTCAGATAGCTTTGGGTAGTTTTCATCTGTTTCAGAATGCAGCCTTTACAGTCAGAACTGTCATTTGAACAAGCTGATGATGTCTGTAAGACCGCTAACCATGAAAGTAGAAGCACGACTAACACGAAAGAAGATTCTATTTTACGCTTCGTCTTGCCTTTCATGTATGTTCCTTATTCTAACTGTCGAGAATTGAAGAATATACAGAAGGTATGTTCTGTGATTTTTGCTCTAGGAAAGAGCTTATTATAAAGATGAGCTTATACAATGAAAGCTAAGTATGGACAAAGAAAAAGAAAATAAAGATTGATTTGCTTATTTCTATGCAGATATGCCAATTTGCCGAAACCTATGCATGAGAGATGGTCTTCCTTACAAATTTTATTGTTCAAATTGGATTTTTGATTGGAATTTTAAGAGGTAATCTCGGCTATGCCACTGCTCTTAATACGACCTAAATTTATAATTGATGTGCATCTGTATTGGACCATGTGTTATACTTGTTTAATGCGAAATTCCAGGCATTTGTTTGAGTTTCCTCAATCAGGATTTCAGTCTACACTTTAAACAATTACAAGTTCACAACTTGGGTGGATCTTCTATTTGTTCATAGTAAATCATTGTATATTCAACAATGTATGTTGTAAATGAAAACCAATATAGCACCATGATCTATTAGCTATGTGAAGAAGATGTTACTTGTGTTTTCAATGTACTACAATATTTGTGGTTGAATATACACGTTAATAATATACGCTCACCGATTATGAACTAGGCAATCCTACATTGCTCAATAACTTACACTTACCTTCCCAATTGAAGGCACTAACAATTTAACACCAGTTGACGGTTGGTGCATCTGAATTGCAGACCTATGCTGTAGTCATAATGCAACATAATGACTTAGCTTTTAATTGTTACACATAAGTTTGCATTGACCTCATTTGTTGTTTGATATACTTGATTTAAATCTTGGTAGTTTGCTGTTCCAAATATTTATAATATCTCCATTCTATCTCTTATTCAGGGGTTGGTGTGGTTTGTTTAAACTTGGGAGTGTGGTAAGCTCAATCTTTTGTTTTATCTGAAGGGTTTGATGGCTTCCACATCCGGGGACTTGTGGATGAAGGAGTATAATGAAGCGACCAAATTAGCGGATTATATCAATGGCATGATATCTGAAAAGACTGTGATGTCAGGTTCAGGTTCAGAATCACAGCGCCACTTTTCAGCTAGGGTTTAACTACTACTCCTAATTTGATTGCTGCTCCTTGGTTAAGCTTCATAGTAAATTGATGTTGTTTGAACTATTTGCGATTCTTTCATTTTATAGTTCTGTTTTGTCATGCTGTTTTTTCCTGCAATTTTATGGAATTCATATATGAGATAATCTGTAATTGATAATCTTTTGCTGTAAATTTATGGAATTTGCATCACGTCTATAACAAAGCCGTATTTAGTTTGTATAAATGAAGATGAAATATGGCATGCCCTTGTTTCTTAATCCGTGTGAAATCTGGTATCAAGTGGTGTCTATGTGATTATTGAGTTGCTAGTGATTCGGCATTGCCGCTGAGTTGTCAATATCAGTTCCGTCCAGAGTGCTTTCTATTACCTCTTCACACCTAAATAGTGCCTCTTGAAGGAGTGAAAAGTTTAGCTATATTCATATCATTCTTCACATTAGGCGTATTATTGATATCAACATAATAGGGCTTTGGAATGTTTGAATATTTTTCGTTGAACTTACCGAAAGAATCTGAATTATTGCCTTTTTTTTTGGATCAGGGCCTTGGTTATAAGGCATCCAAAGTCTTCTAGGACTTGAGAAAACTGTTGGAACAAGAACAAGTACTGTAATATCCCAAATTTCTACTACTTTCTAGTATAATTTATTTACAAATCTTATATTATACTCATTTTATTTTCGAAATTATTTTACAAAAAGAAAATAAAATGGAAATTTCGTTTTTTATTTTCGGAATTATTTTAGCAAAAAGGAAGATAAAATCTGAAAACTAATTTTCGATTTATTTTCGCATTTTCAGAGTTTAAGATCAAAGATCATATTTTTTGGCCATATCGGTTTTATAATTTTCGATTTGAATTTAAATTTCGAAATAAGTTAGAATTACAACCCTAAAAAATTTCTATATAAACCCCCTTCCAAACCCTTCGAAATTCAGTCTATAACTCTCCAAATATTTTCCTTCTTTCTTACTCTATTTCACCATTGAAGAGGTGAGAAAACTCAAATACTCACCCTTTCTTTTTCCCAGATTTTCGAAACTTAGAAAAAAAAAAGAGAAAGAGAAAAGGTTTTTACCGGCCTCCGATCGGTGGTTGTCGCCGGTGGAAAATCGCCGGTGTCACCTTCTTCTTTCTTTCTTCTTCCTTCCTCCTCTTTCTTTCCTCCTCTTTCTTTCTTTCTTTCTTTCTTTTCCTTGTTTTTCCTCTAACCTTCGTCTGATGTTTAGCCTTACTGTAACTTTAGTTGCTTTTTGTTTGTTTTGTTTTCCTTTGTTTTGTACTTGTTTTGTTTCACTTTTTTTTTTTACCTTGTTTAATTATTTTAATGTTTTCTTTACATGTTTTTGTTACCTTGTCCTTGCTGTAAATACTTTACCCTTTACTCTTGTTTTGTCATCTTCTCAATTTTCTTTTCCTTTTCTTTTAATTTTCTTTATTTGTTAGTCTTATTTTATGTAAAACTTGTTACATATTTTCCTCTTTTGTTACATTTTTATTTCAATTGTTGAACAACTTTTATTTTGTTTGTCACTTTTGTTTTATTTATTCTTATTATTATTTTCACTTTAAATCTTCTATTATTATTCCTAAAACGTAAAGTTATGATTTTTACTTCTACCTTTTTATTTGTTTTCAACTAATCTGACTTAAGCAATGTTTATAATTGTTTAAGTTGCGAGTTAAGAAGTTACGCAATTTAACTGACTAGAGTTATTTTATTTTATTTTAGACAAAGGCTTCCTAGGGGACTATACAGAGAACCAGTAATATTTTTAAGAGTGCGCTTATCAAGGTAATTCACAATGTCCATCTACTATAATATTCCTGTATAGGAATATTATGTGCTATGTGTTGTAAGTGTTATTTTTGTGTACAACCTACTATATATGTACTACTGTAAACTAAAATTTGATGTTCACGTTTTGTTGTTAATATCATTTAACTATTAACAACTATACTCGTATATACCTATGATTTTGATCTTTTGTCAAACTTATTGTTTTATTAATTTTCATTCAATACTTTTGGCACCGCTATTATGAGAATAAGTGGGTAACAAGTAATAACTTGAGTTGACAATTGATCTCTTGACATAACAATTATTACGTAATTTGTGTTTGTGATTCGATTATGGACGTTATGGATTCCACGAGACTGTAGTTTGACTAATTTTAATGAATATGGAATTAATTGTTACGTGCTATGTATTATGTAACCTTGTTAAAATCCATTAATCACTTAAAGTGGAATGTTAAGAAGGGAATGTAGCATGTGGAATTGAATCCTCCATAGGTGATGGACAGGTTGCCCTGTTTAGTAGTGAACCTAATGACGTTTGATCATTGGGCTGCTAATTCAAGTTTTGATTTCTTTATACTATTAAACTGCTATTTTGTCTTCCTCCTAATAGTGAACCTTTTGGCGCGCTTTTGTGTTAGATCATTAGGCTGTTAGTGAGGGGTGTGCACACTATGGACTCTCTGTGAAATATTTGGCCATGTTATATGACTTTTGGGTGACGACCCAAAGACAAGTAGGTGGTTACTGGGATTAGTCCCGGCCTACTGGCGTTCCATTTCCCTTTCTTAATTAATAATGAGCTATGTGAATTATTGTGAATTTGTGATTATTTATCTATAAACTACGTTTTATGTATAGCTGCACTACTCTGATTATTAAATTTATTTTCAAAACAAAACTATTATTATTTTACGGGATGGAGTTGGAATTACTTAGTTTTTACTAATTTTAGTTTTTTTGTTTCTATTTTGTTTTCCAATATTTTTGCAGGTTCTTGACAAGGGGATTACGTTGGGCATTTGAGAGCAATATAGCTTAGGATCACCTAGTTTCCGACTACATTAGTGTTTTTAACTATTACTCTTTATTTCAGTCTTGGTAACTTTAGTTTTATGACTTAGCTTTGGTAGCTTTGAGTTTCTTTAATAATGAGATGTTTAGTTCTTCCAGTTCATTTTTAGCCTTGCATGTTTATGCGGCGGTAACACCCTAAAGGTTTAAATGAACGGTTTTTAAAGTCAAATGATGTTTTTCTAATCAATTATTAGTTTAAATTTTTGGGGTGTTACAAGTACAACAGCTCTTCCACCTCCAAGATCAACTCTTCTCATCATTTGTTCCGGCACATAAATCAAATGTATGGAAATATGTAAAGTAGATTGAGGGGTTCTGAGCATTGGCGCCAACCCGAATGATGCGGCTATTGCAAATGGATCAAGTGGTAAGACGATGAAACTTATCATGCCGGCAACAGCTGTTCAGAGCATAACCGACCAACCACTCTGACATGGTTCGGCCACTTGGTGAGCGTGTCGGATGAAAAAAGTATTTCGATGTATGACTATTCTTAGTATTAGTTATTCTCATTAAATGTTGAAGATTCTAGTGTTTGGTTTAAGTTTTTTCACTTGACGGTGTTCATAGATGTATTGAGAGATATGTTTATAAAATTATAAGAGCTATTTTTAAATCTTACATTTTGGATGTGCTTTTGTTGCTATTGAAAGATGTTGCCTAGCACATGTAATTTGAAGATTAATTTATGTGAAACGTGAATGGGGAGCAAGTAGGGGCAGCAGGCTAGGTGGGGGTATGTTTTTTTTAATAAAAAAACACAGAGTTGCTGCGGGCCTCACAACTTGCCGCCAGCTAATGGTGATTGAACATGTCTATTACCATCACCATTAGCTGCGGGCTAGTTGTGAGGCCCGCAGCAATTGGTACTTGTTGCTGCAGGCTTAAGCTTGAGGCCCGCAGCTAAACTTCAATTTTAGCTGCGTCTTTGTACGCAACAACTGTTTTTTCAGATTAGTTGCTCCTTCAATAGCTACGACCAATGTACGCAGTAACAAGCCCCTTTGAGGCCCGCAGCAACAACTGTTTTTTCCACTAGTGTCCCTTGCTTTGAATCTTAGCAGAAATTTCATGCTTCTTAAACTCCTTGCCCCTTCATAATACCCTTAGGCTCTAGTATGGGCTTAGTACGCAAGCTCCTTAAGCCTAAATCAACATAACATGCAACTCTTGCATGGTCACTTCCCCTCCTTGCATATATATAGAAGTACAAACGGAAGTTCTTATATGTATTAGTGAGTGACTAACGAATCGATTATTATATCAATTGCTAGCTTTTGGGGATAGGAAAATCCCAGATTGCCCATGTGCTCAAATTAAAATGACCAATCATATTGAACAAATGAGGACCATTTGATTTACCTTTCTCGCCAATTTACACTAAAGAAGCTTGTGGTTCACTTCGATCCTTTCCAATCGAGCATGTTTCTTATACATGGTTCATGATAAGAGATTTTTAGTGTGTCGTTAAGGCACTAAGAACCGCTTAGCAAACACAATTTATAAACCTAACGAGCAATTACTAAGTACGTACTAATGGCAAGTCAAGGGTCGAACCACAAGGAAATTGGGATTGAGTTTAGTCCACTAAGTCCAAAGCTACCTAAGTGAAGGGTTTTTGGGTTTGAGATTGAATAGATTACCAACTAATTAACTAGCTAATGAATACCGACAAATAATTAAATAGGAGAATTAATATGATAGAGTAAACACTAGAGCTTGGGTTACTCGCATGAACTCGGGCAAGACACGACATAAATGCAACTACGAGGCTATAGAGAATAACATGCAAGGTTAAGTTTCCCTCTAAAGTCCTTGAGTCCTCTCTCGAATGGTCCTCAAGAGTAATCAATTAATCAATCAACTAAATCCTCTCTCGAATGGTCTTTAGCCAATTGATTAATGGATTCAATTTGGTTAGAAAACCCCTAAATAAGATCCTCTTAATTTCTACCCAATCTCTTGGTCTAGAAATTAAGTTGATTCATGGGAATGACTAGACAACAACAATCAATTAAGAATAATTAAAATCTAAGCCCTAGCATAAATTGATTAAGGTCTACCCTAAGGTGTCAAAACACCAAGAACAATGCATATTAGACATGAATAAAGCAATTACAAAAACATCTACATTAAGCCCCTAATTCATGCTTTCACCCAAATTTGAGATTAGGAACTACTCACTAACCATGGATTCTAAGCAATTAAGATTCAATAAATTAAACATCATAAACAAAGCAATAGAATTAAAGGAAATAGATTGAAGAAAAATTACTTGAATCGATTAACGAATTCGATCTTCAAAGATGAAACAATTAAGAAACTAAGTGTTTAGAGAGAGTTTAGGGCTAAGAGAGAGTAATTAGAAACTAAGAGTAATAGATAATGACGAGTCTAAGGTAAGAAAACTAATTAAAAGAGTCATTAAAGTTTGACGGACAAAACGGGTCAAAGCCCGAAAGCAGGTCACCACGGTCGTGGTGCCTTAAAAACGTCTAGGCAGTAGCTAATCTCCAAACGGACTGACTCGACGAAGTCAGGTCACCATGGCCGTGGTGATTTTTCCACGACCGTGGCCCCTGACTTTCATAGGATCAGTTCCAAATCTTCAACAGTCTGACCGTGGTGACCTACTGGTCAGCGGACAGCTCAACTTTGAATGATCATATCTCTCTCGTCTCTTATCGGAATTGGGCTCATGACCAGTTGTTGGAAAGCTATCGAAACGAACTAACACTTCCCGCTGGAATCACCTTAATCAGATTTATAGATCAAACGTTATGTCTATTTGAAGTTCAATAGTCCACAACAAGTCTTCCAATGATCATATGACTTCAAAAACCTGCTAGTTAGCCTGGAAATCATCCAAAAACAACTAAAAAGATAATGAAGCGGCAATATAACTCAAAGGTGACAAAAAACCATGCAATGCTAGGCTTAAATGCTCTAAACTACATGCAAGGACACTAAAAATGACCTACCACTCAGCACAATAAAGTGCTTATCAAACTCTCCCAGCTAGTCCAATTGCTTGTCCTCAAGCAATGCAAATCAAATTCATGGGTAAGAGTTCAATGAATCCTCACAATAATACGCATGCTAAGATAGAGAATAAAGACCTTTCAAACTTTTTCATCAATAAATGCAAAACACTATCAAGTCTCAAAGTTTATAGCACAAGTAAAAGCATCAAATCTTACCACAAGTTCTCCCCCAAGCTTGGCTCAGTCATATGGATAGTAGCTCTCACTTTAGTCGTGCTCAAGGTCTCTCATGTGTTTGTAAGGTCGCAATTATCGCTCAAGGCTCAATTCCGTTGACTAAATCCCACCATAGGCTTGCATATCTTCTCACTCTCCATCGCGTGAGACATAAGTTCTTTTCAAGAATCATGAGGACTTTATCGAGGTTGTAATGAAGGCTAAAAGGTAAGGGTGTGGATACATTTGGGAATTTGGTGCTAAATAGGGGAAAGTGAAGCTTCCTAAATCAACACCAACTAGACAAACGTTAACCCGAAACCATATAACTTTGTTACAACCACTCAACCAACCAATAATACCTCCTCCAATAGCATCTCCTAATCTCTCTTTATTAAGCACTAAGAACAAAACCACAATTTTTTTTGTGGTGATGTTTGATTTTCCCTTTTTTTTTCTTTTTTTTTCCTTTTTTTTTAGAATTTTTAAACTAATAAGGGAGAGAGATAGGAGATCAACAAGAAGTAGGGAGGAGGTGAACTCAACACAGAACGTGAATTCAACCAAAATACACATCATACAACCAACTCAAATCACTATCAGAGCATTGAATCACAAGATGTACCACTCACCAATCTAGCTTCACAATCCCCTAGGTTAGAAAATCGGTAATAGGCTAAAGATGAGGTTAAACAAGAAAACAGGCTCAGGCTCACGAGGGTGACAAATGAGATAAGATAATGTGGGTGTCATTTGGCAATGTAGTTCATATATATAATGAACGCCTCAATCATATTCAAGAATCAAACCAGTCAATGCAATTTCAAGGAGAATCAATGCAAGTTCTAGAGAACGTTCGTCAAGGAAGAGCATCACACAACAAGCAAATGAGACTGAAAAGATGTCAGTCTATAGGCTATAAAAACATGATATCACAAAGGGTATAGCTACCAACATCGGTCGAGCCGCACAAGAGGGAGACCAATCATACCACAACCCGACAATTCCTTGGCCTACTAGAGACTATCAAAACATTTCCTTTTTTTTTTAGTTTTCAGATCATCAAGAAAAGACACATGCGTACCAAAGGCGGAGTCCATACCTAAATGCAATCTATATGCACATGCAAGGCTAAAGAAATCTACATGCACCCTAAACATGATACTAAATACTAAAATGCAACCTAAACATGCCACTAATATGCAACTAATGCAAACTATATGCAACTAAAATATACATCCTCCCCCAAGCTAAACCACACAGTGTCCTCACTGTGAAAAGTCTAATGATAACAATATCAAGGGAGGGGAAAAAATCCCGCCTCAATGGTCGGGAGGGGGTCGGGAACCACCTGAGTAGAGCTTTGCCCCTTAAGGTCATCAATCGAGCTCCTAATGACATCTTTATATTTTTGCAATATCTTAATCAATTCTGGTATAGAGATGTCATCAAGAGCCGAGTCAACAATAGAAGGATAAGTACATGCATCATCAAGGAAGACATACTTAAGGGAGGGGGGAAGAGGTTTGAACTCTACCTTGGGAGGAGGCTTAGTACTCTCCTCCTTAGCAACGGAAGTGGCTAGGACCTCAAATCCCGACCCAAGTGTTTCCTCAACGGTAGCACCGTCGAGAAGTATAGAGGACTCTTTCACCTCTTCCATATCTAAACTCGGCTCCTCAGTGATTGAAGTATAGGGCTCATCATCAGTGTGAGCTTCTCTCTCAAAACCTTCCATTTCACCCTTCACATGACCAACCCGACAAACTCTCTCTATCATGGGTCTCTTCAATGTTTTGGAGAACTCAAACACAACCTTCTCATTGGCTACCTAAACTGTGATTGTATCATTTCTGCAATTTATTACGGCACCCAATTTCTTAAGAGCTTCTCTTCCAAGAATGAGAGGAGTCTCGGGATCTTCCTCCATATCCATCACCACAAAATCACACGGCACCAAGACATGCCCAACTTGTATCGGAACATCCTCCAACTCACCATGCGGCGCTCTCAAAGATCGATCCGCCAATTATATAGTCTTCCTTGTAGGAAGAAGAGGGAAGTTTAGGCGCTTATCTATGGATAGAGGCATCAAACTCACACTCGCACCCAAATCGGCCAATGCACCCTTAGGCTCGAGGTCGCCTATCGTCACCGGCAAAGTGAAGCTTCCAGGGTCTCTTTGCTTCTTAGGCATATCTCGTTGCACTAGAGCACTTACTTGGTATGGCAATTTGATAACCTCGTCTTCAACCTTTCGTTTGTTGGAGAGGATCTCCTTCATGAACTTGGCATAGGCTGGCATTTGAGACATGGCCTCAAGGAATGGAATGTGTATTTGAAGGCCTTGCATAACTTGGAGGAACTTAATGAATTTGTCGCTCAACTTCCTCTCCACCAACCTTTAAGGATATGGGACCGGTGGCACATAGGTCTTAGGTGGAGGAGGTGTTGACAATTGAGCTTTGTCACCAACTTGCTCAGGAGTTTCCTTATCTTCTCTTCCTTTCTCAACATCAACCTCCCTTTCATCTTCCTCAACTTGATTGTCCTTCTCAACCACCTCAACTTCACTATCTTCACACTCATTAGGCATCTTAGGGCCCTCATAGTTTGTTCCCGACCTCAAATGGATAGCTTTAACTTGATGTAAGTTGGGGTTAGGAATGGGTTGGCTTTGAAGTTGATTTGTGGGGTTAGAGGGGTTTTTCTCGGCCACTTGAGCCAATTGGGTTTCAAGCATTTTGGTGTGAGCTTGTAACTCTTGAAACCTTTGGTCATGGCTTTGAAGGGTTTGGGTGATGGTTTGGAGTTGTTGGAGAATTAGGGAGGTAGGGTCGGAGGATGTAGTAGGTTCCGGATTTGGCTTAGGAAATGGTGGGTTTTGAGGGGCCTTTTGGAAGTTGGATCTTTGATGAGGGGCTTGGTAAGTGTTAGAGTTTTGAGAGGAGGATCCACCTTGATTGTAGCTTTGAGTAAACCCTTGTTGAGGTTGATTAAAGCCTTGTTGAGGTGGATTCCACCCTAATTGAGGTTGGTTGTAGCCTTGGTTGTAGCCTTGTTGAGGTTGTCTCCACCCTCCTTGTTGATTGCTCCTATAACCTTGGTTACCTTGATACCCCTCTCCTCTACTATTCATTGCCACCACATGCTCTGACTGAGATCATCCACAATAAGAGGTATCATGGTTTGTACCACCACAAATATCACAAGAGAAAGCATTCACTTGTGAGGGACTAGATGATCCAAGGGTGATCTTCGAGAGCTTCTTGTCAAGTTGATCTATCTTCGCTTGAATTTGATCCATTGGGTCCAACTCAAACTTTCCACCCTTCTTAGGTTGAGCACCTCTCCTTCTTCCACCCCATGAGTAGTTCTTGATTACTTCCTCTATGGTGGCCTCTAATTGGTCTTGCGGGATCTTAGAAAGTTGACCTCCCGCTCCAGCATCAAGATTGGCACGTGACATAGGATCAAGACCATCATAGAAGAACCTCATGAGTAGATTTTGATTGAACTCATGGTGAGGGCACGAACGAATCAATTCCCTAAACCGTTCCCAAGCCTCCGCAAGTGTCTCATCATATTCTTGCTCAAAGGAGGAGATCTTCCTCCTAATATTTGCGTTTTTTGACTCTGGGAAATACTTCTTCAGAAAAGCCAATGTAACTTGCTCCCATGTAGTAAGGGAGTTAGCAGGCAAGCTCTTGAGCCATGACTTTGCCTTTCCGGAATGAGAAGACCAGAAGAGATGCATCTTGATATAGTTTGGAGAGACATCATTTGTTGTTATCATAGTACAAATCTCCAGATATCGATCAAGATGATCAAGTGGATCCTCATTCGACCCTCCTCAAAATTGCTCTGCTTTCACCATCCGTGTGAATTGAGGGTGAATGCTGAAATTTGTAGTGGTTGTGGGGAGTCAAATTCCACCCTGTAAAACATAGGACCCCGGATTTCCGAAATCCCTGAAAAGTTGTCCATTTTCCTCACCCATGTCTGATTCACTTTCACTTGTAGAACTTGAGATTGGTGAAGCTGGTGCAGAACTCAAAGTCAACCGTTCCAAACCTCCCCGAAGCTTTCGCAAGGTGCGATTGATTTTCGGATCTAAAGGTAAGATGGGTGAACCGTGAGCTCTCCTTCTCATGTAACACAACAAAGCTAAGCAGAGGGTTAGCAAATAACATAACAGTCTAAACAAAACAAAAAATCACTCAAGCAATAAGAAACTCAAGTAAACTTCAATAATAGCACAATTTCCCCGGCAACGGCGCCATTTTGATAAGAGGTTTTTAGTGTGTCGTTAAGGCACTAAGAACCGCTTCGCAAACACAATTTATAAACCTAACGAGAAACTACTAAGTACGTACTAATGGCAAGTCAAGGGTCGAACCACAAGGAAATTGAGATTGAGTTTAGTCCACTAAGTCCAAAGCTACATAAGTGAAGGGTTTTTGGGTTTGAGATTGAATAGATTACCAACTAATTAACTAGCTAATGAATATCGGCTAATAATTAAATAGGAGAATTAATATGATAGAGAAAACACTAGAGCTTGGGTTACTCGCATGAACTCGGGCAAGACACGACATAAATGCAACTACGAGGCTATAGAGAATAACATGCAAGGTTAAGTTTCCCTCTAAAGTCCTTGAGTCCTCTCTCGAATGGTCCTCAAGAGTAATCAATTAATCAATCGACTAAATCCTCTCTCGAATGGTCTTTATCCAATTGATTAATGGATTCAATTTGGTTAGAAAACCCCTAAATAAGATTCTCTTAATTTCTACCCAATCTCTTGGTCTAGAAATTAAGTTGATTCATGGGAATGACTAGACAACAACAATCAATTAAGAATAATTGAAATCTAAGCCCTAGCATAAACTTGATTAAGGTCTACCCTAAGGTGTCAAAACACCAAGAACGATGTATATTAGACATGAATAAAACAATTACAAAAACATCTACATTAAGCCCCTAATTCATGCTTTCACCCAAATCCTAGATTAGGAACTACTCACTAACCATGGATTCTAAGCAATTAAGATTCAATAAATTAAACATCATAAACAAAGCAATAGAATTAAAGGAAAGAGATTGAAGAAAAATTGCTTGAATTGATTAATGAATTCGATCTTCAAAGATGAAACAATTAAGAAACCAAGTGTTTAGAGAGAGTTTAGGGCTAAGAGAGAGTAATTAGAAACTAAGAGTAATAGATAATGACGAGTCTAAGGTAATAAAACTAATTAAAAGAGTCATTAAAGTTTGACGGACAAAACGGGTCAAAGCCCGAAAGCAGGTCACCACGGTCGTGGTGCCTTAAAAATGTCTAGGCAGTAGCTAATCTCCAAACGGACTGACTCGACGAAGTCAGGTCACCACGGCCGTGGTGATTTTGCCACGACCGTTGCCCCTGAATTTCATAGGATCAATTCCAAATCTTCAACAGTCTGTTTTGCTCGCTATAGGTCCCCACGACCGTGGTGACCTACTGGTCAGCGGACAACTCAACTTTGAACGATCATATCTCTTTCGTCTCTTATCGGAATTGGGCTCATGACCAGTCGTTGGAAAGCTATTGAAAGGAGCTAACACCTCCCGCTAGAATCACCTTAATCCGATTTATGGATCAAACGTTATGTCTATTTGAAGTTCAACAGTCCACAACAAGTCTTCCAATGATCATATGACTTCAAAAACCTGCTAGTTAGCCTGGAAATCATCCAAAAACAACTAAAAAGATAATGAAGCGGCAATATAACTCAAAGGTGACAAAACCATGCAATGCTAGGCTTAAATGCTCTAAACTTCATGCAAGGACACTAAAAATGACTTACAATTAAGCACAATAAAGTGCTTATCAGTTCACAACTGTTAAATTGTTTTATGGGCATCCATTCCATCAAAAACCTTATTTTTAAAGTTAGGTTTCGTACTTGCAAGCATCAAACATGTAGCAGACACAGATTCGTCTAAGATTGTTTACCTAGTGGTCCTATTAGCTTAGCGAGAATTCACGGGAAGTTCAAGAACAGGAGATCCACTTACATTTTCTCTCCCTTCTTTTATGAGAACTATTCTCAGTTTCCTCTCCCAGTGTAGGAAATTCTCTTGGTTAAGTTTTTGTTTTTGAAGAAAATCGCGCAAATTAAAGACAAAGTTGTTGTTGTTATTATTAGACATGACTACAACCAATATAGTTCACAAGCATTCAATCAATATGTTTATCAATGATAGTTGTTTAAACAATTTTAAACCACTATTCATACTTTACTAAAAAAAATATAAAACCTCATATTGAATAAAGAAATAACCAAGATCCTGTCCCACTATAATCAAACGAACTTTTGCCCCTGCCAAAAAATAGTGATTGAATAAGTAATCCACTTTTACGAATAATAACAATTTATAATTATTGGTAGACAGGTTAACAACTCCTTGTTCAAATCCTATTTCTTAGCTTCAAAACCCAAAATTGTGTTGATAGTTTTGTTGAGTTAAACCAAACATTAACTTGTAAGTTTCATAAACCTACCATATTATCCCAGAAATAATTACCAACGCCCTGCTTTGACAAAAAATTATTACTCATATTCTAAGGCTTTATAGGTGTTTGGAAAAGCAATTAAGCTCAATATTATCTTTGCGGACTTAAGTTTATTAGTTTATTTAAAAGTGAACACATCGCACAAATAACCACACATAAACTTAAACAATCATTTAAATAGAATTAAATGCATAAGCAACCAAATATAAATTTAATCGTGAACCCGACATGCCCCCTAATCCTAAAATATCGAACCTTCATCAATCCACCCTTGAGATTTCTCGGTTATCCATTCTACTCTACGCAAATAATTTGAATTACATAAATACAAATGATGCACATATCGTATTTTAATTACAAAAATAAATTACGATAAGCATATCGTATTTTCTATCCTTGTTTGGGTCATACCAGTCACAATCTTGCAAATGTAATATCAAACATATTATAATATGCATCCATGCAGAAATATAATTTCATCATATTATAAATAAATCCAGGCAATATAATAACAACATTGTTTACTCCATTAACGATTAATCAGTAAATAATAAAAACATTCCACAATAATCAAATAATAAAAAATCCATGACAATTATAAAATTTAACAACTTTAAGTTACTAATTATTTTTAAAAAATTAATCAAATTAATAATTCTTCTAAAATTAGCCGACTTAAAAAAATTAAGAAAGACTAATAAAGGAACCTTTTATTATTTTAATTCAATTAAAATTTGAATATGCAATTAATCAACATTGATGATTAATTTGCAATATTGGAATATATAAAAAAAAAACCTTCTCTCGGGAAAAGTTGGTAATAACCACTTTGCACCATTCACCTATTTCAAAACAACCACCTCACTTTCATTTTTGTTTAGATAACCACCTCTTGTTTTTGTAATGTTTTCATATATCCATCTGTTAGCAGAATTTCCAAACGACGTTAAATGTGGGGGCCATATTCTTACTAAATTACCCTAAGTCTCTCCAAATTTTCACTAATTACCTTACTAATCAATAGTTTGACTAGACAAATTATGATTAATATTTTAGAATTATTTTTTATTCAACTTTAAAAAAATTTAAAACTATATATTTTAGATGTATGACATGGTAATGGACATAAATTACCAGACAACATTTAATCGTGTTTCTAATACTAAAGACGATTTTTTACGAAAAAGAACAACGCCCTCGTCCTTTATGGGCATGAATTTCGAAAATCCCTACGAAAAGAGTACTTATAAGCCGATTTTTCGCGCACGTACTTCGAGACAATTTTTCAAACGAAACACAACGTTTTTCGAAAAACGAACACCATCATACGCCCTCTAGGAACACGAATTTCCAGAAAACTCTATAAAACAAGTACCAACAAGCCGGATTTTAGTGTATGCACGTCGAGACGGCTTTTTCGGACAAACACAAGCGTTGTCCATTTTCCAAAAAAAACATCGTGTTCCTACCCGCCGTACGTCTCGAAGAACGATTTCCGAAAAAAAACATAGTGCTCCCTCCGAAAAAGTCGTCTCGACGTACGTGCCCCCGGCTTGTTGGTACTTTCACATAGAGATTCTTGAAATTTGTACTCATAAAGGGAACACAGCGGTGTCCGTTTTTCCAAAAATATTATCTTTAGAATTAAAAATGCGATTAAATATTCGTTTCTTTAGGCCGTATATTTAGCTATATCAGCCAATACTCGCAACGAATCTCTATGTGAAAGTACCAAATCAGCCACGACATCAGCCAATACTCGCTGGCGACATTAGCGCAGACATCACGCAACACTTGTACAACCTTCTCGATAGAGACTCGCCACAATAATATAACCACCGCAACTGCCTAGAAAAATTCAAACATTTTGACAAATTTTTTGCCAAATTCGAGCTTAATAGTTTGAAACTCGGGAAACAAATCAAAGTTTTATGTATCAAAATGAATGATACGAATTTTTTTACAATTTGGCATGCCGCATCATCATTTAACATTCATTCAAATAATTTGGGGCAAAATTTAGAGTTTTTAATTGTTTCAAATTACTCTTGAAACGAAAACAACAATACATGATTTTGAAATTCAGATCTAAAAAAAAATGACTAAATTAATTTCACATAAACTAGAATTGATTTGTTGAATTTTGAAACAAAAATTCAACCAAAACCTTGAATGTCGAACACATCTTTTTCCAAAATAAGTATCATGAACATAAAATAAAAGATCCAATCAATTAAAATCACTATTTTAAATATTCAAATTAACCCATATTTAAATCCTCCTAATTAAATAATAATAATAAATTTAGCATCATAAACATCAACACATTAACATTTGCATAAGGCTAAACTAGTACCATTTTAGGAGCTCATAGATGCAATTAGCGGAATTTCAGGAAACTACTTTCCAATCATCTATTTTAAGATCACATACATAGATTAATACGTACCAATCAAATTTTGATGCATGACTCCAACAGCTAAGTGATGAGAATGAATACTTTAAAGTATAATCAATTATCCGAACACCTTTAGAGATCAAGGACTTTAATTATAGTCCCTCTATTTGGTCCACACACGCTGATTAAAATTTCACGTCTGCTAGATTCCTAGAGCGGAAGAGGATGAACAATTTCAATCTCTTACTCTTAAGGCTTGTAGTGCTTAACCATAGTAAGGATGAGAGATTTCTTTTCTTTCAATTGTTTAGTAAAAGAAACTCTTAACTTTTCCTTGTGATTCTCCTTTATTACTAAAATAATTAACTTACACTAACTCCGTCGCCCCAAAGGATTTCCTATTTTTTCATTTTTATTTGTCCCAATTGCATTTCTCATTTCCTTATTTGGATATAGTTCACCTATTATAATATTATTTTCCTTACAAAAAACATTTGACCCCACTCTATCTCTTAATAAACAATTATAGAAAAGACCTACTATACTACCTTACCTTCCAATTTAATATGAAAATTTAACTCCACACCTCCTCCCTCCCTAAACATTGTGTCAAAATAATGGGAAATTCTCTTGGGAAAGGAGGGAGTAAATAGAGATGTTCATAGTGATGTGATTCGAATGACCCGATCCGATATCCAACCGATCTGAATATTTTAGGATCAGATTCGGATTAACCTTTTTCGCATTTTTGAAAATCTGAAGCGTGGGAATAAATCGAATAATTTATTTGGGTGAATATCCGATTTATTTTCATAAAATACATTGTTTTTTAAGATTTTTTTTCTTGTAAAATATGATCGGATCGAAATTTCGAATATCCAACTTTTCAAATCGTTATCCTTCCACTTCGAAATTACAGATCAAATACTCCAAAATAAATAACTCAAATGTTTAGTTATATTTTTATTTATATTTAATAATTACGAAAATTATCAAGCACATGTTGCTTCAATTCTACTGAGCGGCAACCATAGACGTATGAGGTATGACTATATGAGCAAAAGCCCGAACCACACGAATAACTAAAAGCTCATATCTTGCCAACAACACTCTCTGTAGTCTATCCTTCTTCTTCTTCCTCTACCTGCATATGCATATCGAAGCCAACAAGCACGGACCATATACATAAATTAAATCCATGGCGTTTTATCTACCAAATGTATCTCCATCAATTCTACTGCAATCAAGATCAACAACAACAACAACAACAACAACAACAACTAAAGATAACCCAATTCATGTAATTCCATCATCACCACCTTCACCACCACCTCCTCCTCTTCATCAAGTAATCAAGCCACCTACTCTTTCTTCTTCCGCTCCTCCTCTACTTCGTGATGCTCAGCTTAAACTGCCCTCTTCAACCATGCATCATGATAACCCAAAGGATGACTTTTATGTCAATTTAGGCCAGGCTGTACGTTCCCTTAGAGAAGATCTTCCTTTACTCTTTACCAAAGACCTTAATTATGATATCTACAGGTATCCCACTTATTACTCCTCTTTCATTCTTTCATGTTTTTCTTTTTCTTTTATTTGGTTTCTTTCCTGAAAAGTGAAAGCAAAAGGAAATAATGAATAACAAATGGGAGGAGATGTGTTTTCTCTTTATTTAGGTAGTTAAGGAAAACTATTTTAAATCATTATGAAAATTATTTTCCATCACTTATAAAGTAAACAAAGGAAAATGGGAATTTAGTTTTGCATAATATGAATAGATTTATCTGATAGTCATGGCATGAATCTATGCGCCCACACGACCACATCCTCGCCCGGCCCTCGCAAGTGTTTCTGGTCTAAAAGGCGTAACTTACTAAACTAAGATCATATAAAGGGTGCAAAGCTCATGAATTATGTCAATGTGGGACTTTGTCTCTTGAGCTAAAAACAATTGGAGCTTTTCAACTCCAACAAGGTTAAGGATAAATTTATGCTCTACTAGAAGGTTTATGCTTTTTAAAATTGATGGCCAATAATAATTGATTCCCACATTACACTTCCTGGCAATTGACTTGTCAGTATGGGCAATACCACCTTCGTTACTAATGAGCATGAATGAGTTATTGGTTTTCGAGGTTTTGGCTAATTTACATCCAAATTGTGAGGATGATCACAAATTACCTAGGGTCTAGGGAAGGTATCATTACCACTTATTCCTTTTAAGAGATCCTTCTCATCGTGAACCTAACCAGAACCTAATGATGTGCATTAGAGTGTTATCATGTCCAAGCTGCCTGTGCTGGTAGTGGTTGCATATTTGAGTAAGAGTCCATTCTCAATTTGAAACAGCTTGTGTGTTATCCCATGCATTTTCTGTCCTGGAGGCATTGAGGTAATGTTGTTGTCCATGTACATTACCATATCGTCTTTGGATAAAGCAACGTTATAACTGTCAAAATAACATTGCTTATGAGGCAAATCATATTACTTGCTTAGTTCTTTATGATTGAGTATCTTGTATACACTGATACCTCTTACCAAGCTTTGCCGAGTTCAAACATCTATGAACAAATGATATTCATAACACGGGTTTTTTATGGCACCAAGGGGAGAGTAAGGGGTTTTGGAGGAGAGTTCAAGATTTATGGGGGCGCTTATGGTATTGTGCTCAAAGTTCTATTTGTTTCTAAATGTTTATAACAGGGAGGAACCTGACATTTTTCATAGCTGATATAGTAAGTCAAATGTAAGAGCCTGTGTTAAAACTACCTTGAGCTTGTGGTTACACTAGGACAAAGAACTTGATAAATTTTGTACTTTGGTAACTTTAACTTTGCTGTAGATCATCCTATGACTTGCTTAGGATATTCCTTGCTGAAACATTTTATTTATGCTTATATTCTTGGTGCTGCATCAATTTTTTTGACTTGAGTTTGGAGTATCTTAAGGAGTATGGCAATATTTGGCTGAATAATTGATTGTTGTATTTTTGTCAAGAGTGGAGGCATTTTGCTTAGTGCACTCTGCGTGAGGCACATAATCTCCTATTGGTTGTTTAACTAACTAAAATATACTCCCTTCGTCTCATTTTATTTGTTGCATATTGACCTTGAACACTATTTACATAGCAAGTTTGACTGCCTTTGAGTTTATATACGCAATAAAAACATACTTATGTGCGATCTTGTTTGTTTTGTCCTATGAGAACTTTCCAAATACATATTTTTTGTAATTTTTTCCTGTACCTAATCGGAGATATTAGTTTTTAAAGTTGTATCTTGAAAACTGTGAAAAAAAAATACAGCAAATAAATTGAGACGGGGGTGTAGCAATAAAGAATTTTTGCATTTGTATAGGCATTACATGACTGGTGTTTCGTGTTTGTCTGTGGCAGAGATGATGTGACATTTATAGACCCATTGAATACATTCAGTGGCATAGAAAAATACAAGCTGATCTTCTGGGCGTTGCGTTTCCATGGTCGAATTTTGTTCAGAAACATTGATCTTCAAGTTCTTCGGATATGGCAGCCTTCTGAGAACATGATACTAATCCGGTGGAACTTAAGGGGTACCCCAAGGGTTCCATGGGAAGCAAATGGGGAATTCCAAGGTACTTCCCGTTATAAATTAGACAGAAAAGGGAAAATTTACGAACATAAAGTGGATAATTTGGCTTTTAACTTCCCTCAGCCACTTAAACCAGCAGCTTCAGTACTCGATTTAGTCACCGCTTGCCCTGCAAGTCCAAATCTTTCGTTTTTGTGGGCTCCTGCAGATTTAAGTTCATCTTCTTGGGTGCAGTTTTATCAAGCAGTGCGGGATACCTTGGATCAGGAGGGAAGTTTGCTTGCACATGAACGGTTAGTAACTTGTTAGTAATTCTCAGAGGTGAACTAGGAGATGAAATTAGAAATAGATTTACCAAGTATATATATATAACAAACATATAGTGTCACTTATACAAATTCTTGTATTTAGCTTTGTTTGTGGACCAATACTGAACGAGCAATTTGTATAGATAGGCAGGTGATCGGCATCACAAAGATTTGCTGGTATGTTGTATACATTAAGCAATCTTTGTCATAAATCAGTTTGTATACATTAGTAAGTATATCTCATAGCCTCATTCATTCTAGCTTAAGAATTTGTATTCATAACTTTTTCACCCACTTCTACAAGAACCCTGTAGTATTCAGTTTACTCAAGATTCAATTATTGTTACTGAGCTTTGCTCTAGCGATTAGGGAATGTCTTTATAGTTTGGGGAGTATTTTAATTTTGATGTAGCAGCTCTAATGAAGATTATGTGAAAGTTGTACTTGTCTTTATAGTTTGGGGAGTATTTTCAGTTAAGTTCCCACTAAATTTCATGCTTACAAAACCTTTGCTATTATCTTTCCTACTTGCAGTTACCTCTTCCACCATTATTCCATGAATCAAAATTGAACTAAATCTTTTTAGTGACCTTTCTGCTGCTTCATCATTAAGCCTATTGAAGTGAACTATGTGTTGCGAATATACCTTTCAGCTAACTAAATGGTAAAGCTCGTGCCAGCCTCATAGGCTTCTCGGGCATAGCCAGGCCTGGCGCGCTGGCTTGTGCTAGTGGCGGGCTGCATGCCTATCCTTAAATTGCCTTATTCGACCTTTTTCATACCAATTTGTGACTTGCGTTGTGTTTCTCATCCAAAATTGTGGCCCACACATAATCCATGGTTTTGTAAAATTGGTAACAAGGGCGTTTAGTTGAGCTTCGGCCTCGCAGACATTTCTTTGGTTCTTTTATTGCTTATTGATATGTTAAAGACGATGGCCTGACACTCATGGCCAAAGGTCTTTTTCGGGAGGGATGTGGTGGTTAACGGGGACCTAGGGTGGACTTCTTATGGTTTTCAGAGCCATGGTGTGGTTTACGGGAACCTAGGGTGGATTTCTGGTGGTTTTTAGGAGTGATGGTGTGGTTTACGAGGACCTAGGGGTGGATTTCCAGTTATGTTCGATGTGGATTTATGGTGGTTTTCGGGCACCTAGGGTGCATTTATGGCGGTTTTTGGCAATCTAGGGTGGTTTACGACATCTAGGGTGGTCTATAAGAAGAAGGATGGGAATTCGGGTGGGGTTGTGGTGGTTTACAGGGGTGGGGTAGGATTATAGGTGGGGTTGTGGTGCTTTCTGTGATGGTTCTGGACTTCTGGTGGTCGAGTGAGCCGGTAGTTACAGAGGGGCTAGGTGACGTGGTGGTGGTTGTAGATAGGGTTGAGCAGATCTTAGGTCGGACTAACAAACCGCAACCCAAACCGTTTAGGTGCAGTTAGGGTTGGTTTATGGGCTCAAAAAAATGGGTTGGGATGTACTTGTGATTAAACCGCGGTTTGCGGTTTGGGGTTGGTGTTCTTTTTTTCAACCCAAACCGCTAAACACACGATTATGTATTAGTTTATTTAGTTAGACATACTACTATATCATAATTTCGCACCTTTAATAGCGTAATATTTTTAGCAACTTCATTATTTTTTTTGTATAATCTAGCTTTTTTGTGCCTCATTTATATCTTTAATAGCGAGTTTGTACTCGATAAGCTAAAACATCAATATCGAATTAGAAATCACGTTTTGAGATTAAATAATAGGTGCAAACCGCACCACACCAATCCGTTTTATGTGGCGCGGTTTGGGTTGATTTAGTTCAAAGTTCGGTTTGGATTAGTTCGAAAATACCTCAAACTGTTTTTGTGTGAGTTGGTTTGAGTTACGTCCCAAACCTCACCGACCCAACTCATGCTCAGCCCTAGTTATAGACGGGTTGGGTGGCGTGGTGGTGGTAAGGGGTGGGTGGTTGCGGTGTAGGTCAATGGTGGTTGTAGTTGTGGTTAATTTTGATCAAATGTGGTTGTGGTGTAATGGGATGCATGGTAATCCCCAAACCTTGGGGTAGGGTGGGGTGAGGTGGGGTCAACTAAGGGTAACTAAAACAGAAATTTGGGTACAGGGAATGCAAAAAATCAACAAACAAACATCATGTAAAGATAACAAGTGTTTTCATTCCCTTTCCCTTTCTTGAAGCCTATATCCAAATGCCCCCTTACTCTCTAGCTTTCTCTCTCCTCCATGGTCCTATCTGTTTACTTGTCTCTCCTCCATGTTTCCTCACTCATCTCTCTGATTTTCGCAACCATTTGTTTGTCCCCACTTATGTAAACTTATATATATTGTTGCAAAGCTAATCTAGAAAATCAACTTCAAATTTCATAAATAACTTTCACAATTATCCTCTAGTTTAAGCAATTTCAAGCAATTTCAAACTAATGAAGATTGAAAATGAACAATGTCTAAGTACTGTTGATGTTTGTAATTGAAATTGAATCTTCAATTGAAACTGAAAATTGTAGCTATTAGAGTTTTAATTTTTCATGCCTTTAATCAGTTTCATGGGACCCAGTTCTAATTTTAACCATTTCATGGCACTCAGTCCTAATTTTTCAATTCATGGGACCTAGTTCTAACTTTTCCTTTCATGGGACCCAGTTCTAATGTCTAAGTATTGTTGATGTTTGTATGGTTGATTCATTTCATGGGACCCAGTTCTAATTTTTCTGCCTTTAATCAGTTATATGAAATCTTTTTGTTGTCCTCTTCACCTTCTACAATACTATTTCTCTCCTCCCTCAATTACCCATTTCACTATAACTCCTCTTCTCCATTTTCGTTTTTTCACCATTATTAATTGCAAATCTGATCGGAGATCTTTTAACCTTTTAAAAAATATTTTAACCATAATTTCAAATCTATCCTACTACGAACCATACCCTTTAAACCTTTTCCCACAAATGAAAAACCCAAATCAATGAAAAAGGATGAACAAGTGAAAAATTGGAGAAGATTTACCTTCAAATCTTCAAATTTCGAGTCTATTTGCTTCTATTTCACCTTATATCTTATCTTTGACTTGTGAGGAAGATGAATTGCACAGGGTAATTGGAAAAATGAATGAAATTAAGGATAATTACATATAGTTGGCGTTGTAAGGGTAGTTAACTTCAAGTCTCTGTTAAAGTTGGTCAATTTCCATTAAGTTCTTGGGCTAATCCCGTTCGTTGGTATTAATATAAATGAAGCATATGTGGTATTTATAAAAAATAAAAAAGGATTTAGGTATTTATTCAAAAAAGATGATAAACCTAATATTTATTGCCAATTTTTCCTTAAATTTATGAACAATTACAATTTACTTTGAATCGGAATGTTCATTTATTTTGGTGTATGCTCTTTTGCTTTTAATTTGATGTTCTTTTCTTTTGGCGTATGCGCTCTTCAATGTTACATTTTTTTTAACTCCTGTCGTCCCTGAATACCCATGACGCTCACACGGTATATAATTTTAGGTGATAAGTTGTTGTTTGGTTATCAATTGTTATTTTGTTATAAAGGTGGATGTGATGGGGATCAGTGAAACTCCCTCCGTCCCCAAAAGATTTCCCATTTCCTTTGGGTACAAAGTTTAAGAGATGAGGTTGATGTGGGGCCTAAAATTTTATTTTATAATTGAAAAGTAAGATAGTAGGTATCTTTTAGAATTGTTTAATAAGAGAGAGTGTGTGGGGTCAAGTGGTTTTTGTAAGGAAAATGATATTATATTAGGCGAACCATATACAAATAAGGAAATAGAAAATGTAATTGGGACAGACAAAAATGGAGATATAGGAAATCCTTTGGGGGACGGGGGCCGGGAGTATTATTTCATTTAGGGGAGAGAGTGTGTGGAATCCAAGGTATAAGAGCAGATATGACAAGAGTTAGTGGCTAATTTAATAAAATATAATAGTGGTAGATCACCTTTGTAAAGTTACATGAATTGAATAATATGTGGGTGATGTCCAAAAATAAAAGTGTACAGAGTAATTGGAACAAAGGAAAAAGGAAATTATAAAGTGTACTATAGGACGGAGGGAGTATGATCTTTTCAAACTCACTCATTTTTTATAATTTCAAATTTTGTATTATGTTCTTTTGGAACTTCTTTAATTAAAGCAAATCTTTAATATAAGTGGTGTCTCTTTAAATGTATTTTACTAAAAACTTTACCTTTTTTTCGGTATGGTAGTTAAATTTAAAAAGGAAAAACGGAAAAGAATAATCCCACCTTTGGACGTTCGGAAGATAAGAATCCCACCTTTGGATTATTACTGAACAGTCCCACCTTTAAGGGGTCATTTAATCTATTGGACCTTAACCTATTATAGCAGGTTATAACAAGTTCATTGAACACTTGTCAATTCCTTATTGGTTGTTCCCATTATTATTATTATTATTATTAGAATTTTTTGTCAATTACAGCCATGTAAAATACCCTATTTTCTAATTATAGCCATCATCTTTTTTTCTTGTGAATTACGGCCATGAAAGACTAATATTCAACTAAGTTGTTGCTATTTTCACTAATTACACCACTAATCCATAGTTTGACCGGTCAAATCATGTTTAATATTTTATAAATCTTTTTTTATTTAATTTTATAATATTTTTAAAATATATGTTTTTCATATATGACATACTAATGAGCACGTATTTCGAGATCACATTTAATCGCGTTTTTCGGACTGAAGACGACGTTTTTTCAAAAAACGGACACCGCCGGGCGCTCTTTAAGAGCACAAATTTCGAGAATCTCTACGAAACGAGTACCTACAGGCCGGATTTTCGAGCACGTACTTCGAGACAAGTTTTCGGACTGAACACGGCGTTTTTTTCCGAAAAGGGACACTGCCAGGCACCCACCTTTTATTGGCACGAATTTCGAGAATCCCTACGAAACGAGTACTAGTAAGCCGGATTTTCGAGCACGTACTTCGAGACGAATTTTTCGGACTGAAAACGACGTTTTTCGAAAAACGGACACTGCAGGACACCCTTTATGGGCACAAATATCGAGAATCCCTATGAAACGAGAATCTACAGGCCTAATTTTCGAGCACGTACTTCGAGACGAGTTTTTCAGATTGAACAAGGCGTTTTTTCCGAAAAAGGACACCGCCGTGCAACCTTTTGTAGGCACGAATTTCAAGAATCCCTACGAAACGAGTACCTAGAGGCCGGGTTTTTGGACACGTACTTTGAGACGGGTTTTTCGTGCATTATAGGAAGTACGACGGTATCCGTTTTTCTGAAAAAACGTCGTGTTCAGTCCGAAAAATCCTTCTCGAATTACGTGCCCGAAAATCCGACTTGTTGGTACTCGTTTCATAGGAATTCGCCAAATTCGTGCCCACAAAAGGGTGCACGGCAGTGTCCCTTTTTCGAAAAAAACGTCGTGTTCAGTCTGAAAAACTCGTCTCGAAGTACGTGCTCGAAAATCCGGCCTGTAGGTACTCGTTTCGTAGAGATTCTCGAAATTCGTGCCCATGAAGGGCGCCCGGCGGTATCCGTTTTTCGAAAAAACGTCGTCTTCAGTTTGAAAAACGCGATTAAATGTGGTCTCAAAATACGTGCTCATTAGTATGTCATATAAGAAAGATTAGTGTGATAATATTATATTAACTTAAATTAAAAAGGATTAAATTTATTAGGTTACCTTTACAACCGGTTTCTGGTAAAAAGGTCTAATAGATTAAATGACCCCTTAAAGGTAGGACTGTTCAGTAATAATCTAAAGGTGGGATTATTATCTTCCGAACGCTCAAAAGTGGGATTATTCTTTTCCGTTTTTCCATTTAAAAAAGAGTTATTAGTGCTTATTTTCAAAAGTCGAAAAGTTTGTACTCTATAGTGGTTTTTGATAGATTTTCCTTATTTTTGTTACTTCTTATTGCCACGTTGTTCACTTTTCTATCCTAATGACCTTTTATCACTAAATTAACCCTCATCTTTTATACTTTCTTTTTTTATTGCAACATCTATTTTGACGCATATACTACATTTGAAGTGGAAAATTATTTATAAAAAAAACTCATGTAATAGGGGGAGAAATAGAGAAATTCTAGTCAAATTCAATAATGTTGCAATCGAAAGTGAACTTTTAGTTTACATTCTCTTCATCTTTAATAAGTTCATATAAGTTCCAATAAGTTTCAATAAACTCCAATAAGTTAAGATAAGTTCCAATTACTTTTAACACCTTGTAAAACGATCTTCCATAAGTTCTAATAATTTTCAATAAGTTCATATTAAATAAGGTGAATAAATTGCCTCATTAGAGATGAGTAATGTTATGATAGAAAGAAAAGGAGTGGAAGAAACCCTAGCTTCAAGACTTTACAGTAAGGGTGTAAATAACAACTCTTCATCTACCATTGATACTCCTCAAATGGCATTGAAGTAAGATAAATCAAAGCAACAAATCTACCTTCATTTCGACTATTTTGTCCATTAAGAGTGTAGGAACTCATAGATGCGAATAGCGGAATTTCAGGAAACAATTTCCTAACATCTATAACAGATTCGCATGCATAACAATATAAGAATCGATACATAGAGTAGAGAATAAACAAACTTTTATTCGCGACTTAAACAGGTATGAAGGGTCTGAATACTGCAAAGTATTATCACATATCTGAATACATCAGAGATAAAGAAATACACTTGTAATTCCTCTACTTAGTCCACGAACACCGATTAATACACATGTCTGCTAGGACGGAAGAGTATGAACAATTCACTCTCTTGCTTTTAATGAGTTAGGCGCTTAGACTAAAGAGGGAGAAGGGTTTTTCTTTTTCTCTTTTTTATGTCAAGTTACTGACTAACTGAATTCCCACCTCTCTCTTATTATTATATCTATATATAACAAATAGAGATTAGGTTAAGAGAAGAAGAAAACCTAACACCCTAACACCCTATTAGTTGGTCAGCCCTTATTAAGCCAATATGGGCTTTTCTATTTATTCATTAATCGGTGTTACTCTGTGTAACCTCATAGGATTAATTATCTTAGTTATAGGCCCAAACCAATTTGTCTACAAACTGTTATTTATTCTCTAGCAAGCAAATACGGTTACTAAAATAATTAACTATATTATTTATGTAAATACAATCCTATTTATATTTAGTAATTGCGGAAATTGTCTAAGGACATATTCCTTCAAAGAGTTTCTTTAGATGTCAAGGTGTGGGGCACTACGAGGGAATGTCCTAACTAAGTGGCACTTTCTAGAGATGACTACAAGGTGTTGCTAGCCTTTGAGGATCAAGAAGTCAAGAGAGCGTAGACTTGCTAAGCAATGCCAAGAATTAAGAGATAATGGAGTCTGAGGAAGCAGAGCTTGATGCTAAAGATGATCATGTTTTTCACCAACAAACTATTATCCAAACGGAGACACAAACTAGTGATTGCTTTATTTAGAGGAAGATGCTTCACACTAGTTCAGTTCCTTTGGAAGAGGATCAACATGAAAAATGATTTGAATATTAGTTGCTCTTTAATTATTGATAGTGGTTTTTGCACTAATGTGGTGGCTACTATGGTTGTTGATGCCTTGAGACTGCAAACTAGGGATATCCAAAATCCTACAAACGTAGTTGGCTTAATGATGGTGAGGGGATTAACGTGAAGAAACAGGTATTGGTGTTTTTATTTTTTGGTTACGTGGTTATGAGCTATCGTATGACATGGTTTCGATGATTGTATGCAACATTCATTTGGGATATCCTTAGCAATATGATAGGGAGGATACAAGTCATGGAAGATCAAATGTTTACTTTGTGCAGATGGATGGTAAGCGAGTTGGTTTAGCACCAATGCCTCTTGATTGTCCACAACTTACGCCTAGGTTTATTACTAACGTTTTTGTTAGATGCAGAAATGTGATTAACGAGAGCAAGAAAGAATGTTCGATAAAATTGTTATTTGAGTAGTCAACTAGGCATAGCTTTCATTGAACGCTCAAAAGGTGCTCAATAACTCTAGGGGAAACAAGGATCCAATTGAAGAACGGTCTTTCAACTTTCAAGATTGGTCATTGAAAAAGCTATGACTCATTTCAGATTCTTGGAAAGGGGAGTTTTTGCGGATATGTTGCTGCCAATGCCATCTTGTTCTATGGTAACTTAATTGAACTTGAGAAGAAGCTTTTCCAAGAAGGGATGAAAACAATGAAGGTGGCGACGGAAGACCTTCTTCGAAGTTTTGGGAAGTTCTTTGTAACTGCTTGAATCTTGAAGATTTTTGGAGTTTTCTTAGCAACGTTCTACATATCCTAGTTTCTTGATGCTTGGACAAAGAAGAATCATACAAGTTTGAGGGAAGAAATATATGAGAACCACCACTAACGAGCTCGACGAGTTGCCCCAATTTATGGACATAGTTGAGCTCTTGTTCGCTTGATTTTCTATGTTCACTTGTTTCGTAAAATTTTCTTTTGTTAGATTCACACATTTCAGTAATGCTCGTCTTTTGACAACATAGCATTTGTCTTGTGGTAAGTCTATTATGAGCTTCTTCATTGAAAGATTATTTTCCACTGCTACACAATGTTTTCCACCACCTTGTTAAAAACATACGAAACGCGCACAAAACTAAGCTTTAGAAATTGTATTTCTTATCAATAATGACAAATTTTCAAATCTCATGTATCTTTATAAAAATTACTTTTGTACACTACTTTATAGAGATCCATTAAGACAGTCTTTCGTAAACCATCTAAGAGCGTATTCACTACCATACATATACAAAGAGTTTGCACCTAGGTTATTTTTTGTTATTTTGCTCAATTAGAGTTCTCCAAATTGCACAAATCTACTAATCTAGAACTTACCTTACTCATAGTACAACCAAATATATGATAAAAATTGTAATACTATAATGGGGTTGAGTTGTCCAGTAAACAATTAGAATCGAAAACATTTACATTTAGCAAGAGCGACTCGCCAAATTCCTATTTCCATGTGATGTTCCTGAACAGGTGTACAATCTAGTGATCTACAAGACTAAAATGAATCAGAACGGGTATCGTTTACCGTTGAAGGATCCCAACCCGGAGGCTTGATGTTAGGCCAATCTCCACGACATCCTAGCCTTATATAAAGACTCTTTTTACCTTCAATACAAGACAATTGCAATAAGGTAAAATACAACTTTGTCTAAAGTTTGCTGCAGCAAACAAGCCATTTACATCACATTATACCAACTTATAGCATCGGTTATAAAAAATATTGGTTAAAAGCATCCCATCCCATCCCATTGAAATTTATTACAATTTTCTTAGCTTCCACAGCTGTAAAAGTTCAGCAAGAGAAGTTTGTTGCAAAAGAGAACCATTAGGTATTCATTTATGTCAAGTGTCAACATCTAGGGCATGCTTGAGATAATGTATTAAGGGGGTAATAAAAGTCAAATATAAGAAAACTAAGGTATTTAGACATGATGATAGAAGGGATAAAAGTGGTGGTGGAGAGGATATGGTGGTGGTAGAAGGGAAATGTAAGAAAGAGGGAAACTACTACCCTCATTATGGGGTAATAATTACCCACCAACACCCCTAGGTAACTATTACCCTCATTTGAAGGGTAATAGTTCCCCTCTATCTTGCATTTCCTTCCTACCAACACCACATTATCCTCTGCACAATCACTCTATCCCTCTATCATCACCTCAAAATATCTTAGTTATCTATGTTTGACTTTTATTGCCCCCTTAATACATTACCCCATCTCAAGCATGCCCCTAAGGTGACAATGTCTTTAAAAAAAATCGTTGTAACATGGCAAATGAGCTTCATGCCAATCGAAAATAGCGGAACAAGTGGCTCCAAACTTTTGAGCTCTACCCCAAAAAAGTTGGACTATTAACTGAAACTTCTTCAAAAAAACACAATTGTCGCCCAAAAGCTATAGGGGCCTTAGAAAGGCTAGGCATATGAACCAAAGAATATTGACAGATGGAAAATTCTCTCTAATCTCAACAGCAATTGGCCCTCTACTACGCTAAAAGTATTTGAAAATGATCTTCCTTCTTAAATTGCTTCCCAAAACCTATTTGGTCCAGGAAGTCACCTTTTTTTTAGATAACTGGTGTACGAATAAGAGCCTTTCAATATTTCAATCTAGATTCCACAGCAACTGAATCCCTAGTTTCCTCCTATGTCTGCCCCATCAAGGGAGTTACTCTTCCCTCTAAGCCTCAAAAAATAATCCGATGAGGACTATCTTCAACCTGTTTTCAGTCAAATTTGCCAAATGGCTTCCCTAAGTACTCTGACTCCTTTCAAGCCCCAAAATGGTAGATTGCATGGATTTGGAAACTGATATTCAACCTAAGATCAAATCTTATTTCTTTTTACAAAATGGACTCACGGAAAACCTTGTCAAAATGATCCCGAAAATATTCATCACCTCTTCCTTTCACGTATAGTTGGATAGATTGGTTTCCAGTTTTCTTGAAACTACCATAAAGGCCCATCAAATCCCATCCACTATCCTAAAATTAAAAGCAAACCTAAGCCACACTAAACCAAAATTTTCTTTCTTCTCCGGAACTTACACGAAGAAAAAGAGAAATAAGAGACCTTCAACCTTTCACACGTCTTTTACACACATCTTTTGCAGAACTAAGCATGCATACTCAAATGAAATTCGTCCAATTCCTTCGACACTAAAACTTCTACCTACACCCTCACCTCTTGTAGGTCTCCTCAGTTCATTCATGTCCAATGGACAGCCCACCAAAAGAATTCTTATCAAACTCAACTTTGATGGGTCCTTCATTAGCAGACGACTCGTGTTGTTGTTACAACAAATCCTAAAAGTTGTTGCTTATAATCTTGGGCACTCCCCTCATTGTGAAGCAACAACACTACATAATAAGGTCCTTCATACCTACTCGTGTAAGGTGACAAGAGTCAAAGTCAACAATCTCAAAGGCCCTCAAGGTGCATTGAGACGCTTATAGATAACAGTTGGAATCTATACCATCACAATTCATACCTCCATAGTCCATTTTCATGAAGCCAACCGTGTACAAGATTACCCTTAACACCGAGGGCATCATCCTCCACCAAAATATTGTTTGTAAGATGTCCTTGATGATCATTAACCGTATATTTTTTTCTCTTTTAGGTCGTTTAGGATACATCCTTAAAAGATTTTTAAATTAAACTCGTACCTTTCCTAAAAAATGTTTTTTTTTTGGCGATCAAAGTTAACATATGAATATTATGTTCCTCTTCTATTTTTAGATGTACCCAAAGGATATGGCACATTTATTTAGGGTAGTTGTACATAGTATGATAAACAATATTAACAAGTCACATGTGAGGAGAAAACCTTTCCCGAAAAGATATAGTAAAACTAACTCAAAACATCCTCAAAAGGAATATGATGCAAATAAAAACGAAGGTAGTATTAGCATGTTTTATGACTAGACAATTAGGTAATACCCAAGCTATACTCAGTTTCATAGGGAAAAAATAATAACTTGTAATGTAATTATCTAACCGTTTGACGGCTTAACAGTTTAACATTATTATATTTTTCAATGCAAGCATTCATTATTCCGAGCTCCTTTGGATAATACATGCTTGATGACGCATATTGTAACCATAATTATCTCATACACAACTTAAACAAATTGACATCATAAAGACACACATTAATACGAGTCAAACAGGATCTCAAAGACTCTAGTTTTTGTTACGTATAAAGAATACAAGATGGTCAAAGAATAGAATGTAAATAGTGTACAACTTCATTATACATTTGGGCGTACCATGCTCATGGTACACCCAAGGCTATTTTTTTGCTCAATTCTCATTTAGATGTCTAATTTTTGCTCATTTGAAAACGTTCATATGAGCAATGAACAAAAAAGTATCATTGGGTGTACCATGCTCAAGATATACCCAGGTGTGCGATGAATACTCTATTATTATAAAAAGGGGAGGGCGAATCTTATAAAACCTACTTACTTTTCCAATTGAAATTTTTGTTAAACTTAAACACATTTAAAGGGGCTTCGAAAGGGAAAGGTCCTCAAGGACAAATTTTCTTTAGTGGTTTTTTTGTTTTTTTTATCTAGTATAGCTTTGCAATATTTACTATGTGACGCGCACACAACAAAATCTTTTTAAACAACACTTTTGAGTTTTGCAATAGCACTCCTTTAAGGACGAGTAATTGCACGTAAATCTTCACAAGATAATATCTAGTTTTTAGGTGTGCCATAATGACTTTGGACACAATTAACATACCCCACTTTGGCTTTCTTGTGTTACGTATATGTTAGTAAAAACATAATCTTGCGGAGTCTACTTAATTTCCTCTTGATATATAGTTTCAAAATATCAACCTTTTTGCAACACTTACTCATACAAAGACGAAGATATCAATTTTCAAAGTAGTATGTTGGCAAACACAAAATCAGGGTTATAGCCTCAACATTGATAGTTGGTTCATGCACTAATGCGACAAACCCAAACCTTCATTTGCAAGTTCGACCTTCCACCATTAATCACCCAAAGCCTTATAAAAGTTCCAATGATTCAAACATTTCACTCCTCTATTATTGGCAACTAATATTGGCAACTTTCATAACACTGAGATGATTTGCAATGTTTTCTACAAGGATGATTGTCATGAATTTCATGTGGCAGTATGTACTTCCTTGTTAATAGCTTGAAGATTGTGCTTAATCTTCTCACCTCAGATTAATGGGCACAACTCAGCATCCAAAAATATGCTTCAAAAGGAAGTCATACCTACTAGTCAACTTTGACACGATTAAGATCTAGCTAAGGTAGCCACCTTGAAGGCATATCTTACAGAAGTATGATATACTATATGAACTATCTACAGACTATTGTCATAAAATCCTTTTTATGAGGACTATAGATAATAAAAAGATGGATTCTATTAGAAAAACATGGATGCCGCCTTCCAATAACATGTATTCTTTTAGAAAAACCAGAGAGGCCTATTATGAAAAGATTTTACTGTCAAGGAGAGCTTTAACCATTTAATATAGGAGGTAAATTAGTCCTAAAAATGGACCATTTTCTATAAACAGTCACAAATATCCATTAACTAAAGATGAGCCCAATTTTATTATGTATTTGACACATTTTGATCCTAGACAAGAAACCAGCTACAGCAGGTAACTTATTGTCATGTGATATTTTATAAACCCAACCTCCTTTCTTCCTTTGTTTCCTTCTCATTATCACATGTTTCTGTCATTGTTCTCTTCAATGGCACCTCTCCTCTCCCCTTTCCAATCTTCGTCATCTGCTCCCCTTGACACTGCCATAGTTTCCGGAAGAAGATGCCACTTTGAAGAATTACCTTCAAAATCATGGTAGGGGAAACTAAATTTCTCTTCCTCAACGAGCTGATCTCTCTCCTCTTCTTTCTTTTCCCAATTATTCTACATCCCTTTTTTATCTATTACATTAATTTGTCAGAGAAATTTTTTCATTCTAAACCGTACTTCATTTCAAAATACAAATTTATTATGCTCAAAATCATTTCTGGGATTATCTTGACAGATATCATATATACCAAGTTCGTATAACACATTCATCACCTGTGATATAATCATGAAAGAAGGGGATTGTCAAATTGAAATTGTTTGCAATGGTAATGCGTATCTTTTTGGCATGCCCATTAATGTTACGGTCTCATTTTTTACCATATTTACTTTAAGTTTGTTGGCACTATTATATTAAACCAAGCACTGTGATTAACCATTATTTACTGATTATTCTTTTTCATTTTGCAAGATCTAAAGTGGCATCGAAAGAGCCGTCGATTAAGGTTGCTAAATTATTATAGGCCTCACACATGGGCCTTCACCGAAGAAAAAGATATGTCTCTTTTTTACAAAATGGGCAGCTGGCCAATTCATTTTCTCATTCCTAAGTACTACATCCGTTTTCTTTTAGATGTTACACTTTTTTTTTCACGGACTCCTAGCCAGTTTTTGGGTAGGAGAGAAGTAGAGAGAAAAAGTTAGTGGGACCATGTGATTGGAGAGAGATAGAGAGAAACTTTTTACCAAAAAAGAAAGTGTAACATCTAATTGAAAATTTTCCTTAATAGAAAGTGTAACATCTAAAAAGGGAGGAAGTATTGAATTGATTGCCATGGTAACTGAGGAAACCATAGGGCAATGTCAAGGAGAGCAGAGGAAGAAGATTGAAAAGGGCAGAGGCTGCATTCTGAGAACAAAGAGAGGAACGTGCGAAAGGGAGGGGGCGAGGAAGAAAGGGGATTAGGTTCATTAAATGTCACGTGATAATGGGTTACCTGCCGCGGCAGATAAACCTTGCTTACAGTCTAAGTATGTCAAATGAAATCTAAAGTTGGGCACATCCTTAGTAAATGGATAGTTGGGACTGTTTAAAGAATATGACTCACAGTTAGGACTGCTTTTGTTAATTTTTCAATATAAGTAAAAAAAGATTTCCTGTTTCGAAATAGAAAGACTGCAAGGTAAACCCTCTTTAGTAGACAGCATACAAGTGAAAAAATTCTTGAACGAAACGCAGTAGTTAGCATCATGCGTACCTGGGAGCTTTTTATCTGATAAAATTAGCTGTTTTAGAGCACTCAAGGAAGCCTGGGCCACAGATTTGGCATGACAATCATCCCAGCAGTCGAACTTGACGACAACATCAGCTTTTGAATATGATTCACAACCATCATAGACTTGCTTTCTTGCCTCCTCTTTTGCTGAATCTTCGTCTGCATTAATGATTAGGCACAATTATTTAACTTAAAGATGCATTGTGTAGCACGTGGGGAGCTGAATTTGCAAAGCCCTACTTGGAAATAAAAGAGAAAAAAACAAGCAAAGTTGAGACATTGAATACTATTCTTATTATTTGAAACTTATACTTTAACATCAATATTTTGAAGACTGCATATATACGATAGACAAATTCATACAAATTGCACGTTCTATCTTCTCTTTTGATTCGAATACTTTAAGTTACAAATTTGGCTTTGTCCTAATCTTCTAATGTGCTACGACTATATCATGAGCTTAGTAATCACCAGCTTCCATTCATTATATTCTTGCTTGCTTGATCCTACTTTTCAGACTTTCAGTGTTTCTAAGCTCTTTGTTCTCACTTCTCACACACATAGCATGTAAATAAATAAATAAAAGTTGCTTATGTGAAACCAGAAATTTCCAAATGCAAAATCAGAAAAGAAGTATATAATCATTTGATATTTTTTTGTAAACAGTTATTGATACATTTATGTTCACATATATGCTTCCTCTGTTTACCTTTTTATTTTTTCATTTACATATACGGGATTTCACGCTAAACAATGCACAATTGTAATCATTAATATCTTTAAATTACCATTAGCAAAAAGTATAAAAAGTTCATAATTACATCGATTAGAATCCAACAACATCTTAAGTTTTAAGTTATGTTTGTATGTTAGTTGAGAAAAGAATTCCAGTCAAAGACGGTATATGGATAGTATAAAAGTCAAAATGATGTAATAGAAGAAAAAAATCAGAGGAAGTAAATAGCTGTCGATATTCTGCGGTTTTATACGTTTACCAAACAACAACTTCCTCCTCTTGGAAAATTTTCATCGTAAGAAACGGGCACATGAGCTACACTTAGTTTCAGAACACGAGAAACCGTATCAGATACTATGATAACATAAAGCGTCATTCACATACATGCAATTAGTTTTTGTGAAAATACCCAAGATTGATTCTCCCGTCAGTTTGTCCGCAGACTACAGAAGATATCTTATTTCATATTGCAAAGTGTAAAGTTTACACTAGACCACAATAAAAGGTACATCAGAAGTCAATTTCTTCCGCTAGTCTAATCAAAAAGTTTATATAGATATGCATGCCAAAGCTAGGATGGAAGTACCTGTTGCTTCAGATTGTGATAACCAGACAGTAAATCCCGCATAAAGATGCCGCCATTTGTCCGCTCGTCCAGCAGCTCCATGCTTGCCAGCTAATGTTGCAACAACCGCTCGAACATGGCTGAGAAACCAAGACATCATAAAAAAAAAGGCTGCCTTTCACATACACAAACTAAAACAAGTATGTCTTGCCTATGCTAGAAGTTTACCTACTTAGACTTTCTAAAACTGCTTCCTCTGCTTCTGCCACTGCATCTGGTCCTTCTCTAGCCACCCCTAGAATTTCAGGTAGTTATCAATGCACTGCAAGATAGGGATAAAGTAACAATTGAAGCATAAGCTACTCATTGGGTAATTCTATTGCACCTTTCCCAATTCCAACACCAAATATATAATAAAGAGAAGTGAATGAATCGATAAAAAACTATATTCCACAGCAGCACTAAACACCATGAGATCAGCGATGCAAATGCTGCTGAAGGTAAACTTAACCAACTAGGGAGGGACTAGATAAGGTCATTGTACAAGCCCTTTAACAGAAATGGCATGTTCAGACAGCAGTATTTCATAAATAAATAAAAGCATGAATAATATAATAATATCATGAACAAAGACTTCTTTAGATGCCCTCAATAATCATCCTCAGGCCTTGTTCTATTGCAGTCAAGTTAGGGATTTCGGTTCATGTCACTTCGTTTCTTCAGATTAGGCAAGTCGTCTAGTTCAGTCCATCCCAAAAGAACAAGGCCTTAATATAACATTTTTTCGGCTGACCCCACAAGCATGAAACAGGGTTATGTTCGCAATAAGGTGAAGACATGGAAAGAAAGAAAACGTAAGGCATAGTTTATTCAGATCAAGGTTTCAAATCCCTTTTTCTTTTAAGCTTCTTTATAGCTTGGGCCAAGTGTTGTATGTCAAAATACTTTCACAATTTTGCGGAAACAGTTAAAATGTCAGCTTGAGATCATGATTTCTTTCGTTCCGGGCCTTTTCAAACATGGGAAACACCCCTTGTTGTCTATTTCTTATAGTCCTTCAAATTATTCCTTAGAAAAAAAGGAGGCATCACCCCCTTGGCATTTCCGAATTCCAATATAATGAGCATATAGTAAGCAGCTTGAGCTCAATCTTGTAGATAGCTTAATTATATCCGCAGCTGGATTACTAAATGAAGTAAGCTTGATAAATAGGGGTCGCAGTCATTTATGCTCAAAAGTATCATCCATGAAGCCGTTCATCTATATATGATAAAGATCAAGGTATAAACTCTTTGAAGTTAAATCCTTCCAAGATACAGTTATCTTATAGAGTTTCTTTACTAATATCAGGCCAAAAACAAGATACAGATCTATGAATGACAACACAGAATCAAAGGTTCAGCAAAATAGCCTCAAGTCTCAACCCTCCATTAAGCACAAGGAAAAGTTTGTGCATGCTTGTGTACGTCTTACTCACTGCTGGTAGTAAAAGGCTTATTAGAAGTTGTGCTGCTGTAAAAGGCATGGAATCGAAGAAATTTTCACTCAAAAAGCAATTTGCACTAAACAAAATATCATAATCAGTTGAGGACTGAAGTCATCAAATTACATAATGCTAAGGAGGTAGTGCCATATAGCATCGTATCAATGAGCCATACTGATTACATATTCACCTCTATCCACGAATATAGTCACTCATAATATTTGGGATAATCAGAAACAGCTGTCACCTTTCCGAAAACAGTAACAGGTTATACGTGTACATTCTGGAATCCAGGCATGCAACGGGACTTCAGTTATGTCAAATGTCAGAATCGATCAAATCCGTATGTTTTCATTTGAGTGAGGGGCCTCTGAATGTACTCGGCATTGGCTTCAATTTCATTACAACCTTTTGCCTAGAATAATTGTTACTCGGTTGAATCCAAGTTGTGCGGTGTGCATGCTCAGCTTTAATTAACTTGCACTATGAGAGGAAGCATTGTGCACCAGGGCCAAGGTAAATTAGTTTTCTTCAAAAGTACACGCGTTATTTTCAAAAGTATGTGTTTCCCTTCATAATTAAAACCACATATGTACTTTTGAAAACACTTAATGTACCTTGGCGGAGCAGTGATCCGTGGTGCACAAAATAATTTGCAGGAAGCGAAAGGTTACTGACATTATTCTAGTCAATTCGATTGAATCCCTTAACTTCAAGGAAAAGCATATCGTAAACATAAATTCCAGGTGGAAGTACAAAGTAAACATTGGCGGTAAAGTGGTAATAAGTCACACTGATATTCCTCCATTGTTGCTTCCTAAAGTTCACACGACCATCTGTAACTTGTCAGATTTTCTTGTAAGTAGAACTATTTACAGCGACCTAGTATTAGATGTAGAAAACTATCCATTCTAGTTTCATGATCATTAAACCACTCCAGCATATCCCTAGCATGTCCATCACAAAACTAAAAGGGCTCCAGCAGGACAACTTTGAAAGAGACCCCAAACAAACATTCACAATGCTCCCTCCGTCCCAAATTAGTTAAAATTCTTTATTGCTTCAGTCCAACCACTCTTTAGATTTTGGAATAAAGTGTTTATAAATATAATATTTCGAAAAGTTCCCATTTTATGCAGTTTTCGGATATAAGTTGTTTAGTGGTTATGAATACTACTCCCTCCGTAACGCATTAGTAGCAACATTTGCCATAAATGGGTGTAACACAATACTAGCAACAATTCAATTCTTTCCAATTTTAGTAAAAAAATTTCATAAAAATTACAAAAATGCCATTACTATATACAATTAAACACATTTTTACAACTTCTTAATATACCATTACACATTAAACTTAAAACATTAAAATCATTAAATCAAACAATAATCAAAATCCTAACCACTAATCCAACACCCACAACCTCCCTCAACCACAAACACCACTAGCACATTCGATCATATCAACCACCACCTTCCTCGTCACCATCGCAGCCGCCAGCTTCCTCCTCACCATCGCCGCCATCAACTTCATCACCTTCGAACCCAACAATGCCGGCGAAGATTCGAACCCAACACTATCTCATCTTCGAATTCAAACCAACGTAAGTGAAGATTCGAAAACCAGCAACGCCGGCGAAGACTTGAACCCAGCACCATTTCACCTTGGAATTCGAATCAACATCGGCGATTTGAAGATTCGAAACCATCACCACCACGCGTTCGAATTAAAACCCAACACCAACCCACGTTCGAATTCGAACCCATCTTCCTCCTCACCACTGCCATCATCGCTTTCTCGATCTATAACTTTGATCTCTCTCTCCTCTCCCTCTTCGGTGATCTATCTTTCTCTCTCACTACCGATGTCGGTGCTAATGCGGTGCGATTGGGGGTGCTGATGTGATCTACTGTATTGTAGTGGTGGTGGTGGGTCATCGTTTTGGGGGTGGGTTGCAGGGGTTGGTGGTGCTGGTGACGGAGGGGGAGTTGCTGGCGGTGGTGTCGCCGGTGATTGTGCTCATGACTTTGGGTGCTCATGACTGGGCAGTGATTAAAGGTGACAATAGTTGTTTAATTATGTTTAATAGGGTAATTAGGAAATTTTGCCTGAAATGCTCCCAAGTCCAATTGTTGCTACTTTTCTGTTACGGAGGGAGTATTTTAATTTAAAGTTGTGATATGAGTTGGTGGGAAATTTTATTCAAAAAGTGCAGTACTTTTTCATTCAATGTGAGAGAGTGTGGTGGACTCAAGGGGTTAGGAGAAGTATTAAATTATAAATGGGACCATTCTAAGCTATTATGAGAGTAATGAGACGGATGAAAAAGGAGGATTGTTTGGTTATTTGGTTATTGGAAGTTATAGTGGGGATTGTTTCTTGTAAAAGATTCAAAGTAGGAAGAAGTTTCTAGAATGGACTACAAAGGAAAACATGAAGAAGATACATGTTCACAGGGAGGCTAACATAGTGTGAACTAACGTACTCCCTCCGTTTTTTTTTAATATGCACATTTCTCCATTTTGGGGTGGTTTTAATTAATTGGTACCTAACTACCTTTTGCCATAAATGGAAGGTTGGCCCACCTAATTATTACACTTCTCTCCTACTTTTTCTTTCCTTCTCTCTACCTTTTTCACTTTTTCCTTACTTTTACTAACCTTCTCTCTTACTTTTGCACTTTTTCCTTGGTTCTAGTGCAAAGCCTTAGGTGCATATTAAAAAAAACGGAGGGAGTAGTATATATTCGTTAAGATAGGATGAAAATTACAAGCTTTACGTAATAAATTCATTTGGCAGTGTCATTTTGGCTCACGGAGCACATAACTACGGAAACTTTTTCGAGTGACAAGCATGATTTAAACTTTAAAGTGCATCAAAATTTCCCATTAAACACAAGGAGGAGTTTTATGAGACATGTATTTTTTATAGTATGTGCAACAAAAAGAAGAAACTATAAAGGTCCACTCAAAATGGAGAAATTTATGTGCAACAAAAAGAAGAAACTATAAAGGTCCACTCAAAATGGAAAATTTGGAAACTCAAATATTTATGCATGTCATATTAAGGTATACTTAAGACTATATTTGAACTTTGGAACATACATGACCCTGCCTACCGCCACCAAGGGGAAAAGAATGATGCATAATTATAATACAAAGGTGCATAAACAGTTAAACACTAAGAACAATATATAGGACATCTCTAAGAGCACATTTTAGCTCTCGATTTTGTATTTAAGCGCATCACAAAAGAAATCGTAACAGAGTGGGCCAGATTGTGCACCATGAAAAAAATATGGAAACTCCTTGAGCAATCAAAGACCAGTATATAGCAAGACCACATTTATGTAAACTTACAAGAGTCTAAGCTTTCCTTTGCAAAAGTTTCCAGCAAGCTTTTAGTATCAAGTGGAGTATACCTGTTCAGTAAACATGTATAAGAAAGAATTAAAGAGTATTACAAACTTTGTGACAGGTTTTATCCATTAAAACACATGACTTTGTTGAAATTTTATTAGGATTCACACTCCTCCAACAGGGAACAAACATCAGAAGCCAAATGCATGCCACTAACAACATTAAGAAGTTCTCAATTAACCATAAACCCGAACTCAGGCCTTTGACACTAAACTGAGCACTCTCTAAAAACTTTTGTTCCAAATTTAAGGATATAGTGAGCTTCATGAGAATCCATAGCTCAGCAAATATATTAACTTTATACAGATGAGATAGAAGCTTCAGGCGTAAACTACTGCAAATCCACCATTAGACACAGCCATTCAAACAGATGAATAGGAATTACATCAGAAGATAAGGGTCATCTCCAAAAACTAGAGCAAAAATTAAATGCTACACGTGTTGTACAGCATCTAGAAATATCTATTCT
Source organism: Patellifolia procumbens (assembly GCA_947645195.1). NCBI lineage: Eukaryota > Viridiplantae > Streptophyta > Magnoliopsida > Caryophyllales > Amaranthaceae > Patellifolia > Patellifolia procumbens. Next base: position 5,712,658 of record CANSGD010000183.1, on the reverse strand, counting down.
AGTCCGATACATTGCACTCGGATATTTGAGCCCATCATATACTTGAGTCAATATACAATCAAAACTTTCAAAATGTTTGGTCCAAACCATTTTCAGAAGCTTCAATCCTGTCAAATTTCAAGTCTCCACTTAGTTTTCACTTTCTCTCCCTCCCTAAGTTTTTTCAGTGTCTTTGAAGACGAAAAAAATGAGAGGGGAGACATGAACACAGGAACAGAGAGTAAGCGAGGAGAGAAAATCAGAGTGTAGAGATAATGATTGTCATGGTGATTGTGTTAGACATAAACTATGGCTATAGCAGTGGTGGGGTGGCGGTATGCCCTTGAATCTTGATCAATGGGTGGACTTATAGAATTCTGTTTAATGAAGAATTTTGATTAATGTATGACACAAGATAAGAGAGGAATACCATATATGATAGGCTAGTAAACATGCACTTAAGTTATATAAGATGAGCGAGCATTATGAGAGCAAAGATCATATGGGATCAAGTGCTTGTGCATATCGTTAATGCTCATGCAGTCATGCGCCTGAGGTAGATGTAGAGGAAGCTCTTTAGTTTTGAAGGATTTAAATGAGGTGGTTTAAGGTACTCCTAGTCCTCACACAAAGAAGCAACGGATAGAGGGTATTAGGAACAACATGAAAAAGAAATTAGGCTTCAGGGAGCATTATAAAACTTCTTAAAACACAATAGAATCTACTAGCGCCATCCCAAAATTCACTGGATTTATTTCATTTCTTCAAAGTCAAATTTTACCGCCATTTATTTTATTCAACGGTTTCCGATGACGATTCATTTTAGCTAACCCCGAATCATTTTGGAAATAAGGCTTTGTTGTTGTTGTTGCTAGGGGTGAGAATGAGCTTGTCCTGTTCGTGAACAGTTCGGGCTCGACTCGGTCAAAGTTCGGCTCGTGGAAGCTCGAGTCGAACTCGGGCTCAGCTCGGAAGCTTAACGAGTTGAGCTGAGTTAGGCTAGGCTCAACTTGAAAGCTCGTGAACAGGCTCGGCTAACTTTTTTTTACTTAGAAATTACAATTTTTATAAATTAAATGATAGCCTACAAATATATTATACTTTATAGAACTATTATATTACTAACTTAGCAAATCTAGTACCTTTACTTACACTTTAAAAAAAAGTAAAAGGGTAACACAGAGAAAAAATAGTGATTTTGAAACTGAGAAACACAACTTGAAAGAAACCCTAAGTGAAAGAGAGAGAGAGCAAGAAGTGGAGTGACCAAAGTGGTGAGGTCGTGAGGAGCAGTAGCGGCGCCCCTTCCCTTCACTTCCAACTGTCGGCAAACAACGGCAGCGAACAGTTCATCCATTCCGATATGCGCAACAGTAGAGCGGCCAACGGCAAGCTTCAGGCAGTAGCTAGCTTCTCCATCAACCGTTCTCTTTACCATGCTCATCCTGTTCTTTATATCTATTTCTACACCTCTCCCCACCATAGTATTGCCCTCACTTCTTCGTGATTATCTTTTTCTGGTATCAGATTTTGTTGAGATTTTGAGTTAATTTTGATTGCATGGTCAGGAGAGTATAACTACTCTTGCTTAATTCCTTCGTTCATCTCATACACATCCTTTGATGATTTGATATTTTTTTGTTCATATTTGTTGAACTCCTTGTTAATTTGTTTTCTTTGCTTTGTTTTGTTGAATAGTAGTTCAGAGATTTTGACCCACTAGTATATTAATAAGTTTTCTCCAAATACTCCATTTTCATTGACTATAATCAATGTATGTTTATCATTCTCTTCTCTATTTCTTTGTATATTGATTGGAACAGAATTGGTTGATAAACTTGAATTTCAGAAGTTTTTTGAGCTCATAATTTTGTGGATGCTTCGAATACTCCGTATCATTGCCAAAAAAAATAGTTTTCAAGAAAGTCTATGAAATCGAGACGAAGTCGAGCCTCCAAACGAGCCGAACCGAGCTCACTAGCCGAGCTCGAGCCTTAAACAATTTCACGAGCTCGAGCTGAACTCTGATTTTCCAGCCTCGACGAGCTAACGAGTCGAGTCGGGCCCTCTCAAATCTTAACAAACTCGAGCCGAGCTCAAGGGTATTCGGTCTCGGTTCGTGCGATAATCACCCTAGTTGTTGCTATTGCCGTATTTTTCACAAACATATAACAAAATATTGGTGTGTGACATCTTGTTAGAATCGTCTCATGTATTTTTGAAATATCCACTTTTTTAGAATATCCATCATTGTGCAATTAAAAATGTTAAAAGTTGTATCTTGAAGACCGTGTTAGAAGGACGGGATTTAGGTTTTGCCCTTGTTGTCATAGAAGAAATAGTAATGGTGTAGTAGAATTTTAATTGATTTATTGACCAATTTATTAGATTCATTTGTTTTGTGTATATGGAAGATCGCCAACATTAGTCTGTGCCACATACTTGCGTTCACAAGTGAAGGAGAAAGTTAACCCCTAGAATAGAGTTTTGATTCATTAATCTTTTTAAGACATTACAAGTGTCAATCAAAAAGATTAACACATAGTAACCTCATTGAACCTCTCAAACATGAAGGTTATTTTGAAACTTTTGTAATACCTCACGGTTACCTAGGATAAATTCCTTAGATAAATCAGTTTTCTCATTTGTCTAAATATCTCGACCGCACATCATAGAGGTCCCCCTTGGATTTCTTCATGAGGAATAACAAGATAAACAAGTGGGAGGTCTAGGTCACACTAACCAAGCAACCTATCAAAAACATTGAAACTACAAGACACGACAAACATCCAACTTACCTAAACAAATCTTAAGCTTGAAAAGGAATCATCAAAAATAGCTTAGAGAATATTTCTAAGCTAGCATTGATAAACGAAGAGAAACATAATAGGCAAGAGAAACAAAAAAGGGGAGGGAGTAATAATGTGAAGCTAGTCAAGAGCTACTATTTCATTTTTGTCACCCAATCTTATCCCCTTTTGTTCACTCGAAACTAGAATGGTGTAATTCAGATAACATATTCAATCCATGAAGTAATCACAGATGATAAGGTACACATAAATCCATGTCTCAATGCAGCCTTGCAATGCCCTTCCTCTGCTATACATGGAAATATTTTATTCTATTATGTTCTCCTTTCTATATCAACCTCTATTACTTCAAACACCTTCCTTGACCTCAAGTCTCGATCAACTTCGATACTTTATTTCAAAAGAAAAACTTTGACATTTTTTACACTCGAACACCCAAATCCGAGTATACACAATATCCAAGTTTGATTAGCCTAGATTTCAACTATAAACATTGTTCATATTTCTTACAAGGGCGTGCTTTTCAGCACAATGAAGCACATAGTTAGAGGTTGACGAACTTATCAGAATAAGCCAATGAATTATTTCCTATAGATTGAAGGTTGAAGCCTAGATAAGCCCTATCATAACTTTAAGACATGAGCCACAAAGTAGTGAAGTTAGAGTTAACTGGTAACCCAAGAAGAAAGGAACGAATCTGAGTTTCTCTAAACCCTTTTATCTATCATGCTTAGATAATTTACTAGTTGACCAGCCTCTCGATTCCCATTTGTGGAAAATTACATGACGTTAATGAATTTCAATTTCTAACTCTGGGCAATGAATGCAAGAAAGGACCCAAAACCCATAGTTTCCAAATCTCAACCATAATGTGCCTCAAAGAGAATGGAATAAACTTTAGTGGCCTAGTTAAACAGCAAGGTTATTTCAATTTCTCTATATTACATATCAATTATATTTTCTGTATACGAGGATCATACCCAAGACCAACTGCAAGCTCCTCAGCCACCTTTCGATTGATCTCGGAGGAATCACCTACTACATAGATTGACGTCCCTTTCAGAAGTTGCAAGACACCGATATTAAGGGATTCCCAGGACTCTACAATATCTGGCCATTTCAGCTCCTGGTCTTGCTTCCTCAAGTTAACAACTAACTCATCATCATCAAGATACCTGTCAGAGATGATTGGAGCTTAAGGAGTGGCCAGAAGTGGATACCGTTCAAAGAACATAAGCATGCAAAAAAAAAAAATCTTACCATATAGTTTCTCCAGGTTTAATCTTGCCATATAGGTGCTTAGTTTCCATCAATGTTGTGACAGATCCAGATTGCTTTATTCTTATAGCTAAGGAACCTTCATTAGCATCCACATGTATTTCCTTACTACTCTGCACCCTCATACCTCTAAGGAATAACCGTAGCTCCACATCAGAAAGTCCATCATAGAACTGTCAAAGGATTTCATGTTAGCCTCTGGCAATAAAAAGTTGGCCGCTAAAAATGTAAGAAATAAAGCCTTGTTTGTAAACTCATAATCGAACACCCATTGTCAGGACAAAAGAGCGGGAAATGATAAAACAACATTACTAAATCTGCAGTCACCACATGCTCTGTTTTGTGAGACAGGAGCAATGTATTCTAAGAGAGGACTTCTGTAAATAAGAAGCTTTCATCTTATTCCTCTTTAAAGTCTACTTGTTTAGCTTCCACAGTAGATCAAAAAAAAAAGCGCATATAAATTTTACTATGAGCAACTTTAAAAAAGGAAGTAAAACTGGGTTGATCTAGAAGAGACTTTCGACACGGAAAATAAACTAAGAGTTAACAGTTACCACCACTAACTAAGTCCTCTTTCAGTAGGCATTTGATTCCCATATTCTAAGCAAAAATAAGTACTTGAAGAACCCCTTTCAAGGGATGAACAATTTATTGCAGAAAAAGATGTACCAGTACCACAAAAACGATTGTTAATTTGAAGAGCACATAAAAGGACCCAATGGAGGATTAACGAGTCAGATATATCCCATACTACAGTTACTCAAACCAAAACATGTGACTCATAACAGAAGGAATAAAACAACGCTATGTAGAAAAGATATCCTTACTTAGCATACAAATTCTACTAATAGATATTTCCTCATAAAGTACGCAAATCGTGTGCTGTTTCTTATATTCAAATGTGAGCTCATTGACTACTTGGTCGACCAGCACATGCTAGCTCTTGAAGACTCACAGACCAGGTTATTCACTTGGTTCCTCTTCAAACAACATAAGGGACTAACAATATTGAGTTTGTAATCCTTACAAGAGCACTATGTTCTGGCTAAACAAGCTAATAGTTAGAATCTTACAATGCACTCCCTCCGTTTCTTTTTGTTTGTCCTACTTTCTGTTTTTATCCGTTCTTATTGTTTGTCCTACTTTTTCATCTTTCCCTACATGGAAAAATTATATTACCCATATATCCCTATTTTGTCTCTTTTTGGTCCCACATGTACCTTACAATTTTCTCTCACCTACTTTAATCACCATATTTACTATAAAATAAGTGGACTACTTAATTGTTGTCCCCACCCACATGCCTATGACATCAACTTCCTTGGAATTTGGAGGTATAAAAGAAACAGAGGGAGTAGAAAATTCAAATCTATTTTGGCTTAAACAATGTGTATTAATAAAGGAGAGTGTAGAGAGCCTCAAAAGGCAGTCACAATTAGATAGATATAATTCTATCTGGGTTGTCGACGCTATGATAGTAACCCATACTGCAGTAACAAAAAACGAAAAACAAAAAAAAAACTTAGACTTCATGATGTCACGTATTTTAGCACATACCGTAACATTATCATCAATTATTCCATTTTTCATCATTACTCAACCTCCAGATCTCTTTCTTTCTTTGGCATTCATCTATTCATTCTAAAACCTTATCTGCATCCTTGTGCATCTCTTTTACACAAGGCATCATATCACAATGCCAGAAAATTAAATGCATGAGGTCACTCAAATTCATACTTAGGCCCCGTTTGGTTGGGAGGAAACCACTTTCCCCGAAAATTAGGTTCCCTAGTTTCCTTTATTTGGTTTGTAAAGGGTAGAAAATACTATTTTCCTAATGATTGAAATAGATTTTCATGGAATAGATAACAGTTTCCATCCCATTCGTCACATTTCTCTTTCCTTTATCCCCTTTTATCTTCCCATTTATTTCCATCTTTTTTTCCTCTAACTTCTATGTAAGGAACCAAACAAAGGAAAAGTTAATCTACAATTGAAAATAATTTTCTGTGGGACCAAACGGAGCCTTAATGTACCTTGACGAAGCACTGCTCCGCGGTTCACAAAGTAATTTGCAAGAAAATACTAAGCCTGAAGTCACTCAATTGCACAAATGAATAAATGATATTGAGTCAATATTGCAAATTTGCAACCACAAAACGATTGATGAATTCCAAACAGTATAGAATAAAAACAGAATAAAAATGGAGTTAGGAATACAAAACACAAGAAAAGTAATAAGTAAGAGAAAGCAGAAGGAGAGTTGGGGAAAAAAGAACCTTGAGGTGGTGAGAAGTAGGGTGAGTGACAGAGGCAAGAACAACCAACTTCCGCCGTGGGAACAGCCGAAGAGGAGGAGGAGGAGGAGGAGGAGGACGGTAACAGATTGATGATGCGCTGACGCTGAGAACCATCACACATTCACACCCAACCCAGTTTTATCACCTTCTTACTTCTTATCCCCTAAAAAACTTCTTTTTTTTCTTTTATACTTGCCCACCCAAACTCATTTACCCACCCTCCAAATCTTTAATCTTTTTACTAACTGTGAAATTCTATTTTTTTTTCTTTTTGAGGTAGGCTAGATTGCTACTAATGAATTTCATGTTTGAGTTGGTATGTCTGAAGAACATGATATGTAAATGACAATGATAATAATAATGGTAATGTTCAAAGATGGATGCCCTATTCCCATCTGATAAATAGAGGTTGGGCATCTATCAAGCATTTTTATCAAAAAAAAGTTTTGAATTATAAAAATGTAGTATATTTATAGATTTAGGTAGCATACTTTATAAATAATGTAGTATATTTGTATTACTTTAAGGTAGTATAGTTTCTGAATAAAATAGTTTTTAAGAAATTGCAGTCTTTTATTGCAGAAAATGTAGTATAGTCATATCTGATAAATGTACTAGTCACATTTATCAAATAGTTTTTAGGATTTCTCATTGTTTAAAGGGTATATTTGTTAAAAAAAAGTCTTCTTACGTGAGTTAATGATAATGGCAATGTTTGAGTCTTTAAATAGCGGATTTTTTTTTTGAAAAATTGACTAGAATAATCCAAACTATGGGTGTTCCGCCAAGAATAATCTCAATGATGAGTTATTCCTGTATAATCTCAACTATTAGGAAAGACCGCCATAAACACATCCAGGTGACGTGCAACTTGTTAATAAGGTAATTTATTTTATTTCTCTTTTATTTCGGTTGGCCCAAATAAAAAGAAAATAAAATATCCCTCTCACCCCTCCCTTGCCACACACTGTCCAACGTGAAACCCCCTTCCCGGCCCTTCCCTTCCCCGCCACCCACTCCCTGACCCACAAATCTCCCTCCCACGATACAAAGGGTAGATGGTGCAGTCGAGAGTACCATGCAATGTACATTAGAATCATTTAAATGTACATCAGTTCAAATTCAAAAAACAATTGTCCCCACCAATATTTAAGATGTTCATTTATTTGATGTTATTGTTTATTCACAAACTTAATATGTTCATTTACGGATATCAAATGTACATCACAAAACTAACATTTTTCCCAAAAACCACTTATATTCACCATTTTCATTCAAAAAATATCAAATTCAATTTTTTGCTTTTAATGGACATTTCCGCCCTTTTGGCAACTGATGTACATTTCAATGCTTTTAATGTACATTTCCGTCCTTTTGGCAAAATTTTGAATTTGAAATTTTTTGAATGTAAATGGTGAGTATAAGTGATTTTTGAGCGGGGATGTACATTGAAAGCATTTAAATGTACATCAGTTCAAATTCAAAAATCATTTTAAATTCAAAAAGTACATTCCCGCATTTTGCCAAAATTTTGAATTTGAAATTTTTTGAATGAAAATGGTGAGTACAAATAATTTTTGAGCGGGAATGTACATTAGAAGCATTTAAATGTACATCACTTCAAATTCAAAAATCACTTCAAAATTAAAAAGTGATTTTTGAACTGATGTACATTTAAATGCTTCCAATGTACATTCCTTCCTTTTGTCAGTTATTAAAAAGTTGGTTTTGTAAAGTACATTTGATATCCGTAAATGAACATATTAAGTTTGTGAATAAACAATAATATCAGATAAATAAACATCTTAATATTGGCGGGGGCAGTTATTTTTTGAATTTGAACCGATGTACATTTAAATGTTTATGATGTACATTCAAGAGTATCATGCGCATCGTACTCTCGAGTGTAGGATTTCTTAGATAAAACCTAGCTGTTGAAAGCAAGATCCTAACATACTGATACTTAATTCAATTCTTGAGCGAAGAAGTAAACCCACTTTTAATTAAGTTTTAGATCAACTAATGATTAATCAAATTAATGGAACATTAAGTAGCTCTGGAATCTGATGGTATAAGAGTAAGATAAAAAAAAATGAAAAATCAAATATGAAGTTGGAAGATAGTAACGCAAGTCAATTGGGGAAATTTGCAAAGGTTAACGAGAGTGACGCCAATGTAACAAGATGACTGGTTCATTTGATCGCAAAAACTCACCCAGTTTTCAGACAATTAACCCGAATTAACCAAGCATACAGGTTTTGTTTGAGTGGTGGAAAAGAGACGGGGAAGGGATGGTTGGGGTTGGGGTCGGGTTTTTGCACGCAGGGTTCGTACCGTCGAACTACCTATTATTTGCAGGCAATGGAGATCTCTTCACCGGCGGCCTCAAATTTCGTGTCACTTGGATTTTATGTTTCCAGCGACGGTGACCGTTTTTGTTCCATCGTTGTGAAGGGGTGGAAGTGGAATGGAAGTGTGGGTGGGGAAGTAAGTTGCTAAGGGTGGGGATCAAAAAATTTAAAATTAAATTAATACGTGAAAATAGCCAATGAAAGCATGACACATGGTCTGTGTACCGATTTAACAAGTTTCCTTCAGGTCACGGAGCATTTGTGGCGGATCTCTTCAATAGTTGGGATTGTACAAGAATAACTCATAGTTGTGATTATTCTTGGCGGAACGACTATAGTTTGGATTATTCTAATCAATTTTTCCTTTTTTTTCAAAAAGACTTATTGTGTCATGTTTGTAATTGGTAATAAAACTAAAAATAGCTATCATTTTCAATTTTGACAATTAACAACCAAAAAAGTCAATTGAACAAGGCCTTTCTGACCAAATTACAATCGAGGATGGCCTACACAAATTATTAACTATATAGCCGAATACAAAATATCAATAAAAACGCAAAGAAAAATTGAAAAGAAATAGACCAGGCTAGATGGAGTGTGCAGCCTATGGGTGTAAACTGTCGAACAGGCGGCTCTAGTGCTATGTTGCTCGGCGGTGAGATTGGTGAGTAGATGGGATATTGAAGAATGAGAAAACAAAGTTGTGAGAGGCAGAGATGAGAGAGAACCAAAGAGTATATTATAACGGGGGTTTGGTTCCGACTAAGGGAAGGGTAAGGAATTCAGGGAGAGGGATAAAAACTAATCTAATATGTTTTAAAATAAACTTCTTAATTAAATACCTAAATTTAATTATTTAATCATAACTTCATTCGAAGAAAAAAAAGAAGCTAAACCACCCTCCCTTCCTCCCCTTCCACAACCACCCCTCATTTTCCATAAGCGCCCCTTCCTCCCTCACCCCTGTCACCACCACCATCAACCACCCCTCCTCCAAACGCCCCTCGCCCTGCCCCCTCCCCCAACACCCAAAATCCCCTTGCCCTCCCCCAACAACCAAAACTCCCTCCCTCCTTCTTCCTCACCAACCTCATGCCTCATCCCTTGCCACCCCTCCTTACCTCGAAACCCCTTCCCCTCACAATCACCCCCCACCCCTCCTCTTTTCCCCTTTAACTTAAAGCAAAAAAATATTTATCCATTAAAAAAAATCCCTTTTATATAGCGGTTGAGAAATTTTCTGTAAGTTAGCTTATAATTGGATTTATTTCAAGAAGTCTGTAGTGATTAATGATGGTTTTACCCGACAACTTCATTTTTCCTTCCATTCTAAAGGCTTAGTCATCTGCATAGCTGAGTTTGACATGTATATTGAGTTATACGTCGTATCATTTGCATTTAACATGTTGCCAAAAAATCCAAAATTGCAGGAAACCTCTAAAGCTTAGAAACTAAATTGTTTTGTCAATCAATATTTAATTTTTTTCCCCAACTTCTATTTAATTAGCCCATCATTATCATTTCCTTTCCCATATAGGCTCCGTTTGTTTTGGTGGAAAACCATTTTCTTGAAAAATGGATTTACTCCTCCTTCATTTTCCTTTGTTTGTTTTGGTAAGGGATGGAAAATGATTTTCTTAAAGATAGAAAATGCTCTTAGAAGAGGAAAATCAATTTACTTTTGTAAAGAAGATATGTCACATTTTCCTCTTCAGTCCTTACTTCTCTTTACTCTGTCCTCCCATCTTTCATTCTCTCTTAATCCATTTACTTTTTCTCCCTAAGCTTTCCTCTAATCAAACAAACAAAGGAAAATTTTTTCTAAAATCATATTTTCCATTGAGTATTGTTTTCCTTGAAAAGTTATTTTCCATGAAAATTTTTTCCATTAAAACAAACCGAGCCATAATGTATCTTATTACAAGAATAGGTGTGAAGTAATTTATTTTTAGTCATCTTTCCTCATTTTCCTCTTCGGAGAAAGGGAGGATTCCAAGACAATAGTCACACACTCATAGTCTGCTTCTTCCGCTTCCTAGTGCTTATATGTAACTCTTTCCCAAGTATATAGTTAGACGTTTTTAGTAAAATAACTTTAGTTCTTTGTAACTAGTGTTAGTAACAGAACAAGTAGTAAAAGGTCTAGACTTCTCTCTTGATGAAACTCCTTATGCTATTGCCTTTTTTGGGGTTTCAGTCTCATGTTTCCATATAATATAAAATGGCATGTAGTTTCTTAAGTCCCTTCTTCCAGAGACAAAGTAACCAGATGTAACCTATCTTCCGACCAGCAAAACTTTCTCTCTCTAAAAAGAGAGCATCTCTCTCTAAAAAGAGATGAATCCCCCTTGCTAAAACATAGCTTAACCTCACCCAAATAATCCCAAAACAAGAACAGTACACAACCCTCCAATTTCAAAACTCCACAACCCCAAAACTTGTTCCAACCCCAACCAACGTTCGTTTTACACTCTCCTCTTGGTATGGATGTAGTTTTAAATATTGAAAGCGAACTACGAAGAATGAGAGAAAAAGTATTCTTAAGAGAGGGAGACATGGCCCCTTCGGGTAATCTATACAATACGGTGGTTATTGGAAAATTTCAAGATCAACGAAATTTCAATGAGGAGCTCATACAGAATTGGGTATTTCTAAGATGGACGTCTAGGGACATTATACAGGTCAAAAAAGTGGGGAAGTTGTACTTCTTTTACTGTTCTCATGTCCGGGATAGAGATAACCTAATTGCTCTTGGCTCGGCATGTTATGAAGGAGCCCTGATGGTGTTCACTAATTGGTTCCCGAAGGCCTCGTATAGATCACTGGATTTTTCTAAGGCAACCATATCGGTGCGTGTGGAAGGCCTGCCTCTAATTTATAACAAGCCAAAAATTGCAGCACGAGGATTGGAAAAAATAGGCCAAATTTACTATTTTGATGAAGAGTCGAGTGCTGAAGGACCAAAATAATATCTTAGAGCGAAGATGAAGATTGATATGGGAAATCCTCTAGTCCCGGGTTTCTTTCTTGATCTAGGAGGCGAGGAAACGAAATGGGTTAATTTCCGTTATGAGGGAGTATTCAATTTCTGTACAAACTGCAGTAGGATTGGGCAAAAAAGAATCAAATGTTTCATCTCCCCAGATCAAGCAAAAGCTCAGTTTTCTAGGGTCATGAAAGATCTCTATCGATACAACTTTAACATTAGAATTAGCCAAAGACCACAGCCTCTATTTACTAATAAGCTTATCGGTCTCAAAAGAGTGGAAAGGAATCATACGACGAGGGTAGATCTTATTAATCTCCACTCAGCAAGGGAAAACTCGGGCCTTAGTGTATCGGAGGATACATTTGTAGGGAATGAAGACGACGAGGAAGAGACAAGTGACGCTAAATCGAAAAGCCAAGGGTCTAATAATTCCGATGGCTCGGGCGACTAGGATGGACCGGGAACTGAAGAACGACACCAACCAAGTACCCAACAAGACAGCAGTGATAACTCATGGAGGAAGAGAAAGAGAAATTCTTGGGACTCAAGAAACGCGGACTTGGAAGCGTCGAGGCATCGCCAGCGACGAATCGGAACAGCATACTGGACAGTGGAACAAGTTGCAGATACACTTTCTTTGGCATTTAAGACGCCAACTACCTGGTCAAATGAAAGGAAAGAAGCGGACGGGGTCAACACAAATCCAAGCTAGGTATTGAATTTCATTAAGAACCTGACCCTTACTCCTCCATGCTCCATTTTAGCTGCCATGCCTAGTAATTTTTTCGCTGACTCACTATCCACAAGGAATTTTCTTTTCACACCTTCTGATGCAAACATGAACTCTCATTTAGCTGCCAATCATGTCAAACATTCATTGCCAAGTAAAATGAGATATTTGCAGATTTTGCACTTACCATTCATAGCCCCCATCTCAACGCCACTTCACCATTTCTCACTTAATGCCCCCTCCATCTATACCCAGTCAAGGAAAAATAAACCTAAAGCTCTGTTTTCAAAAGCAGCTGACACAAAACAAAGCTCATATTCAGCCGCCAATCTTTTCAATTCAATAAGGCTTAATAGCAGGGACTTTAGGCAGAGAGTAAACTTGCCATTTATGGCTTATTCCCCAATGCCAACTACCACTAACCTAAAGTCTCATGTTGCTATTTATACCCATGCAACTGCACTTCATCCCCACCACCTCACTTTACTCTCACAATATTCTCTCAAGTGCTCAGGAATAATCACTTTATCCCCCACACAATCAGGAAAACCCATTCTAAGAAACTTTAGCCACTTCCCAAAAATGGATGATTTTCAATACCTTGACTCCCTTTTCCGTGAAGATGAAGAAACTTTTGTCAACTCAGTAGTGCATGAGATTAACGTAAGTGAGTACCCAAGACTCTCAATCCCTCACGCCCCTCTTTTAGACCCTTTCATCCCATTTGGCTCCCTGAACTGCAAGGAGTTAGCGGAGATCATCAATGCACCATGGATCATGCCACCAAAACAAAACCAAAACACGACAACCTCACAAAAAGAAAACCTTCCATGCACAAATGAACTACAAGAGCTAAGCCTATCTCCTCATAAAACACCCGACAACCAAGAGAGCACCGAAGGAGTGGATGCACATGTTAGCTACAAACTCCCACCTTCACCACCCGAAATACCATACTCACTAGTGCCGCCAAACTCGCCGGAAAGTATCTTTCTACTCGGCTCTATCTGACCTATCACCGAAACAAGAGAAACAACATGAAGAATGGTTAGATAAGTTACTGGTTAACATTGAGAAGAATAAAAAATTGAGAAAAGAGAGAGCTAGAGTGGCAAGGATGAGTCGTATGATGATTAAAAAAAGAAAGTAACCCTTGCCATGTTGTTGTTTTTCGAAGAAGGGTAAAAAAATACCAGACCTGAATGATGACCCGATTCGAGAGGATGATGAAGATGTAGTACCTGAGGGTGGCCCGAGCAAAAGAAAGAAAAGACAGGCGCTATATCGTGGACGGGGTGCATACAAGTATGGCCTAAGTGATGAGGATGAGATGTTCTTTGATGAGGAGGAAGAGGGTGATGACAAAGGTGGAGCTACGGAAGCACCTAAGAAACAGAATGAAGGGTTCTCGTTAATGGGGAAAATTTGCATGTTTTTTGGCGCGGCTGGCCCACAGCCTTCCGGTGGAAAATGAGTGTTCCTAGTTGGAATTGTGGGGGTCTTCGTAGGCAGGCCTCCCCGGCAGTGCACTTTGTAAAATATTTGGCCTCCTATGCTAATTTAGATTTTTTATTTCTGTCAGAAACTAAGTGTGATGTAGTAGCAATTTTCAACAAAATAAGGTTACAGGGATCGGTAGGATGTGATGCTATTAACAAATGTGGTGGGTTGTTTTTAGGGTGGACCAGTAGGGTCAATGTTTGGGTTATCTCGGCTACTAAAAATGTCATAGCTTGTAAGGTCTCTTATGACCCCTCTATGATATATAATATGGTATTTGTGTATGGCTCGCCTTACTATCATGAAAAGAGAAAAATATGGGAAGAGATAGAGGAGCTCATGAGTAATAACAAAGGACCAACATCACTAATTGGAGATTTTAACCAAGTACAAAATGCGGATCAAAAACTTGGAGGATCAACTTACATATTAGGAGCTACAATTTTCCAAAGCTGGCTCATACAAAATGGACTCATGCAACTACCCTCAAAGGGAGTGAAATATACTTGGACGAATAACAGAACAGGCAAAGTGGTCATTTACGAAACTATTGACAAAGCTTTCTGTAATGACCAATGGAGATTGCAGTTTCCGGAAGCCCATGTGTTAAATCTCTTAATCATGATCTCTGACCATAGCCCTATTTTACTAAAATTAAAAGGGGAGCAAAGCAGGCGAAGAAGAATATAAAATGGATGCATGGTGTCTTGACCATGAAGAGATTAAAGAGATGGTTGCACGAGAATGGATAAAGCCAGTTCGAGGTACATACTTGTTTAAAATCCAAATGAAACTCCGCGATATCCTGTTGGTAACGAGGAATTGGTGCCTCAATTTCAAGAAAAAGCATGGAATCAGATGGGAAGACATGATTGCGGAACTAAATGATGTCCAGGAAAACATCGTGTCAGCTGAAGATGCAGTGTCAGAAAAAAGCAAGAGAGAGATAGAAAATGGAAAGCTCGACGTTCAATACATGTACTGGAAACAAAGATCAAAGTCTCGATGGGACCTCCTGGGAGATGGCAATACGTCATTCTTCTACAAAAGCGTCAAATCAAGGAAGGTCAAAAATGAGATTCGCGCAATACAAACAAGTGAAGGCCAGTGGGTAACAAATAACAGCGAGATCCATGTGGAGTTTGTCAGATATTGTACAACCTTACTTAAATCGACTGCTGACCCCCATGAGGAAACACTGGAGGTAGACCCACAATTGGAACTCCCAGCTCTCTCTCAGGCTCACCTTCAGCATCTTCAGAGGGATTTTACAGAACGGGAAATCAAAGAGGCTGTGTTCGCGGCTAAACCACTCAAATCTCCAGGTCCTGATGGCATTCCCTCAGTATTTTTCCAGAAGCATTGGTTGACTATCAAAGAGTATATCATTAATGGGGTAACAGCTTTTTTTGCAAGTGGATCAATGCCATGAAGACTGAACAAAACATTTATAGCTCTTATCCCCAAAAAGGATAAGCCTCAGGAGGTGGAGCACTACAGGCCGATTAGTTTGTGTAATACTTTCTATAAAATAATTTCAAAAATGTTGGTCAACAAACTAAAGCCCATCCTCAACGACCTAGTTGCCCATATCAAAATGCATTTGTTCCTGGAAGGCAGATGACAGACAACTGTCTCATTGCGCATGAAATTTTGAATAAGGTAAAAAAGAAGAAAAATGGCAAGGGCTTTGAGGGAATTTTAAAGCTTGACTTAAGCAAGGCCTACGACAGAGTCAGGTGGAAATTCCTAGAGGAGGTCCTGCGGCGAATGCAATTTCCTCATATTTGGTCAAGATGGATCATGCAGTGTGTTACAACAGTCTCATATCAAGTTCTCATCAATGGAGAGCCCAGTGAACAGATCATGCTCATAGGAGGTTTAAGGCAAGGCGACCCACTATCTCCCTACCTGTTTATTCTGTGCATGAAATTTTTGTCAAGAGAGCTTTTACGCAAAGAGAAGGAAGGAAAAATCAAAGGTATTAAAATTTCAAGAACAACTCCCCCTATTTCTCACCTTTTTTTTGCAGATGACGCCTTGCTACGTTTCCAAGCATCCCCACAAGCTTGTTGGGAAATCAGAGGAATTATTGGAAAATTTTGTCAATCTTCAGGAGAGATGGTGAATTATAAAAAATCACATGTCATGTTTAGCCCCAACACTCCATTAAAATTCAAAAAAATCATGAGAATTCCATTAGGAGTGCAGAGCTTGCCGAATCTGGGGAAATATTTGGGGTGCCCAATGGATGTAGACGGCAAGTCAACATTGCAATTCAGCAATTTAGAGGATAAGGTGAGGAAAATAATTCAAGCATGGAAATTCAACAACCTTTCGCCAGCAGGGAAGCTTCTGCTCATCAATTCTGTTCTTGCAATGTTGGCCACACATATCTTATTAGTGTACCTACTCCCTCAGAAAATTATAAAAAAATTGATTTCCACATTTTAAAGTTTTGGTGGGCGTCCATTGCTGACAGAAAGCCGATTTACTGGTGTAAACAATCACTACAGCAGACTCATAAATGGGAAGGGGGTTTAACCATGAAAAATATCAATGCGTTCAACAAAGCTCTTCTTGTCAAACAAGCTTGGCGAATCCATCATAACCCGAATTCATTGCTTGCTCAAATGATAAAAGCGAAATATAAAATGGACCCAATCACGGCTCTGGCAGAGAATAAGGAAGCTAGGATTCCAAGTACGACCTCCTATGCATTTAGAAGTATTTTTCGAGCTACAGAGGAACTGGCAAGTGGAATCGGACACCAACTTGGGAAAGGAAACATGATTAACATATGGGAGCATAAATGGGTTGGAAACCTAAAACTCAGAAGAAGAGATATTGCAAGCCGGGAGGAGGTACCCCCCACTCTGGTGGAAGAACTCATAACCCCAGGAAAGAGTTGGAATGTTAGGTTAGTTCACAGATGGGTGGTTAAAGAGCAGGTTGAAGAAGTATTTTCAACACATATCCCTGCAGTACAAATGGAGGATAAAATCATATGGGCCCTGACTCCAAATGGGGGATATACCATTAAATCAGGGTACTGGCTTGCATTGTAAGGAGAAAATCAACATGGAAAATCAGATGGTTTCTGGAAGAGAACGTGGACCTCTAGCCTGCTACCGAGATGGAAAATCTTCCTTTGGAAATTAAGGAATAATGCGCTAGCGGTGAAGAACAACCTAAAAAGGAGACACATAACAGATGATGAAACATGCCAGGTATGTCACCAAGAAACGGAAACCATCTCCCATCTCTTCAGAGACTGTATTATTGCAAAACATATCTGGGCGGCGGGCAATCTAGGAATCCGGGCTCAACAAGGCGGTTCTCTGAGCTTTAATCAGTGGATAAGGAATCTCTGGTGCTATCTTCCAAAAAGAGGTGAAGAAGAAATGGTTCAGTTTTCCACAACCTTATGGGCGATTTGGATCCATAGGAATAGTGTTGTTATAGGGAGAGAAAAGGTGGACCCCAATCGCATTATACATGTTTAGAGAGAATGCATGGAGAGATAGAGGGTAGCAAATCAAGGTACCCACACACAAGGGAGTACGAGCACTACTACTAATGGTGGAGGCACGATAATGCAGCAAGAGAATTCATGGGAAAAGGGTAATGATGACAGCCGGCCTAGTATCACAATACAAATAGATGGAGCCTGGAAGAACCCCAAGAAAAGAAAGAAAAGCAAATGGGGTGCTGCGATTGGCTGGTGGAGTGAAAGTAGCGGTATTACAATTGCAGGAGCAGAAAGAATTTTTGCATCATCAGCAACGCAGGCAGAAGCAAAGGCACTTTTGAGAGGAATGGAAGAAGCCATGCAATAATCCCAAAGTATCCATATCGAGACGGATTGTGTTGTCATTCTTAAAGCACTACAACATCCGTCCTCCTGTCCGAGTCAGCTGCAACTATTAATTAAGGATCTATTAGCTATGATTAGTGGATGTACGCATGTTAAATGTACCAGGGTTAGTAGAGCTAACGTTGCCATGGCACATGATCTGGCAACTAAAGCTAGGAAAGGTATTTTGTAAATTCCAAGTTTAAATGTTATCTTGAATTTCCCTCGCCAAAAAAAAAAAAAAACCTATCTTCCATCTTATTTTATTTTCGTCCTTTCTTTTTGTTTTTTGTTGTGTAAACTTGTCCTTTATGTGCATTTCTACATGGCTTATTAAGCTCTGTACAAAAAAAAGCTAAACCACCTCCCTTCCTCCCCACCACCAACCCTCCTTTTCCACAAGCCCCCTTCCTTCCTCACCCCTCGTGAAAGAAAAACTTTTTGAGCTTTTTTATACAAAAGGTGGTTTCTTACTGATCTTTTTTTTCCTTCCTTCCAAGTTAGAATGAATATTGGTCCATAAAACACTCTCACAAGTCACGCTTGATAAAAGTGGCAAGCACAGAAGAAAACAACTCATGGATAATGAATAATCTACCAATAATATTTTGGACTCATGAAATAACAACTACTAAGCCGTGTGGAAGACCTGTATAATTGGTTGTGTCACTCCCAAGAGCTTAATAAAGATGTACATAAATAAAGCACACCATTATACAAACACAATCTACTACACGGATGCCTAAATGATTTATATACTACATATGTCAAGGTTAACATGACATGGTATACATTTTGTCGATTCTGACATGGAATCAGAAAACTTGGCGCAGCACAGCCAAAAATGGAGTGATCTATCTACGACACCCAAAACAAATAGAGGTGTTGTGAAGCTTCAAAGAGGAAGACTGTCCAAAGGTCGGATTGCTGCAACGCCACCAAACTCAGGCTGCATATATTTGTCATAAGTGACCTTCAGGAGACCTGCACTTGCATCTTTGTGGATTCGCAAGATCATCTCCGCACAATCCCTGCAGAAGATGGAACATCAGTAAACTACTAAAACAACAAAAGTCATGGGAGCAATCACAACGATAGCAACAAATCTCAATGGTGAAAATTGACCTAATCTGGAGAACCTCAGCGCGTGCATGCTTTCCAAGCAATGAGGTCCATGCCGGCACCACATTTAGGGTACACCGGGCGACATACACAGCTGAAGCACATAACAATGACGGCCTGAACCTCAAGGTTTCGTATTCAACCAAGCACAACTCGATGAGGTAGAATGAGAGATGTTCATGCTAGAAGGCAAGGTAAAAACTTGCGAGTTAGAAACTGAAAGATAAAAAATGAAATTTAAAATAAAACCGATTTTTTTCAAGAAAAATCAACAGACCCTCTTGTCCGACTGAGATGCCTTGAGGAACCTTAGCATGAAGACATATGCTGTTGGCAAATTCAACCGAAACTTTAGCTTCTTGAGAATGCTCTTTTCCTGTGAAGATATCCATTGTAATCGTCAATCCCACTCTTTTGCAAGAGTAAAGAAGGAACCAACTAGGAAATCTAAAGTCACTATCCCATACAAGAGCTCCCAAAGTTATTCAAATTTTCTTAAAATACAACAGTTATATGTTCCTATAATGAAATTAATTTAAAGTGGCTGGCATAAATGATGAAGCAACTGGAGCAGAGCTTCAAGAAGCCTTGCAGTAAAAACAGAATTGAACCTGCATGAGTTTCCACTCAACATACTACATCAATACCCATATGTATATCATAGCAAAGTTAACAAGTTAACCATATCCGAAAGCATACCATTTCAAGCATTTGCTTTCGGGTGTATGACTCTACTGAGATGCTGATCAAATCTTTGACCTATGTCAGACAAACCAATGTAAGACATCAATTTTACTAAGAACTTCAGGAAACATAATAGAACGAACAGGTAAGAAACAAACTACCCTTGGATGCCAAAAGTCCTCATATTTTGATGCAAGCAAGAGAGACGCAAGACCAACGAGCTGCAGTTCTTTTTTCTTTATTGTAACTAAAGAGAGATATCTGTCCAGAAGAGCTACTGTGAGGTAAAGTGTTTCTGGCATGAGATCAAATTTGAGGTGTACCTGTTAAATTATGGAAGCAAGCAGTCGAGCCAGTTCAGAGCAAACATGAAGAGAATAAGGTGAAATAATAAAAGGATTGTCTACAATGAAAAATTCTACCCACTACTAGGCACCTACCTCTATAAGCCAATTGATCAATAAGCCCCGCATTTGTGGCGTAGCATCTGTTTGAATCGTCATATAGTTTTCCAGGGGGGTACTCTGTGCCTGCAGCAAATAATTGACCTTGATTTTGTCAACAAAAAATTTACTTGCAAGAATAACAATTTGTACAAATAAATACCTAATCAAGAAAAACCTTTCCTTATTGTCAGAGAACGATGCTAAATTCATCCATGTCTACACCTTCATCTCGGAGATAGTTACCCCTAGTAAACACAAGATCAATATTTTGACCAAAAAGTGATAGGCAACCCGTGCCCTAGAATTAAGGGAAATCGACTCAACTAGTCTTGAAACACCATTACGAGCAACAGCCAGCCTAATACTCTTTCAACGTATAATATGCTAAAATGGCACTCTAAAGCAGTCCAAGGCTCCTACTGCAAGGCCCTCGTATTATTATTAGCAGACTACAACTATAACAATCAGAGTCGCCCTGTTCTAGAATTAAGGGAAATCGACTCAACTTGTCTTGAAACACCATTACGAGCAACAGCCAGCCTAATACTCTTTCAACGTATAATATGCTAAAATGACACTCTAAAGCAGTCCAAGGCTCCTACTGCAAGGCCCTCATATTATTGTTAGTAGACTACAGCTATAACAATCAGAGTCGCCCTGTTCTTTAGAATACACCAAGTAATTGTCAGCAATTATTTTACTAGATATGCAGAAGAGTTTCAAAACGTCCTATATTGACAAAAGATATAAACCTATAGGGTTTTACATATACACGTCAACTTCATGGATAAATCAAAATCCTTGGGATCTTGACAAAGTAGAAAAACTCAGCTTAAGAACAAATCTGGATAATCCATCATTATTATTCTGCAACTATAGCAAGATAGATCCATGATGCTCATAGACACGCAACTTCAATATGTATACAACAGTCTAATATCTAGTTAAGCAGCCATATATATGACTTCAATATGTATTCTGCTCTAGCTTCATTGCATAATACGAAAAGAAACAGGTAGATAAGCAAACATGCTAGACTCTAAACATAACAATGAAATGAAAATGGATACGAAGCTGACGAAGGGACTATAGTATGATGATAATCACCTCCATAATCCAATAATACTCATAGATGTCATCAACATATTCTGCAACTTCAAGAGGGTTGCCCTCATCATCAATATTCAGCAACTGTTCCTGTTCATGGACTTCACTACTCAATTCTGGTATCTGCACAACGATTCCATTATCAGAATCTGTAATTCTAGATTTAGTTATCAGAAGTGGTTTAAGGATAACCTTTGATCTTGATATTAGCGAAGATGTGTATGATTTTCTGCGACCAGATTTTTTACTGGCAGTTGTCTCTGATGACTGAGGTTTCATGTTGTCAGTGCCTTGTACTGAAATTCCACTTTCACCAACTTCTTCACAAGAACATGTAGTCCTATAAGTTTTTGCAGTAGAAGACGAGGCCACCTTAACTCTTCTCGTATTAGTGGTACCAAGAGTTTTGTCCAAACTACAGATGCCCTTGGATTTAAAATTCTTTTCGTCATTGGAAGATTGCAAACTGGTTCTTGCAATTGGCTGGATTACAAGATACATCCATCAATTAGTTTGTGAAGGCTACAAAGCAAAAATATTCTGGTCTCCCGGAATTGTGGAACACCAGGAACTGAGTCTCAATTGCATGCACAGATTTCAAAGCCTAAGGTGACAGGATTTAAGATTTTATACAAGGAAAAAGAAAAGAGAACATTAGAGCCTGTGGATCCCTTGTTGGCAAGATGACTTAAGATACAACCAGGGACGTACAAAATTATATCTGGAATGAAGAGAGTATTCTTTAATAGCCTACAAATGCATACTCCACATAATAGTTTGTAAGCTGCTGACATCTGACAAACTCTACTATCCGCTTAACCTTTTGATGGGGGGGGATTCAAAACATAGGGGTTGATTACCCTTCAGTTAAAGTTAGTTCATTAGATGTCAATGGTCTCCTAACCACAGAATTTGGCTAATCCTTAAGATTTCCAAAAGTAAACTCATAATTGCTTCACTTTCACTTGTAGCTTGCAAGTGCAGAGAAATCGATCATAAAGATTGAAAAGCATTGTATCTGAATTGATAAGTTATGCATGACAAAAATCATAAACAATGCTTCATTATTTTCCGTACCCTATTGCTTTCAAGTCAACCCAAACCATACCCATACTCGTAGTCTTAGGATCTAAGTTTTCAAGACCTTTACCCATACCCAGAGAGTCTAGTGGTACAGGATAAATCTGGGTCAACGCTTGTGATTTTTCAAAAAACAATCGCCAAATTTTTGATAAATAATAGCCCAAGCTACCTGATGAACATGCAATACAAATAGGGCTAGAAGCCACCTAAAGCATACGAGAACCACTAAAATGTCAAGTTTATCGAACAAACGTGGTGGCCCTTCATAGTAACTGCTAAAATAAGGAAAGTTAGAACGGACCACACGTGAACTGCAAAGGATCTTAATTTAAAAACTTGCGAATTCTTTCTATTAATATTAGTTCATCAAGGTCATGGGCTATTGGACCCTTACCCTACCAAATCATGCCAAGACTCATACCGTACCCTTACCATAGGTCCTAGGTCCAAAAATATTAGACTCATACCTTAAAATAGGGTAAGTCTGGGACCCATCCCCACCCCTTATGACATATTCACTAAGTTGAGATAAAAATTTCATCTATTAGTTGAACTTGACTTATAATCCACTTTGTCTCAAAACAAATACATAACTGACATACATTTACATATAACAACCATACTAAGTAACTTAATCACTAATCAGAATGCAAGAGCCGCCAAACAACTATTACTTAAATTTCTATCTTAATTTGTATAGTTATGTAGTTAGAAATTAGAATAATATATATTGGACTCCATAATTCCAGGAATTTTCTAAGCATCAATGATGGAGGTTTCAACTTTCACTAGATGGTCTAGGAGGAGTTGTCTGAAGGGATTTAGTCACTAATCAAGGTCCAAGAATGCCTACTAATTTCTTTCAATTCATTTGTTAACATAATCTCTTTAGCTTTGAAATCATAATTTACTATATTGTTACATCATCGGGATACGCCCAAATTTAGGAATCTATAGAAAGCTTACTAGCATAGGCACTCTCTAAGAGCACATTGCAGCAATGATCTCTTAACCATTTCTCGGACCATTGTGAATATGGCTGCACAAAAATTTACACTTTTGGGGACACCGGACACTATCATTCAGAAAATTTCGTTAAATACCTGTTGTTAGAAAGAAACAATCGTAAGTTGCTACTAATTTGACTCTTTTGTTCAATTATTGCCACCTTTACTAACACTTTTCGTTATTACTGAACACTTCTAAACAATTAAATGAGTAAATTTGGCCTTAATTGGTCAGCACTTTACCGCTGAAGGACATAATAGTGATTGTTCCAAGTTATAACTTATTACCCTCAATTATCATCTTAGGGCCCAACTACTAAATGCCTCCGATTTCCAAAAAGGACCAAGGAGTAAAAGCACTTTAAAATGAAATGCAGAAACGTTGATGGCGCAGAATATAGTGTTGCTATAGCTAGACTTAGAGCTATGAACGCCGTTCACAATGTCAATTGATATAGGTAAGTACAGTAGATAAAGTACCTTGACTAATTTTCTAACCCCTCCATGAGCATCTTTGTTAGTCTGATTTCGCAGAGCCCTACACCAGATGGAATCAATATGTAGATAATTATCTATGAGATACTTAAATTTACAAAAAATTGAAACTCCACACATAGATATAGAACCAACTCATTTGATTTGTTTCTGGTAGCCAGAATCATCATTTCAAATACTCTTAACATAATTTTAAAATGGGTTCACTCTGGGAAGTGGGAAGTATAGCATTATGAATAATGTTAGTAGAACATTCTTTTGATGTCTTGCTTTTGCTTAAGATGTTCAACATATTTCCTAGCAATGAGATTTGGAAGTTAGAAAGTGTGCAATGTGAGAAGACAGGGAAACAATGCAAATTAGTCAAGTATGCACATACATTAACAATACATTTATCATCTATAGCAAAAGCTCTCAAGCCCAGATGGTATCGTCAAAGTGAGTTGCACATACTTCAACAAATCATATAAGATGTGAAAACGGTTACTCATAATCTACAAAAATGAACTCATAAGTTAAAGAACTATGTTACCATAGAAAAACTATTTTCTACCAAGCAGCCTACAAATACTCACTTTAGTGCGTAGCCATCATTGACTTTCTCCTTAGAAACTTTGCCGACGAGATTGCTTACTTGGGGTACTAACTTTCCACCAGCTCTTGCTTTTACTGAAGCAATAATAAGAGAAAATATAAAAACTTGTTTACACTTTTCCTTAACTTTCAACCAAAAGCATCAAGCTCACCTGGGAAACCAATTTTTCTTGTAGACTTCTCCTCACTTCTTATATCTCCCTGGCAATAAGATAAGCCAAATACACCAGTCATCCTATAGCAGAAGACTAATGGGGCTTTACACAAAACAGGGGTGCGGTTCCTCAAAAACAAATTAAATGAGTGAATACATGAGAACTCTGATTTCTATGGTTATATCTCCGAGAGAAACAAAACGGCAGAAAAAATTGAGCAGAACCTACCTGTAAGTCACTGGAGTCCGATTGACTAACTTTCTTCAGTACTGGAAGAGACTTCCTTAAAATCAGTACATGAATAAAAACAGACGAGAACAGTTGCATCAATACAACATTTCAGTAGAATACTTGCACGGAATCAAATCACGGGGTTTACGAAACCAGCCAACCTTGTAGTTGTATTACTGCTTTTTGAAATCTGCCTGAAGACAAAAATGGTAAAAAAGAAATTATACATTATGCATATGCCTATGCTTATGAGGATAGAAACCAGGGAGCACACAAACAAGTTTTGTAGTTCATCAAATAGAGTGAAACAAGTAGAATTAAAAGAGCCAAAACCTGGCTGTGATTTCTGTTGTTTCATTCACTTGGATCCTATGAAAGTTCGAAGATGTCCTCTGAGCTTTGGTACTGGCTGTAGCCAAGCAAGCACAAGATGTGTGGTTATAGAAATCAAAACCAGGCTGGTTGTACCACATATAACAACAGAATAATTCTTACCTTTAACGGAATTGTTTGAAGCCGCAACACCACGAGTTAAGTTTGCCTTGACTTTTCCCTGTTCCAAGATAAAGTGAAATCTTTTAAGCATAAAGTCCAGTGATATTGCAATATTTTTCTACTACGACTAGCCGAAAAAAGTTGTTAGCTCTTTGCTGACAGGCCTACACATACATACCTCTTGTTATGTTTCACACATTCTGTCTTGTATTGTTTTTATAAATGTTGTTGAGCACTCAGCATATAAAGTTCATTTTTGGCATGACATGCCAAACCGTTCTTTTTATTTGTTAAAATATGCAGAGAAATTTAGATTATAATGTATAAATTTAAAAGTACTCATTAGTCATTACACTACATATGCTTCTTACTAAGGCATATTGGCATAGTTTACTTCAACTGATTTTAACTGAAGTGGTTAAAACTATTTAATACTTATTGATATTGAATTATTTATTAGAGCTGATTCCACATATTAAAACATAATTTTTATCCAATTCTTAGTGGCCTTTTTATCTTATGTAGCTTATTACTTTCTCTTATGTTTGCTTATTGAAACTGATATTTGCTGGTTACAACTGATTTTTTCTTATTCAAACCACTTCTTCCAGATTAAAACTTTTTTTCCAGCCATTATCTTATTTAAGTTGAAGTGAACAAGGACCTCGAGGTAGTAGAGTATAGTTGCATACTTGATTAAGAGTCAATTGGATAATAGTCTCTCAATCTCTCCACTATGCAAAGTAAGATTGCATACAACTATAACACGTCAACACCTACCCAACCTAAGATGAAACCCCCGTTCGAGGCATAGTGTTAATGATCATGTTGATTTTTATACAGACATATACAAGGTTTATGAAGTAGTAGAGTCGACAAAGCAACTACCGGCAATATAAAAATAATACGACCTAGTAAAACAATTGTTCAAAGTGAACAAACAAACAAGAATTATACCTTTAATGATTGACTAAATGAAGCAGTGCCAAAAGCCATTAAACTCCTGAAAAGACAATAACCACAAAGAGGTTACACACGTAGAGAAGTGGATTCAAGTATGTTTGCATACACGTTTGAAAGCAGGGCGGTTGAATATTGTTAGTTTAGCACAATGATAAGCCCACTTCAGAGAATCATAATGAGTTGTTGCATAATAACTTTTCCAAAGCCTTCAATTAAAATTACAATTGGCATTGCAAAAGAGAAGTTGGCATAACGAAATGGTGCACTCTACATGTGATAGAGTTTTCACAAAATTGGATCGCATGAAATGATTGTTGAGTGAAAAGCACCTAGAACTGCCGACTGGCAAAAAAAACTTGCATAAACCATCTAGGCACCGTGCTAATCTAGTGTTAGGTTCCAAGCCAACTTGTTATCATGGTCTTTGCAAGCCTTTAAATGTTAATTCAGAAAAATAAAATGGGCTCACTTTGAAAATTTTATTCATGCTTAAGACTCACAAGGATAGCACACTTTTTGAAACATCTTATTGAAGTCACGAGCGCAGAAATAAGAGACTTGTCCTCGTATTTTTCTTTCAATTTAGTGAGGCGCTATTTTACGAGCCACGAGAATAAGCATGATGCATAATAAAGTATAACTGATCAATAATTTAAATTACAGCCTGATAGATTGTGGACAAAGTGATAAGAAACTAGCCAATATACATGCTCACCTCGAACCACTAGGCTTCTCAGATCTAGATGATTGCCCCCGAATATTGCTAACATCAGCCAACGCTTTTCTTCCAACCTTTGTCTTGTCTGAACTTAAGGGGAATGTGTCAAAGAGTTTCTACAGGAAAGATAAGTAATGTTGCAAAAATATTAAAAAGTCATACCAAGAGAGCCATGGCTGCTTCTAGTGACCTGAGCACCAGTTACATGAATTTTCGCCTTGAAAAGAAAATACAGAAAGCATAAGCAGATTAAGCACTACTATGTTTACAACTAATCATCAACAATGAAACCACAAGCAAACGAGACGGAAAATCTAAGTACCTTAGTACCAGTATTACTTGCCAATAGAATCCCCTTTTTTGACATAAGAGATGTCCTCCTGAAACACAAAATCCTAAATGCCTCAACCCTTTATGCGAAAGTATGACGAAACTTAACCCCATCAAATATTCTGTTTTCTAACATCAATCTTTTCTCGCAAATTCTACCTAATCTTCTCGGTGACACCAAATACATAAATGTGATGATAGCTTAACAAGAAGTGAAAGTAAAAGAAGCCGCTTACGAGAACTTAACATCGGCATTATCGAGAATTCGACCAGTGCCCTTCTGCTTTTCAGAATAGACCTTGAATTTAGTAGTAGATTCTGTCCCAAGAAGAATACAGGAAAGTGGACAAACAGTTAACAATTAGAATTCATCCCAAACAAAAAAGAGGAAAATATGAATTTAGAATTCTTACTAAGTTCATACTCCTCTGTAGACTTGGATTTCGCAGAAACAGCTTTCCCCTTCAAAATGGACGCAGCCAATTAAAATCACATACCAAAGTTTTCAGATTAAAAAAAAATTAGGGTTATTTAGCACCTTGAGAAGCACCATTTCAGGTTCTTCTTCCACCTGTTGTTCTCCTTTTATTCGAACTATTCTAAGATGAAAGAAAAAAAGAAAAAGGACAGAGAAATGAAGAGCATTTTAGAATCGATGAATAAAAACTAAAAAGTGAGAATTGAATGGAGCAGAAATTAGGGCTGGAAGTACCTTCAAGATTAATGGTAGACCATATGTTTTCGCACTGAAAAAATCGATCGATTTAGGTTTCCAGATTTCTGGTTCGCGTTCGGAGGTCCTTCAATGGAGTCGATTACTAAGTTGAGAAGTCGGAAAAAGAAGAAGATGGAGTAAAAAATAACCCGCCTAGCTGAGTGTTTGAATTCATCTATACTTCAATACTTGCTTTTTGGAGTTTCCGTAATTGTCCCTCTAAGTTTTTTTTAGACCATCGCAAAAATATAGGACTTTTTTCTGAAAATAGATTAATGAGGAGACACTGAGATTACAAATTAATGTTAGAATGAATAATATAAAATGATTTAACAAGAAAATTAATCAAGAGTATAAAATAAGCAGAAAATATCTATTTTTTATTGTATATAACATTTTTATAATACATAAGCTAAATAAGGATAAATAAGAGTAAGTCAGTTTTATAAATTATCTTCAATTCAGCATCAGTAAGTCCAATAATCGTATGTTTGTCCAACTTATTTCCAGTCCTTATCAAAATAAATAAATAAATTCAAATTAAGTTCAAGAATTTCCCTCAGTTTTTGTGCCTCATTTTTCTTGCATTGCAAAAAATCAAATTGTCATCAGCAAAAAAATACTCGGAGCACCCCTTCTCAGTATTATTATATTAATCTCCTCATCACCCTCCGCTTTCCGAATAAGGCTCGTTAACCCTTCAACACACATCATAAAAAGATAGTGCAAGAGTGGATCTCCCTGTCGTAAACCCCGCTCCATCCTAAGAGGACCCAATAACTCACCATTAACACACACTCTAGACCATGTTGTGGACACACATCTCATCACCAAAGCCCACCCACTTCTCGCAAAAACCCATTCTAGTCATAACCCCTTCCAAAAGATCGCACTCCACCCGATCATAAGTTTTACTCGTGTCTAATTTTAAAACCAAATCATCCACCTCCCTCTTATTTTATCTCACATGATGCAACATCTCATACGCTACCACTACATTATCAGTAATCAAACTCCCAAGGATAAAGGCACTCTGTTCTTCAAAAAAAAATCAGACAACAGGCATTTCATACGTTAGTTAGGCATTTAGAAATAATTTTATAAACAACATTACAGAAACTAATAGGACGTAAATCAGACATAGACTCTGGATCTTTCACTTTTGGAATAAGAACATTGTTTGTTTGGTTAACCGACTCATCTAACACACAATGGTTCAGGAAACCAAGACAAAAATCAATAATATCAGGACCAACAACATGCCCAAATTTTTGAAAGAAAGAAGGAGACATACCATCCGGCCCCAGGCTTTGTTAGGATGCATTTGGAACAACGCTTTCCCCACCTCCTATCCCGTGAAAAATATTTCATTGTCATGCTCAGTGAGACGGTTTCCAATGGCAACAAGAACCTCACCCATACTCCTATCCCCCAACATGTGTTAAAAGCGAGTCAAAGTAGTGAGTAACAATCTCACCCATCTCCTTTGTAATACCCCGAATTTTCAAAACTTATTTTATTATTTATTAAAGTTTAATATTATTTATATACTGATAATTCAACTTTATTTGATAATAATGTTTATAAAAAAATGATTTCATTTAGTTTTTGAATTATTTAACGATTTTATTGAAATGATTTATTTAATTTGAATTATGTAATGATTTATTTAAATTATTTTATTGAAATGTATTTACAAAACTAAATATTCATTTTCATTAATTCTAATTAATGTAATTATTATTGGATTTGAAGTACTCATTTAATTTGTGGGTATTCTTACTCAATGGTACATATATATTAGTAGTCCATATAGAACCCAACTCACACAAAGTCCAAATACTAAGTCCATGTAACATTTTTAGCCAAAAAAAAGGGGAAAAGAAAAGGCAAAAAGAAAGATGTGAATCAGCAGTCTTCATCTCCCTCCTTCCTTCCCCTTCTCACGCAGGAACAGAGCAAGCACCAAAAAAAATTCAACTGATCAACTACTCTTGTCAGAGAGTTGAAACTAAACCACAATCTCAGATTTTCTTATCAGAACCATCCCCATAGTCAAAGAAAATCACAAACACCATACCTCACCATACTTCACCATTAATGGAGCTTGACTCCGAGGCTCAAAATCTGACCAAATTTTCTCTATAAATACCAACCCAAACTCATTCAATTGTTCAAGCAATCTACCACATTCTAAGGTTGCTTAAATTTCTCCCTCTTCTCTTTCAATTTCTGATATTGTTTTGTAAAAACAAAAATTAAAAACTCCAACCCACCTTTTCTATTAATCCGACTCGCCGGAACCACCAGTAGCGCCACCACTGAACCGCCTTCTACCCGCCGGAAACGGCATTCCTAAACCACCACCTGAACCACCCCTTCATCCGCCTGAAACTGCCGAACACCCCCACTCCTCCTCCTCCCTTCGCTGCATCTTCCCTTCGCAACCACCCCGTAAGAACCCGCAACGCCGCCGCAACCACACAACCTTCCTGAACCCCGACACCGCCCAGACCTCCACCTCGCCTGACCTACGCCGCGAATCGCCGCAGTGAGCTGCTACCCTAACCTCCCTCCTTTCCTTCGCTCATCCTCCCCTGTTTTCTCCTGCCTCATGTTTTTCCTTCCTTTCTTTTAAACTGATTCCTTAAATCAGTTTCTTCCCCCTTTTATTTCTTTTTCTTTTTTTTTTAAAGAAAAAAGGGGTTTTCTATAATTGATTTATGTTAGCTTGTTGACATATTTTAATTTGAGTTGATTTAGTCTTTTTATTACTTACAATGATTTCTCAAGTATTTTTAAAATGTTACAATTTCTAAGTATTAATAATGCTTTGAAATAAGTAAGAAAAATTTTCAAGGTTATTTGAATCATTTAAGTTTGTTTATTTTATGAATAAAAAAAGGGGTTATTTAGGTAACTAACTTTGATCTCGTTAATCTCGTTCTAGACTCCGAGTGCGTAGACGAGGATTATCAGGAGCTTTGATCTGTTCGTGAATCTAACTTCTAAGCACGCATCACAAGGTAATCTCCGATGTCCATCTAAATGTAGATCCTGTAGTAAAAAAAAATTAATTACGTGACTATGTGATTAGAAATGTGAATTATAATTATGAAAATTATTATGACTCATAACTATTGACTTAAAGAGTAAGATGACTAATAACTATGGATTATGGATATGAATAATGACTATGGACCATGGACTATGGACGATATGACAATTATTCTAACATTATTAACGACCTTGATAAATAATCTAATATTTTATTCTCAGGATTTGTTTAATTAAAGATTAATTGTTAATGTTGTTGTTGTTGTTGTTATTATTATTATTATTATTATTATTATTATTATTATTATTATTATTATTATTATTGTCATTATCATTGTTATTATGCTATTATCGTTATTAAAGTTTGAAAATGAAAATTAAAAATGGATTGGTTATAATTGGAAAATGATGGATTATTAATTTACAAGTGATGGTTTTTGTATATGAATGAAAATGGGCTTTCTGGATAAGCCGCGAATAAATTGAGTTATGGATATTGGAATGAATATGTTCATACTTGGTTAAATGAGATGATGTATATGTGTATATGATTTAAGTGATGACTTTCATAAAAGATATTAATCACTTAAAGTGGAATATCGGAGAGAAATAATGAACAGGTTGCCCTGTATGGGAGGTCCAGCGGCCACCTACAGGTTTTCTGGTTACTATGGTGATTTTTCTGTTACTTGTCTTCCTTCTATCTTGTTGTGATCCAAGTAGAAGAGGTGTGCACACTAGGGACTCTGTTATTACGGCCAATATGATTTGTAGGTAGTTACAGGAGTTTCTCCGGCCTACAGTGAGTTGTTACAGGCTTCCCTGGCTCACATTATTTTAGTAATTTGTTACAGGGTGTCCCTGGCTTACTGGCGTTCTCTTTCCTCTCCTTAAATAATCAGATAATACTGAATTATTGAATTGATTGAAATTATGTGATTATTAATCTTATATATACATGTATGTGATTATTAATGTATATGTTCTATGCTTTCGACTCTGTTAACCTATTATTTTCACAAGGTATTTTCAACTTAAGTATTTTACGGGATAGAGTTGGAATTATTTAGTTTTTCTGATTTTTGGGAGCTTGTCTCTCTTGTTTCTTTTCAATGTACTTGTGCAGGTGGGTGATCGACTGGGGGAAACAAAGAGAGAACTTTTAGAGTTGTCATCCACTTAGTTTTAATTTAGTTTCCGCTGAGACTTTAAGACGTTATATTAATTAGTGTTTAATTGAAAATTTTAGTTGTTGTAAAACTTGATTTAATTTGAATTTAGTGTGATGTTACCTATTAGCCTTGCATTTATTTCCAAGGAGATAAGTGCGGCGGTAGCACACCATCCGAGTCGAACCCTCGTGCATTTTCCCCTAACGAGTTTTATTAAATGAAAAAGGGTTCGATTTGGGCGGGGTGTTACAAAATGGTATCAGAGCGGAGTTAGATTAACTAGGGAAATATTAAAATAATAAAATATGGAAATTAGGATTAATAAATTAATTAAGGTTAGAACTTGGAAACGGTTTAAGAAATTTTAAAATATGGAATGTCTTAGGATAAAAATGGAATTAAGGATTAAAATGTGAGTTTAAAAAGGGGTACACCTGGGTATAAATTAGTTGTTTATTTATATGTGAAAAAACTTTGTACTTATTAATTGCTTATTTTATTTTGTTAGATGGCCAGAACACGTTTAACCGCAAGGAAATGCACTAGGACCCCACACCAAGGATCCTACCTACTTAGGATGAGAACAGGAGAATCTATTTCCGCATACATCTACAGACTACGCCTCACCATGAAGTGTTACCATCTTAACGAAGGTTATGGACATTCGGACGACCTTACACCACCTAGGCAAGCCGATGTCTTACTCTATACATTCCCCGACCATGGACATTATGCGGAGATCAAGCGAGAATATTCCGACATATTAGAACGGAAGGCCTAACTACGAGAGGTATACTTTTAAACGGAAGTGGTACCTTACGTTGAACTACCTCCAGAAAAGGATGCTCGACGCTAGAGCCAAGTGGCTCAACGACATTTATCTTTCTGCCGAAGAGAGGAGCCAAATGTTAACGACAATGAAGAGGTAGAGAGTGATCCCGTGCCACTCGTCGAGAATCATGGTCAGAACATAGTGGAGGATGAGGAAGAAGACCCATCCGAGGATGAGGAAGAAGACCCATCCGAGGATGAAGAAGAAGATCCCTCCGAATACGAGGAATGAGACCCTCGACCCTAAGTTATCCCTAACCTAATAGGAAGCTAAGATTGTAGTAGACTTACTAATTCTAGTTTAATTATCTATGTGATGTTGTTATGTTCTATCGATCCAAGTTGGGACTATTACTATGCTATGAATGAAATGGTTATGATACCCTTGTGGTCACGAAATGATGGTACATTTATGTGATTTGAACATTATGAGTATTACTTGAACATGATGTGTGGATTAATGAATGAATCGGGTGAAAACATGATTGTGTGTTTATACGAATTAGTTCTTATGTGAATGGTGGAAACACCAAATGTGAATAACGCAGATAGCTTATGCAATACGTATACACTCATTCAAGGGCACGACAACAAGAAAATCAAATGGCCGAAACCCCAGAACAAGTTGCAGCACGACTAAGAACCCTCGAGCAAGTAGCTCAGAACTTTGGGTTAGTTCTCCAAAATCAACTCAACAACAACCATCACCATGGAGACGACCCCCAATCCGCTATGGCGAAAAAGATTGCTTCTTTGAAACCACCAACCTTTGTTCGTAGAGAGAACCCTTTACTTCTCGAAAACTGGATTCAAGACTTTGAAAAGATCTTTACGGCCACGAGTACGCCTAAGGCCCAAAAAGTTGATCAAGCCACCTTCTATCTGCACGAGGATGCCGATACTTGGTGGGAGAGTGTAGGACCGACGGTTAGAGTTTTAGGCGTTAGGCATGAGAAAGAAAGGGCATCGTTCTCGGCTGGCCGGACATTGGAGTCGACGCCCACATTCTATTAGCTGGGTTGATCCTATCATATTGTTGAGTTGAATGCAGTTCGGAGAGTCTTTCTTCTGTCTCTGAGCTGCCATGAATGGGCGCTCTCTTGATTTGATTTCCCCGGAAAAGCCCCTTTCCAGCGGACCTCCTTCCCTTCTGCCCACTCTCCGTTCACACGGTTCTCAAAGCAGAGGAGGAGGGGTGAGCAAGAGGTACCACGAGCCCTCTGCCCCACAGAAAAAAGAACTTCTCGGAGGTGAAAAGACACCGACGGAGGATATGAAATAGCTCGACCAAGGAGAACTTTAACTGGGAAGCTTTTAAGGTAGCAATCAAGGCTCGATTCTTCCCCGAGCATATTCGCAGGCAGAAATACAATGAATTCAGTAGGTTCAACCAGGCCTACAACATGAATGTGCAAGAGTACACTCAAAAATTTAATGAGTATGCACGATTCTGTCCGACTGTAGTACCAGATGAGGGAACCAAGGCTCAAAGTTCGAGGATGGTCTAAAGTTTGATTTTCAGACACGACTAGGAGGAAGTACCTCCACCACTTTCGCAGAATCCTATGCAAAAGCTTCTAACTTGGAATGAATCTTGCAACGTGAAAGAGACGTGATGTCGAGAAATAAGAGAAAGGAACCTTCCGGCAACAATAGCAACCAAGGGTACGACAAGAGGCCCAACAACAACAATGTTATGAATAACAACAATGGCGGACGCTACAATAACCACAACAATCAGAATTTCAGACAACAGAACCAACAAAGAAGTGGGAACCAAGGAAGTTACATCTGCAAAAGATGCGGAAAGAATCACCCAGGATTCACTTGTCAGGGTGAAAGAATCAAATGCTACGAATGTGGCGAATTCGGTCACAAGTCATTCAATTGTCCTAAGAAACCAACTCAAAATGGACAAAAGGGAAATAACGGCAACAATGGGAATGGAAATCGAGTTCAGAACTTCAACAACAGGCCTAACCACGGTAATGGTCCTAACCATGGAGGTAACGCCGCGCAGAATGGAAACCAGAAAAATAGCACTTTTGGAAATGGAAACGGGAACTACAGCAAGAATGGCAATGGAAGCTACACCAACGGTAGAATCAACGTCATGAGCAGAACTGAAGCTGACACGATGCCAATGTTGTGACGGGTACTCTTCTCGTAAACTCCAACCCTGCTTATGTACTCTTTGACTCTGGAGCATCTCACTCTTTTATTTCTAGCGCTTTTGTTAGTAAACATCCCTTGAAATCTACCCAATCTTGTCGAGCCAATATAGCCATGCCCACCGGTGAAACTGTCTCTTGTGAATCTCTATTCCAAGCTATCCCCGTAGTCATAGCCGGTACTGAATTACCCGCGACCTTATCCTTTTTGAATTAAAAGACTTTGACTTTATCTTGGGAATGGATTGGTTGGCCAAGTATAAAGCGAAGATTGAGTGTCAAAACCAGAAAATATCTCTTAGGGGACCGAGAGGAAATAAGATATCCTATAAAGGTGCAATCTCTAAACCCAATGTCAAGATAATCTCAGCCCTGAACCTTCAAACCTATCTTAGAAAGGGATACCCAGTCTACTTATGTCAATTAAGGGACGTAAGTATGGAGAATGAAGAGTTGACTCGAATTCCTGTAGTAAAGGAGTTTCCAGATGTGTTTCCCGAAGAACTCCCAGGAATGCCGCCAGAGAGAGAAGTGAGCTTTAAGATCGACTTAGTCCCTGGAACCGGACCTATCTCCAAGCCTCCATATCGAATGGCACCTGCAAAAATGCAAGAATTGAAGATCCAAATAGAGGAGTTGTTGGATAAAGGATACATTCGACCTAGTGTCTCACCTTAGGGAGCCCCGATGTTGTTTGTCAGGAAGAAAGACGGATCTTTGAGGTTGTGTATCGATTATAGGGAGTTGAATAATGCCACGATGAAGAATAAATATCCGCTTCCGAGGATGGAGGATTTGTTCGATCAGCTTCAGGGTGCAACAGTGTTTTCCAGGATCGATTTACGGCCAGGTTATCACCAACTACGAATCGCTGAAGAAGACATCCCGAAGACAGCCTTTCGTACGAGATATGGCTATTATGAGTTCATAGTTATGTCTTTTGGACTCACTAATGCGCCAGCTTTCATGGACCTCATGAACAGGACTTTCCAGCCATACCTGGACAAGTTCGTGATAGTGTTCATTGACGATATATTGGTGTACTCGAAGGATAGAGAAGAGCATGAGGCTCAATTAATGAAAGTTTTGGAGATTCTTCGAGAAAAGCAATTGCATGCAAAGTTCTTGAAGTGTGAATTTTGGTTGGAGAAAGTCTCATTTTTGGGTCATGTGATATCTAAGGAAGGCGTTTCCGTGGATCCATCGAAGATTCAAGCAGTAATTCAATGGCCTCAACCTAAGAACGTCACTGAAGTAAGGAGTTTCTTGGATTTAGCTGGATATTACAGAAGATTTGTGAAAGATTTTTCTAGAACTGCCCAACCCCTCACTAACCTGATGAAGAAGACAACAAAATTTCATTGGGATGGTAAGTGTGAGGAAGCATTCCAAGAGTTGAAGAAGAGACTTACAACGGCCCCAGTATTGACGTTACCCTCTGGAGTAGAAGGATTTGAAGTTTACAGTGATGCCTCAAAGAAAGGTTTTGGGTGCGTCTTGATGCAACATGGTAAAGTAGTGGCCTATGCGTCAAGACAACTCAAACCACATGAGCAAAATCACCCTACTCATGACTTGGAGTTAGGAGCGATCGTGTTTGCACTGAAGATCTGGAGACATTACTTGTATGGAATACAATGTAAGGTCTATAGGGATCACAAGAGTTTGAAGTATCTGTATACGCAAAAGGAGTTGAATATGAGACAGGGACGATGGCTTGAACCCATAAACGATTATGACTTGCAGATAGTGTATCAAGAAGGAAAAGCGAATAAGGTAGCAGATGCTTTAAGCAGGAAGAGTTCTCATTCACTGAATGTATTGATCCTAGCTGATGAGCTATGTAAGGAAATCAAGAGACTGAGTTTGGAAGTAGTTGAGCCTGGCTACGTGCAAGCTCAATTGAATGCCCTTACTGTTGGACCAGATATATTTGAGGAGATTCGGATTAAACAAGCCGCTGATAAGTGATTAAATAAGCTCAGAGAAATGAAGGAAAGTGGTCAAGCACCAGAATTTGAGATTGACGACAATGGCGTTGCAAGGTATAAAAGGAGATTGTGTGTGCCACAAGATGAGGAACTCAAGGCAAGAATTTTAAAGGAGGCTCATAACTCGCCATATTCCATACATCCAGGAGGACATAAGCTTTATAAGAATCTGAAAAAGCATTTTTGGTGGCCTAGGATGAAGCAAGAAGTAGCCGAGTTCGTGGCAAAATGTCTAACATGCCAGAAAGTGAAAATACAACATATGAAGCTTGGAGTGAAATTACAACCGTTGGAAGTACCGGGATGGAAATGAGAATCTATCTCTATGGACTTCATCATGGGGTTACCGAATACAAGATCCGGAAAGAATGCAATTTGGGTGATAGTGGACCGTTTAACAAAGACGGCAAGATTCGTGGCAATGAAGGATACATGGTCGTTGAAACAATTGGCTGATGCGTACTTCAATGAAGTGGTTAGGCTACATGGAGTTCCGAAGGACATTGTTTCAGATAGGGATTTGAGATTCTTATCGAAGTTCTGGAAACAGCTTCAGACAGCCGTGGGTACATTGTTGAAATTCAGTATTGCCTTTCACCCAGCAACAGACGGTCAAACTGAGAGAGCAATTCAGACCTTGGAGGATATGTTGAGAGCATGCGTAATGGATTTTGGAGGTTCTTGGGATGATCATTTAATGTACATAGAGTTCTCGTATAACAACAGCTATCACTCGAGCATAAGAATGGCTCCTTATGAAGCATTGTATGGACGGAAATGTAGGAGTCATATATGTTTGAGCGATGTGAAGGAGTCGTTGAATTTGGGACCAAAAATGATTGAAGAGACCACCAGCAAGGTGAAGTTGATTCAAGAACGTATGAAAGCAGCTCAGGACCGACAAAAGTCGTATGCCGATCAAAGGAGACGAGACTTGGAGTTTGAAGTTGGAGAAAAAGTGTTACTGAAAGTTTCACCAACCAAGGAGTAATGAGGTTCGGTAGGAAAGGAAAGCTGAGTCCTCGTTAGAGAGACTTGAAAGAATTGGAGAAGTGGCCTATAGATTAGCCTTACCCACAGAATTAGCCAATGTTCACAATGTTTTTCATGTGTCTCAACTCCGTAAATACATTTTTGATCCCTCTCATGTTATCCAACCTGAAACCATTGAGCTGGATGAGACCCTCACCTTTGAAGAACGTCCTATTAGAATCCTCGATACAAAAACGAGGAACACCCGAAACAAGGCTATAAAGTTAGTCAAAGTTTTATGGTCTTATCATCAAACCGAGGAAGCAACTTGGGAAATTGAAGATGACATGAAAAAGCGTTATCCTGAACTCTTCTCCTAGGTACGATTATCGAGTTTCGGTGACGAAACTCCTTAAGGGGGACCGAATATAATACTAACAAAGTCTAGAACTAGTGTTTCGTTAATATCGCAAAATCTAACTTTAAAGTTCGAGGACGAACTTTGTTTTTAAGGAGGAGTAGATGTAATATCCCGAATTTTCAAAGCTTATATTATTATTTATTAAAGTTTAATATTAATTATTTACTGATAATTCAACTTTATTTGATAATAATGTTTATAAAAAAATGATTTCATTTAGTTTTGACTTATTTAACGATTTTATTGAAATGATTTATTTAGTTTAAATTGTGTAATGATTTATTTAAATTATTTTATTGAAATGTATTTACTAAACTAAATATTCATTTTCATTAATTCTAATTTATGTAATTATTATTGGATTTGAAGTACTCATTTAATTTGTGGGCATTCTTACTCAATGGTACATCCATATTAGTAGTCCATATAGAACCCAACTCACACAAAGTCCAAATACTAAGTCCATGTAACATTTTTAGCCAAAAAAAAGGAAAAGAAAAGGCAAAAAGAAAGATGTGAATCAGCAGTCTTCATCTCCCTCTTTCCTTCCCCTTCTCACGCAGGAACAGAGCAAGCACACAAAAAAAAATTCAACCTATCAACTACTCTTGTCAGAGTTGAAACTCAACCACAATTTCAGATTTTCTTATCAGAACCATCCCCATAGTCAAAGAAAATCACAAACACCATACCTCACCATACTTCACCATTAATGGAGCTTGACTCCAAAGCTCAAAATCTGACCAAATTTGCTCTATAAATACCAACCCAAACTCATTCAATTGTTCAAGCAATCTACCACATTCTAAGGTTGCTTAAATTTCTCCCTCTTCTCTTTCAATTTCTGATTTTGTTTTGTAAAAATAAAAATTAAAAACTCCAACCCACCTTTTCTATTAATCTGACTCGCCGGAACCACCAGTAGCGCCACCACTGAACCGCCTTCTACCCGCCGGAAACGACGTTCCCAAACCACCACCCGAACCACCCCTTCATCCGCCTGAAACTGCCGAACACCCCCACTCCTCCTCCTCCCCTTCGCTGCATCATCCCTTCGCAACCACCCCGCAAGAACCCGCAATGCCGCCGCAACCACACAACCTTCATGAACCCCGACACCGCCCAGACCTCCACCTCGCCTGACCTACGCCGCGAATCGCCACACCGGCCAGCCGCGCTGCAGCGAGCTGCTACCCCACCCCCCTCCTTTCCTTCGCTCATCCTCCCCTGTTTTCTCCTGCCTCATGTTTTTCCTTCCTTTCTTTTGAACTGATTCCTTAAATCAGTTTCTTCCCCCTTTTTATTTCATTTTCTTTTTTTTTTTAAAGAAAAAAGGGGTTTTCTATAATTGATTTATGTTAGCTTGTTGACATATTTTAATTTGAGTTGATTTAGTCTTTTTATTACTTATAATGATTTCTCAAGTATTTTAAAATGTTACAATATCTAATTATTAATAATGCTTTGAAATAATTAAGAATATTTTTCAAGGTTATTTGAATCATTTAAGTTTGTTTATTTTATGAATAAAAAAAGGGGTTATTTAGGTAACTAACTTAGATCTCGTTAATCTCGTTGTAGACTCCGAGTGCTTAGACGAGGATTATCAGGAGCTTTGATCTGTTCGTGAATCTAACTTTTGGGCATGCATCACGAGGTAATCTACGATGTCCATCTAAACGTAAATCATGTAGTATAAAAATAATTTAATTACGTGACTATGTGATTAGAAATGTGAATTATAATTATGAAAATTATTATGACTCATAACTATTGACTTAGATAGTAAGATGACTAATAACTATGGATTATGGATATGAATAATGACTATGGACCATGGACTATGGACGATATGACAATTATACTAACATTATTGACGACCTTGATAAATAATCTAATATTTTATTCTCGGCATTTGTTTAATTAAAGATTAATTGTTAATGTTGTTGTTGTTATTATTATTATTATTATTATTATTATTATTATTATTATTATTATTATTATTATTATTATTATTATTATTATTATTATTATTGTCATTATCATTGTTATTATGCTACTATCGTTATTAAAGTTTGAAAATGAAAATTGAAAATGGATTGGTTATAATTGGAAAATGATGGATTATTAAGTTACAAGTGATGGTTTTTGTATATGAATGAAAATGGGCGTTCTGGATAAGCCGTGAATAAATTGAGGTATGGATATTGGAATGAATATGTTCATACTTGGTTAAATGAGATGATGTATATGTGTATATGATTTAAGTGATGACTTTCATAAAAGATATTAATCACTTAAAGTGGAATATCGGAGATAAATGATGAACAGGTTGCCCTGTATGGGAAGTTCAGCGGTCAACTACAGGTTTTCTGGTTATTATGATGATTTTTCAGTTACTTGTCTTCATTTTATCTTGTTGTGATCCAAGTAGAAGGGGTGTGCACACTAGGGACTCTGTTATTACGGCCAATATGATTTATAGGTAGTTACAGGAGTTTCTCCGACCTACAGTGAGTTGTTACAGGGTTTCCCTGGCTCACATTATTTTACTAAGTTGTTACAGGGTGTCCCTGGCTTACTGGCGTTCTCTTTCCTCTCCTTAAATAATCAGATAATACTGAATTATTGAATTGATTGAAATTATGTGATTATTAATCTTATATATACATGTATGTGATTATTAATGTATATGTGCTATGCTTTCGACTCTAACCTATTATTTTCACAAGGTATTTTCAACTTAAGTATTTTACGGGATGGAGTTGGAATTACTCAGTTTTTCTGATTTTTGAGAGCTTGTCTCTCTTGTTTCTTTTCAATGAACTTGTGCAGGTGGGTGATCGACTGGGGGAAACAAAGAGAGAACTTTTAGAGTTGTCATCCACTTAGTTTTAATTTAGTTTCCGCTGAGACTCTGAGACGTTATATTAATTAGTGTTTTATTGAACAATTTAGTAGTTGTAAAACTTGATTTAATTTGAATTTAGTGTGATGTTACCTATTAGCCTTGCATTTATTTCCAAGGAGATAAGTGCGGCGGTAGCACGCCATCTGAGTCGAACCCTCGTTCATTTTCCCCCAACGAGTTTTATTAAATGAAAAAGGGTTCGATTTGTGCAGGGTGTTACATCTCCTTAGAATTGTAATACCCCGAATTTTTAAAGCTTATTTTATTATTTATTAATATTTAATATATTTTTTCACTTAAATTTATTTACTAATAATTCAATTTTATTTGATAATGATGTTTATATAAAAAATTGATTTCACCTGGTTCTAAATTATTTAATGATTTAATTTTGAATGACTTAATAAAAATGTATTTTTATAAACTAATTATACATTTTCATTATTGTTGCAGGTGTTGAATTCGATTCTAAGAAAGAAAGGGCTCAGGCCCTCCCTTTCTTTTATCTCCTTTGCTTCTGTCAATTATTAATTGTTGTAATTTAAACTTTTATTTAGTTTGTGGCCATTCTTACTCAATTGTCCATCCATATAAGCAACTCAATTAACGCCCAATTCACACAAAGTCCAAATACCAAGTTCATGTGATGTTTTTAGCCAAAAAAAAAAGCCAAAAGAAAAATGTGATCATCAGATAACAGATATCAGACACGTCTTCCTCCTTCCTCCCTCCTCACGCTGAGCTTAACAGAGCCATGAAAAACAAAATCAACAACTCTTGTTAGAAGAGTTGAAACTTATCCACAACCTCAGATTTTCTGATCAAAATCATCTCTATAGTCAAAGAAAATCACAAACACCATACCTCACCATACTTCACCATTAATGGAGCTTGACTCCAAAGCTCAAAATCTGACCAAATTTGCTCTATAAATACCAACCCAAACTCATTCAATTGCTCAAGGTTTGCTTCATTCTTCTTCCCTACTCTTTCAATTTCTGATTTCGTTTTGTGAAAATTAAAATTAAAACTTCAACCCACCTTCTCTGTTTATCTGACCTTCTTGAATCACTACCCGAATCACCTTCACCCCTCCACGAGACACCTTCGTCCACCTCAAACCGTCCCTCTCACACCACCTCACACCACGCCACACTATTGCCTCCTTCCCCTTCGAAGCAAACGACGCTCAGCATCCCCGAACCCAAGCCCAGCTTCGCCCCATCTTCTGCCCTCGCTGGAAACGGCCTTCGCACACCACAACCAACCCCCGCCGCTAGCGCCTACCTTCCTCCTTCTTTTCCCCTTGCTCGTGCCCTCCTCTAGTTACTCCTTTCTTTCTTCTGTGTGTTTGAGAAAACTGATTCTTTGAATCAGTAAATTCCGCAATTTCCATTATACACACGCCACCATGATGCGCTTGGTGCGCTCAATGTAATGAACTTTTAGTTCATTTGCAATGAACATCACAGAACTAGAGGTTTCTTTTTCCCTATGTAATCATAATCAATGAACATCATTTTATATACAATGAACAATGACAAATGGTCCCAGATTATTTTTTTCTCTCCTCCATTATTGAATATTTTGAATTTGTTTGCCTAAATTTTTTCCGCTTCTTTTCTCATCCATCTATTTTCTCCTTAAAGAATTGTTCATTTTAAATGTTCAAGATGTTCATTATTATTCATATCAAATGTTCAAATCAACTAAATTTTCAATGAAACAGTTACTTACAGTTAGCACGTTCATTTTAT
Source organism: Patellifolia procumbens (assembly GCA_947645195.1). Taxonomy (NCBI): domain Eukaryota; kingdom Viridiplantae; phylum Streptophyta; class Magnoliopsida; order Caryophyllales; family Amaranthaceae; genus Patellifolia; species Patellifolia procumbens. The sequence goes on along the minus strand of CANSGD010000183.1, from coordinate 5,669,434 downwards.
TTATTGTAGATGTGCATTTAGTGATATAGAATGTTTATTGTAAAATCAACTTATTTTCAAATAAGTGTTAGTTTCAATTTGTTTGAACAATTTTTTTTACATAATTCTAATGTTCATTTGTTTAAACAAGATGTTCATTTGTTGATAACCAATGTTCATCGTAATCAATTTTTAAAAAATATTATTTCATCTCATTTGAACATGACTTTTTTAAACATCATCCCGATGTAAATTATGGGTATCAAAGATGTTCATTTATCCATGATATAATGATTTCTTATAGAGTTTTTCCCTTCGTTTACATGCTAAATTGTGTGGTATTGACGCTCTTAGGAGGCATTTATGCTAACTATTTCGATATAGTTGTGGTTTGTTTGTTTATAACGTTTTGCATGTTTTAGGGAAAAACTTTCTTTTCACTTGACATTTAGACCACCACACTATAGCGGAAGGTTATGAGGCATGTAAGCGGTTTCAAGATTGTATTCGGGCCCCATTTTGAAGAAGGGTTATTAAAGAGACTTTGCGTCTGAAGCCAAGTATGAGCTTGCCAGAGAAAGGCTCTGCCCGATCGGGTCGGGCAACCACCGCCCGATCGAGTTCGATCTTCTACAGCAAAAAGTTCAGATTTCCCGCCCGATCGGGTGGCCTTGCGCGATCACATCGCGCGAACCTATACTTGGAGTTTTTGCTGGTTTTTGCATTGCTGAAGCTGAAGCTTCGCCCGATGACATCGGGCAGCCTTGCCTGATCGGGTGCAGGTATTGCGGCCCCGATCGAGTGGTCGTCGCCCGAGCACATCGGGTGAGCATGTTTTTGTTGCTACTGGAATTCTGTTCCTAGGCCCGATCGGGCGGCCCTGTGCCCGATCGGGTGGAAGACACGGAGGACGCGATTTTGTGTCTTTTCCATTCGATCTTATTGTTTTCTTAGAAGACTATAAATACTTTTTAGGTTATTTTTACATGTATCTTTCATTATCTTAAACATTTAGAGAGCTCTTAGAGTTAGTTTTCATTAGTTTCCATTGTAGAGGAGATCAAACCTTGATTTAATTCAATTAAAGTTATTGCTTTTTGTCAAATTGGTAATCTTCTTTCTTATTGCTTTGTTATTATTTCTTAATTGTTCTACTTTAGTTGTTGATTTTTCAATTAGTTCATGATGCAATTGTTAGGGTTTCTGATTAGTTTTGTTATTGTCAATTCGATCATGTCTGAGTAGTTCTCTTTCTAGGGTGTTAGATTGTGAAGCCATGTTTATACCATGATTGTTGTTTAGATTCCTATCGATTTCTAGGGCTTGATTAGAGTGATTGTGGTGTGGTTTGTTCTTGATTAGTGACCAATGTTAGTGGCCAATTTCATTGATTACTTTTGGTTAATAGTTTTTTGCACAGACCCGTCTTACGATTAGAGGCCTAGGACACATCAGTAGTTCTGATTACGTTAGTGAACAAGCGGCGTATGTTGAATTATGAGCGTTGAGACTTAACCATAGCTCAGCACATGCTCTAATCCCTCCACTCTTGACTTAGGTTTTGATAGTAGTTGACCCTATTTGATTGGTATAAGCATGGTGGACCGAACTAATACCCTAGACTTTTATTCCATAGTTAAATCCTCAGTTTAATTCTCGTTCTCCTTAGTTTAAATATTAGTTCAGTTAATCTTCTCTGATTTCATCTGAAGTAGTTAGTTTGTTGAATATTAACATAGAAACTCTGTCTCCCTGCAGATTCGACCCTGCTTCCATTGACTACCATTGTTAGAGGACTGTAGGAATTATCTTTGAATAGGTGATACGACTTTAGCCTATCAAATTTTGGCGCCGTTGCCGGGAAGACGACTAATTTTCTAGTTTTTATTCGATTAATTAGCGTACTTCTTTTTGCCTCATTGGAACCTCCCGTTCTAATTGAGGCCGTTCTCACTTTTATCTTGTTGTTTCTCTTTTATGTCCAGGTATCAAAAGAAAACTCATATAATTCCTGGAGATCCCGATACGAAATCAATACTTCGGGATCTTGTAGCAGAGTTTGAACAAGAAAAACCTGATTAAGAGATTTCTACATTACCAATGGCGAAGTCGCTGAAATCTTATTGGGTGCCTAATCCTGAAGGCATACTCACAGGCCCACAGATGCCCACCATTGCTGCAAACAACTTTGAGATTAAGCCTGCACTAATTAATATGGTGTAGTAGAATCAGTTTGGTGGGCATGAAGATCTGGCCAATCATCTGCAGAGATTCCAACAACTCTGCAGAACTGTTAAACATCAAGGAGTCACACATGAGCAGCTGAAAGTCATGTTGTTTGGGTTTTCACTCAGAGACAAAGCTCAGAGGTGGTTCAGCGACATCACTAAGACAGAATGGTCAGGGATTTCTGCTGCATTCCTTCACGAATACTACCCTCCCACAAAACAGCAGAAATCAGAAACAAGTTGGCCACGTTTTCCAAGAGCCAGATGAGACATTGAGGGAAGCGTGGACTAGATTCAGAGACCTACAGAGGGAATGTTCACATCATAATATGGACAAGTGGTTTCTAACGCAGACTTTTTACAATGGTCTGCAGTCCCAGACGAAGAGTATAGTTGATTCGTCTGCAGGAGGAGTGTTTTTAGACAAGGCAGTTGATGAGGGTTATGACTTCCTAGCCAATCTCGCAGAAAATGACCATTCATCATCTAGGAGTCTAATTAAGAAGGTACTTGAAGTTAACGCTATTTCATTGCTTACTTCTCAAATGGCGCAACTGACTCAGCAGTTACAAACAATGACGTCTTCTAGTTCGTCACCTCCGCCTATGAGCATCAATGCCATGTCAGCAGTTGCACCTATCACCTCATCTTACTGCGAGGTGTGTGGTATTCAAGGACACTTTGGCCATGATTGTCAGTTCGGTCCAAATTAGATGGAACAGGCGAATGCTTTTCAATAAATACAGCCAAATAACCCCTACTCCAACACATTCAATCCTGGTTGGAAAGACAACCCAATTGTCTCCTATAGAAGCAACAATGTTCAGAACCCACAGCCACAAAATTCCTACCACCCCCCATAAAATTCCTATTAGCCTCCACATAACAACCCGAGACCTCACTACTATCAAAACCAAGGGAATTCTCAGATTCCCTCTGGTTTTTAAAAACCTAACCAATAGAATTCATATCAGCCAGCACCACAAAATGCTTCCTCTCAAGAGCCTAGTACATCTGATTTGATGAAGCTAATGTTGGTCATGCAAAAGACCAACGAGGAGGCACAAAAGGCTCAAGATAAGCACATCAAACTTCTCGAGACTCAAATTGCCCAACTAGCAAGAAACAATGCTCAGAGACAGTAAGGACAATTGCTAGGGCAACCTATACAGAAGGAGCAAGCAAATGTCGTTACCCTCCGTAGTGGCACCGCTTATGCTGCTCCTCTTATGCCCGTTGATGATAATGATGTTCCTAGCAAGGAGAAGGAGGTAGTAGAGAAGGATTTGGAGAAGAATTCGACGTCGGATGTCGAACTGTCTGAGGAAGCTGAACAGGCAGAAAAGAAGAAGTTGAAGGTTTCTGATACACCTTTTACACCAAGTGTAATACCCCAAATTTTCAAAGCTTATTTTACAATTTCTTAAGCTTTAATATTATTTTCCAGTTAAATTTATTTACCAATAATTCAAGTTTATTATAAATGATTTCATTTAGTTTTTGAATTATCTAACGATTTTATTTAAATGATTTATTTAGTTTTGAATTATGTATTGATTTTATTTAAATGATTTTATTGAAATGTATTTACAAAACTAATTATACATTTTCATTAATTCTAATTAATTTAATTATTATTGGAATTGAAATCCTTATTTAGTTTGTTGGCATTCTTAGTTATCAGTCCATCCATATTAGTCAACCATGTTGAAGACCAAATGTTTAATACAAGGCATAAGCCCAAACTACCTAGCAAAAAAAAAAGGAAAACAAAAAAACAAAAAAAAAAATGGAAGAAGTAAGTATCTTCTTCTTCCTCTTTCCCTCCTTTCACGTGAACCACAAGCTCAAGATCCAAGCTCAACCAAATCTGTCCATCAACAACTTCATGTCAGAATACTTTGAAAATCAAGCACAATTCAACTTCAATCATAACCTATCTGAACAAATCTCCCTAAAATCAGAAGAAAAATCACAAACACCAAACCTTCACCATTAATGGTGATTGACCCATCTTTACATTCTCTGACCAAATTTCTTCTATAAATACCAACTCAAACCCATTCAATTACTCAAGCAAACCGCACTTTCAAGGTTTGCTTCAATTTCTCCCTCTTCTCTCTTTAATTTCTGATTTTAATGTTGAAAATAAAAGAAAATATTACAAATTTCTGTTTCTCTAACTCGCCGGAAGTGGCCTTTGCAAACCAGCACTTTACCGCCTTCACCCTCCCTGAAACCACCATCTGATCCACCCCCCGTCAACCTCGAACCGCCCCCAACCGCCCCCAACACCACCGCACATCACGCCACCCTATTGCCGCCTTTCCATTCAAAACAGAACGCAACCAGCACCCAACGATGCACGCCACCACAGCCGCAACCAACCTCGCCTAAAACCGCCGCCCTCGCCTCGCCTGAGCCGCAGCCGTGAACCACAGCGAAGGGAGAGGGCGTGCAAGGGAGAGGGAGGAGCAGGGGAGGAGGAAGGTGGTGTTGGATGGTTGGGCGGTTCACGGATGCGGCTCAGGAGAGGCGGTTTCAGGCGAGGTTGGTTGAGGCTGTGGTGGCGTGCATCGTTGGGTCCTGGTTGCGTTCTGTTTTGAAGGGAAAGGCGGCAACAGCGTGGCATGATGTGCGGTGGTGTTAGGCGCGGTTGGGGGGCGGTTCGAGGTTGACGAGGGGTGGATCAGATGGTGGTTTCAGGGAGGGTGAAGGCGGTTCAGTGGTGGTTTGCGAAGGCCGCTTTCGGCTAGTTAGAGAAGCAGAAATTTGTAATATTTTCTTTTATTTTCAACATTAAAAATCAGAAATTAAAGAGAGAAGAGGGAGAAATTGAAGCAAACCTTGAAAGTGTGGTTTGCTTGAGTAATTGAATGGGTTTGAGTTGGTATTTATAGAAGAAATTTGGCCAGAGAATGTGAAGCTGGGTCAATCACCATTAATGGTGAAGGTTTGGTGTTTGTGATTTTTCTTCTGATTTTAGGGAGATTTGTTCAGATAGGTTATGATTGAAGTTGAATTGTGCTTGATTTTCAAAGTGTTATGACATGAAGTTGTTGATGGACAGATTTGGTTGAGCTTGGATCTTGAGCTTGTGGTTCACGTGAAAGAAGGGAAAGAGGAAGAAGAAGATACTTACTTCTTCCATTTTTTTTTGTTTTTTTGTTTTCCTTTTTTTTTTGCTAGGTAGTTTGGGCTTATGCCTTGTATTAAACATTTGGGCTTCAACATGGTTGACTAATATGGATGGACTTGTAACTAAGAATGCCAACAAACTAAATAAGGATTTCAATTCCAATAATAATTAAATTAATTAGAATTAATGAAAAAGATTAATTAGTTTTGTAAATACATTTCAATAAAATCATTTAAATAAAATCAATACATAATTCAAAACTAAATAAATCATTTAAATAAAATCGTTAGATAATTCAAAAACTAAATGAAATCATTTATAATAAACATTATTATAAAATAAACTTGAATTATTGTAAATAAATTTAAGTGGAAAATAATATTAAAGCTTAAGAAATATAAAATAAGCTTTGAAAATTCGGGGTATTACTCCTTAAAAACAAAGTTCGTACTCGAACTTTAAAGTTAGGTTTCGCGATATTAACGAAACATTAGTTCTAGACTTTGTTAGTATTACATTCGGTCCCCCTTAAGGCGTTTCGTCCCCGAAACTCGATAATCGTACCAGAGAAAAGAGTTCAGGATAACGCTTTTTCATGTCATCTTCTATTTCCCATGTTGCTTCCTCGATTTGATGATTAGACCATAAAACCTTGACTAACTTTACTGCCTTGTTCCAGGTATTTCTCGTTTTAGTATCAAGGATTCTAGCAGGGCGTTCTTCAAAGGTGAGGGTCTCATCAAGCTCTATAGTTTCAGGTTGAATGACATGAAAGGGGTCGGGGATGTATTTACGGAGTTGAGACACATGAAAGAGATTGTGAACATTGGCTAATTCTGTGGGTAAGGCTAATCTATAAGCTACTTCTCCAATCCTTTCAAGTATCTCGTAAGGTCCGATATAACGAGGACTCAACTTGCCTTTTCCACCGAATCTCATTACTCCCTTGGTTGGTGAAACTTTCAGTAACACTTTTCTCCAACTTCAAACTCCAAGTCTCGTCTCCTATGATCGGCATACGATTTTTGTCTATCCTGAGCTGCTTTCATACGCTCTTGAATCAATTTCACCTTGCTGGTAGTCTGTTCAATCATTTCTGGTCCCAAATTCAGCGACTCGTTCACATCGCTCCAACATATAGGACTCCTACATTTTCATCCATATAATGCCTCATAAGGAGCCATTCCTATGCTCGAGTGATAGCTGTTGTTATACGAGAACTATATGTACATTAAATGATCATCCCAAGAACCTCCGAAATCCATTACACATGCTCTCAACATATCCTCCAAGGTTTGAACTGTTCTCTCTGTTTGACCATCTGTTGCTGGATGAAAGGCTGTGCTGAATTTCAATAATGTACCCACAGCTGTCTGGAGTTGTTTCCCAAACTTAGATACGAATCTCGAGTCTCTATCCGAAACAACGTCCTTCGGAACACCATGTAGTCTAACCACTTCATTAAAGTAAGCATCCGCCAACTGCTTCAACGACCAAGTATCCTTCATTGCCACAAATCTTGCCATTTTAGTCAAACGGTCCACTATTACCCATATTGTGTTCTTTCCGGATCTTGTATTTGGTAATCCCGTGATGAAATCCATAGAGATAGATTCCCATTTCCATCCTTGTACCTCCAATGGTTGCAATTTTCCTCCTGGCTTCATATGCTGTATTTTTACCTTCTGGCATGTTAAACACTTTGCTACAAAGTCAGCTACTTCTTGCTTCATCCTAGGCCACCAAAAATGCTTCTTCAAGTCCTTGTAAAGCTTATCACTTCCTGGATGTATCGAATACGGCGAGCTATGGGCTTCCCTGTCTCTTTTAAACTAACCAATGCTATGAAGTCTCCTATGCTTGAAGAGTCTTGTTGTAGGATTGATGTGGTAGACAAAGCCTTGATGTCTGCATTTCAGCAAATACGTGATGCTAACCCATTGGAGGTAGCATTGACCGATGGTGATTCATTAGGCGTCGATACTGAAGTCGATGCATGCCTTGCTGATTTAGAGGGCCATAGAGCTGAATAGGAACAGGAAACTGTGGTACTTGAAAGTGTATGCTTTAGTTCTACTCCTCAGGTAACTAAGGTGGAACTAAAACCACTACCCTCTCATTTGAAGTATGTATTTTTAGATGACAAGGATGAATGTATGTGATTGTCAGTACTAAACTCACAGATAGCCAATTGAAAAGTTTGATTACCGTGCTTCGCGTGCACAAGAAGGCTATTGGGTATAGTATTGATGATCTGAAGGGCATTAGTCCTGATTTTTGTATGCATCGTATTAATCTGGAAGAGGATCACCATCCTTGCATTCAACCTCAGAGACGTTTGAATCCTAATATGCAAGAGGTGGTGAAGAAAGAAATTATGAAAATGTTAGATGCAGGGATCATTTATCCCATTGCTGATTCCAAGTGGGTCAGTCTTGTGTAAGTGGTTCCTAAGAAAGGGGGACCACTGTTGTTGAAAATGAAAAAGGTGATTTAATTCCTACCAGGACTGTCACAGGGTGGCGTATGTGCATTGATTATTATAGACTTAACAATGAAAGACCACTTCCCCCTTCTCTTTATTGATCAGATGTTGGAAAGGCTAGCCAAACATAGCTATTTCTGTTATCTGGATGGATATTCTGGTTTTTTCCAAATCCCCATCCATCAAGACGATCAGGAAAAGACTACGTTTACATGTCCTTATGGCACCTTCGCATATCATAGGATGCCATTTGGATTGTGTAAAGCTCCCGCTACTTTCCAATGCTGCATGATGGCCATATTCTCTGATTTTATTGAACATATCATGGAAGTTTTTATGGATGATTTCAGTGTTTATGGTTCTGATTTTGATGTTTGCCTGCATAATTTGTCAAAAGTGCTTAAAAGATGTGTCGAGGCAAACCTTGTGCTTAATTTGGAGAAGTGTCACTTCATGGTGAATTAAGGTGTCGTTTTGGGTCACTTGATTTCTGAGTGTGGCATCCAAGTGGATAGAGAAAAGATTGAGGTGATCGAGAAACTTCCCCTTCCAATGAATGTCAAAGGAGTGAGGAGTTTCCTTGGTCACGCGGGGTTTTATCGCAGGTTTATCAAAGATTTTTCGAAAATTGCGAAACCCCTCACTCAATTGTTGCTAAAGAGTGCCACGTTTGATTTTACTAATGATTGCTTGGAGTCTTTTGACAGGATAAAGACAACATTGATCACTGTCCCTATTATACAACCCCCTGACTGGAATCTCCCTTTTGAGATCATGTGCGATGCTAGTGACTATGCGATAGGGGTAGTAGATGGTTAGAGGAAGGATAAGCTACTCCATGTTATCCACTATGCCAGCAGAACCTTGGATCCAGCCCAGGTTAATTATGCCACGACAGAGAAGGAATTGCTGGCCACAGTCTATGCATTGGAAAAATTTCGGACCTATCTAATAGGTTCGAAGGTTATAATACATACTGACCATGCTGCTTTGAAGTACTTGATGGCCAAGAAGGAGGCCAAGCCTAGACTTATCAGATGGATTCTTTTGCTACAAGAGTTCGACTTGGAAATAAAGGACAAAAAGGGTGCTGAGAATGTGGTCGCTGACCACCTTTCCAGGTTGAGGTTTGAATCATATTCTGACTCTCCTATAGATGACTCTTTTCCTGATGATCATTTGTTTTTTGTGTCGTCTAAATCTCCTTGGTATGCTGATTTTGCAAACTATTGTGTTAGCAGTTCCCATCCTCCCAATCTTACATATCAGCAACGAAAAAAGTTTTATCATGAGGCTAAGATGTATTTTTGGGAGGACCCTTTCCTATATAAGAAATGCTCCGACGGAATGTTCCGTCGTGGCATTCCTGATTGGGAAATGGAAGGTGTTTAGCTACATTTTCATAGTATACCCTATAGTGGCCATCTAGGTTCCCAAGTGACTGGTTTTCGAGTCCTACATAGTGGTTTTTATTGGCCTTCGATTTTCAAAGATGCCCGTGCCTTTTGTTTGTCTTGTGATGCTTGTCAGAGGACGGGTAATATTTCAAAAAGTCAAGAGATGCCACAGAGTGGGATTCTAGAGGTTGAACCTTTTGATGTGTGAGGGATTGATTTATGGGACCCTTTCCTACCTCTTGTGGGAATAGGTATATTCTAGTGGCTATCGACTATGTGACCAAATGGATGGAAGCTATAACATCACCAACCAATGATTCCAAGGTTGTGATGAAAATGTTCAAGAAAATAATCTTTCCACGTTTTGGTGTCCCTCGTGTTGTAATTAGTGATGGAGGTTCTCATTTTCATAAGAGCACCTTCAAGGCCCTATTGAAAAAACAAGGAGTCACCCACAAGGTCGGTCTAGCCTTCCATCCCCAGACTAGTGGACAAGTAGAAGTGTCAAATAGGCAGATTAAGAGGATACTCGCAAAAGTTGTCACTAAGGCTAGAAAGACTAGTCCTTAAAACTTGATGATACTCTTTGGGCGCTCCGCACTGCTTTTAAGACCACATTGGGTACCACACCTTAAAGCTAGCCATTTGCCAGTGGAAATGGAGTATCTTTCTGCGTGAGCGGTCAAAGAGATTAACCTTGATTTGACAGCTGCAGGTGAAGCACGACTTCTTCAACTCAATGAGTTGGATGAGCTCCGTTTGAATGCTTATGAGAACCACAGGCTTTACAAAGAGCAAACGAAGAAGTTGCACGATAAAATGAATGGAAAGAGAGAGTTTAAGGTTGGCGACAAGGTTCTACTGTTCAATTCCAGGGTGAGACTGTTTCCTGGAAAGCTCAAATCTCGATGCTCTGGACCATTCGAGGTGACAGATGTGAAGGCACATGGTGCCATCGAGGTCGTCAACCAAAAAGGTGAGAAGTTCAAAGTAAATGGACAGTGCCTGAAGCTGTACCATGAGGGCGCGTTTGTTGGTTATTGATAGGATTTAGTCGTATCACCTAATCAAAGATAAACCTCCAGTTCTCCAACTATGGTAGTCAATGGAAGCAGGGTCGAATCCACAGGGAGACAGAAGTTCTAAATTAATATTCAATCAATCAGCTACTCCAGATGAAATCAGATAAGAATTACTGAACTAAAGATTAAGCTAAGGAAGACAGATTAAATCGAGGAATTGAATATGGACTAAAAACCTAGGGTATTAGGTCGGTCCACCATGCTTATACCAATCAAACAAGGGTCAACTACTATCAAAACCTAAGTCAAGAGTCGGGGATTAGAGCATGTGTTGAGCTATGGTTAAGACTCAACGCTCATAATTCAACATACGCCGCATGTTCACTAACGTAATCAGAACTACTGACGTGTCCTAGGCCTCTAGTCGTAAGACGGATCTGTGCAAACAACTATTAACCACAAGCAACCAATGAAATTGTACACTGACATTAATTACTCAATAAAGAACAAACCACATCACAATCACCCTAATCAAGCCCTAGAAATTGATAGAAATCTAAATCACAATCATGGTATAAACATGGCTTTCCTATCTAACACCCTAGAAAGAGAACTACTCACTCATAATCGAATTAACAACAACAAAACTAATATGAAACCCTGACAATTGCATCATGAATAATTAAATAATTAAGTTAAGCAATTAAGAATAATAAAAGAGATTAGGGTAGGAAAGAGTACCAATTGACGGAAAGCAGGAACTTTTATTGAAATCGAAATAGGTTTGATCACCTTTAATCTAATCTAAAGTGTTTGAATTAAACTAAGAACAATGACAAAATAACTCTAGTCTAAAGCAGTAAAAATATGAATAAAAGATGTCCCTAAAATAATGAGGAAAAGGTATTTATAATACCCCTCAAGTCTAAAATAAAAAAAAACGGAAAATTAAAAGACCAAATGCTTTGGCAATTTGTCTCCTAGTGTGCATACAACCACTCGCCAAAAGCGCGGCCCACCTTCAGTCTTGTAACGCAGCAGCAGCTGTCAATAAATGGTGGGCCCTTCTTTTTTTGTCTCGTAGTGTACTGCAGCAACAACCAATCAAAAATGAAGTAATGGGCCCCTTGTCTCCTAAACCTCAGCAGCCAACAAACCAAATTTTGGTCCAGTCCCTTTCACGCGTGCAGCATGGAGCTGAACTCCCACCCAATCGGGCCCGAGTACAGTACCCGATCGGGCCTGGAGACATAATGGCCCAGCACTTCATTTTTTCTACGTACAACAGCAGCACCTATAAATGTAGAGGACCCGATCGGGTCTGGGGACATAGCTCCTCGCCCGATCGGTTCGGGCAACGCTTGCGCGATCGGGTCCGCAACTACTATACCCGATCATAATTGCTTCGCCTGATCGGGCCATTTTTGCCCGATTAGAGTACGGGGACCTCCTTTTTGACTCTTTGGCTCTCTAAACTTCACGTTTAGGGGTCTTGGGACCTCCTAAACCTTCCATAAAGCTCGTGAGCCGTCCTACGTGCCCCGTAACATCTCGTAAAGCTGTGGTTTCTTCCAAATGGCTCGGGAATAGGGAGAAAAATGGTGGGCCCTTCTTTTTTTGTCTCGTAGTGTACTGCAGCAACAACCAATCAAAAATGAAGTAATGGGCCCCTTGTCTCCTAAACCTCAGCAGCCAACAAACCAAATTTTGGTCCAGTCCCTTTCACGCGTGCAGCATGGAGCTGAACTCCCACCCAATCGGGCCCGAGTACAGTACCCGATCGGGCCTGGAGACATAATGGCCCAGCACTTCATTTTTTCTACGTACAACAGCAGCACCTATAAATGTAGAGGACCCGATCGGGTCTGGGGACATAGCTCCTCGCCCGATCGGTTCGGGCAACGCTTGCGCGATCGGGTCCGCAACTACTATACCCGATCATAATTGCTTCGCCTGATCGGGCCATTTTTGCCCGATTAGAGTACGGGGACCTCCTTTTTGACTCTTTGGCTCTCTAAACTTCACGTTTAGGGGTCTTGGGACCTCCTAAACCTTCCATAAAGCTCGTGAGCCGTCCTACGTGCCCCGTAACATCTCGTAAAGCTGTGGTTTCTTCCAAATGGCTCGGGAATAGGGAGAAAACTCCCTAAACCTGTAATTCAACGCTAAAACACAAAGCCACAACTATATACAATAGTAAGCACAAAATAGCTACCAAGAGCTCCATTGACGCACAAATTAGCTTGTAAATGAGGGAGAAAACTCTATATAAATACGTGATATCAGTTATGTAGAGGAGATTCGTTTCGGTCTCTTCCCAGTTGATTCATCTGATTAGAGAGGTAATATGGTCGTGCGAGACCTTCATAAACCAACGCTTTGCGGGAGGCAACCCGTACCCCTTAGGTAGTTTTTCTTTTACTTTGTTCCGTAGTTTTTAGAGTGTGAGAGAGCGTGAGGGTACTAATGTGCTCCTAGAACTTGTGTTTTGATGTGCAGAGATAACCCTGAGAAGAAACTTGAGCCCCACTTGCCCCAACTATTGCAAAAAGGCGAGCTACTTGCGGAATAGTAGCTCGCCCGATCGCGTCGGGCGACCACCGCCGGATCGAGTGGCCACAAAAAATGAAAGAAGTAGAAAAAGAAGCCCACCCGATGCCATCGGGAAATAGCCGCCCGATCGGGCAGCAGCCGCCCGATCGAGTGCGCAACCCTGGCACTCGATGGAAAATAGGGCGCCCGATGGGATGCCCGATCGGGTGACGAGACAGATTTCATACATAAGAGAAGAAGGCCACCCGATGGCATCGGGCAGAAACCGCCCGATCGGGTGCGCAACCCTGACACCCGATGGAAAATAGACTATCCGAAGGGGTGCCCGATCGGGCACGAGCACAAATGCACAGCCATAAAGAATTTTCCGCCCGATGGTGTCGGGCAACCGTTGCCCGATCGGGTCTGCACACAAAATTACCGATTTTTATTCGGCCTTCACCCCTTTTCTACCACATATCCCTCATCTCTTTGTCTCAATTCACCCTCTCTCCTCACCTTCTTCCTCCCCAAACCCTCATCTCTACCTTTCAACCTCCATTAAACTCAACCTTTCAACCTCAAATCTTCATCTTTTTCCTTCAAAACTCCATGAAACCTCCTCCTTTTCTCCTTCCATCCTCCTTTTCCCCATTTTCCACCCACAAAAATCACCCTAACTTTCTCTTATTCCTTCACCACTCTCCCACCCCCATTTTTGTGCCAGAAAAGGTTCAAGGGTGCAAAATTCAACAATGGCAAGCAAGTTCAAAAGGTTGATAAGAGGCGAAAGCTCAAGATCTCGGAGGGAACCTACCCCGCCGGCTCCACCACCACCACCACCACCACCGGTCCCAAGCGACCCACAATACCCGAAAATCATTTTCCAGGATGATGAGCATCGGGAGAAGTTTCTACGCTTTAAAAGGCGTGAGGTACTCTCTACCCATTTTCTTGATGTTGAATTATTAGCTAAATTGGGTCTAACTGACGATTTTAAAGAATTTATGAAAGTTGTGGGTATGGAGACTTTGTATAATGTTCATGTTAGTACCTATGCTGCCCTGGTCTATGAATTCTTTAGCAGTTTTAGTGTCACTAAGCCTAGGGTCGGGCCAGTCACACATGTTCATTACCGTCTTTTGAACCAAGAGCACACACTTACCCTTCGGGAATTTGCAGGGGTTCTAGACTGCAAGTACGGGGGGACTACTACCCGTCTGAGAACTTTAAAATGGCCAATGTTTACTTAATGCTCACATCGGACCCCGAGCCTTTTGACATACAAAAATGTCATTGGGCTAATTTACACCACCCCAACTTTAGCATTTGGATTCGGTTTATGGTCCAAACACTGTTAGGGCGTTATGAGGGTCACTTAGTCCGGGGGGACGATTTGACCACTATAGGTAGCTACAACGCTAAGGGCTCTAGAGATTCCTTTCAATACAATTTAGCCCACCATGTAGCTATCCAGTTCGAGCATATCTCGAACTCGCTCCCTAGGCTTCGGGAGGACGGGACTTGGACTCTTAGGCGGCTAGTGAACGGGGGGTTGGTTACTTTAATTTTTTTAGTTAATCAATTAATCTCAAAAGCCACTAAAAATAGGCTTAGCTCGATTAATCGGTTTCAAACCTTATTTAATCCTTGCTTCCTCGTGGATTTGACCCTTTCTTACCCTATAATAGGCTAAGTTAGGTATTTAATTTGGCATGCCCTACGACCGTGTCAAACCTATACCTGGAGTTTTTGCTGGTTGTTGCATTGCTGAAGCTGAAGCTTCGCCCGATGACATCGGGCAGCCTTGCCCGATCGGGTGCAGGTGTTGCTGACACGGTCGTTGCACGTGCCAAATTAATAACCTAACGTAGCCTAATATAGGGCAAGAAAGGGTCGAATCCACGAGGAAGCAAGGATTAATCAAGGTTTGAATGTGATTTAGTGAGCTAAGCCTATTTTTGAGGGTTTTTGAGATTAATGAACAACTAAGAAATTAGGAACTAAGAAGCTAGAAGATAAACTAAATGATTCGAATTAAACTATATTAACGGGACACTAGGGATAGGGGATTCACGAGCTAACATTGAATTAACCAAATTGCCTAGCCAAGGGGATTCATCTGGGTCGATTTAGGGGACTAAGTCACTCAAATGTTTCCTAATTACTCTCTCGAGCTAATTAAGAGGACCTAATCAACCAATTTTACCTATTCTCATGGTAAAATTGATCAACAAAGTATTTCCACAACTCATAGTGATTCGATTGATATACTAGGAAGTCAATCACCTATTCTCATGGTGTAGTCAACCTAAAATCTAGCTTAAGGTCTTTCTAAGATTTCATTTCTCAATCCTTCACCTTAGATTTCCATAACAAGTTCAAATGGTGATCAATCAAATAAACAAGGCAATGGAATTAGCTAGACAACACAAACTCACCCAAATCACACCCCCAAGCTTGACTTCAAGGTCAACACATGATTAGCAAGGTCATCCCCTTCCCCTAGCTACTAATCTACTCACTAGCCATGGAAAGGAATAAATAAAAAGCTTGAAGCAACAATGGTGAAAATCATATTTAATAAGCTAATCATCATCTAATTACCACTAATCAATACTAAATCAAGGTAAAATAAGTATAAAAGTAAATAAAGAGAAGAGATAGAAGAAGATGGATGGAAATCAAATGCAAAACTCTATTAAAATAGCTTGAAAACTTCAATATTCAACTTCTAGATCTAGTTTTTCTCTCTAACTTCTACTTCTCCCTCTAAAAACCTCTCTAATTAAAACTAATTAGTTCAGAAAATAAAGCTTCTCTCCTTATTATTTCAAAAAATGGGTTTTTATACCCCATTACTAAGGGCATAGCCATAAAACACAAAACCGAAACCGTCCAAAAAACCCGAAATTGACCGAAACAAAACCGAAATCGACCGAAATAAAACCGAAATTGACCGATACAAAACCGAAACCGAAATAGCAAATCAGGGTGACGGAGCGCTCGCTCCTTGCAAAATGGAGCACCAGCTCCAGGCTTGGAGCGCCTGCTCCTGGAACGCTCCAGGGCCGCTCCAAGCTACTGCCAGCTTCTCTTTGCTTCTTCAAGCACGGAGCGCCCACTTCGTCTCCTCAGGAGCGCCCGCTCCCCTGTTTTGGAGGCTATTCGTTGCTAATCTAGCTTTAAAACACTCCAAGAAAATATTAGATAGGGGAGGGGGGATGCACATGCAAATGAAATGATCTAAATGCAACCTAACTACATGCAAAAGAACTAAAACTAAATTCTAAGTATGAGAATATAAGAAATGATGAAAAAGGGAAAAAAAAAGGGAATTATATGGCCTAAAATGCATCTAATATAGGGCAAGAAAGGGTTGAATCCACGAGGAAGCAATGATTAATCAAGGTTTGAATGTGATTTAGTGAGCTAAGCCTATTTTTGGGGGTTTTTGAGATTAATTAACAACTAAGAAATTAGGAACTAAGAAACTAGAAAATAGACTAAATGATTCGAATTAAACTATATTAACGGGACATTAGGGATAGGGGATTCACGAGCTAATATTGAATTAACCAAATTGCCAAGCCAAGGGGATTCATTAGGGTCGATTAGGGGAATATGTGTCTATGTCACTCAAATGTCTCCTAATTACTCTCTCGAGCTAATTAAGAGGACCTAATCAACCAATTTTACCTATTCTGATGGTAAAATTGATGAACAAAGTATTTCCACAACTCATAGTGATTCGATTGATATCCTAGATAGTCAATCACCTATTCTCATGGTGAAGTCAACCTAAAATCTAGCTAAAGGTGTATCTAAGGTTTCATTTCTCAATCCTTCACCTTAGATTTCCATAACAAGTTCAAATGGTGATCAATCAAATAAACAAGGCAATGAAATTAGCTAGACAACACAATCTCACCCAAATCACACCTCCAAGCTTGACTTCAAGGTCAACACATGATTAGCAAGGTCATCCCCTTCCCCTAGCTACTAATCTACTCACTAGCCATGGAAAGGAATAAATAAAAAGCTTGAAGCAACAATGGTGAAAATCATATTTAATAAGCTAATCATCATCTAATTACCACTAATCAATACTAAATCAAGGTAAAATAAGTATAAAAGTCAATAAAGAGAAGAGATAGAAGAAATACTCAAAGATGGATGGAAATCAAATGCAAAACTCTATTAAAATAGCTTGAAAACTTCAATATTCAACTTCTAGATCTAGTTTTTCTCTCTAACTTCTACTTCTCCCTCTAAAAACCTCTCTAATTAAAACTAATTAGTTCAGAAAATAAAGCTTATCCCCTTAATATTTCAAAAAATGGGTTTTTATACCCCATTACTAAGGGCAAAGCCATAAAATACAAAACCGAAACCGTCCAAAAAACCCGAAATTGACCGAAACAAAACTGAAATCGACCAAAATAAAACCGAAATCGACCGAAATAAAACCGAAACCGAAATAGCAAATCAGGGTGATGGAGCGCTCGCTCCTTACAAAATGGAGCACCAGCTCCAGGCTTGGAGTGCCTGCTCCTGGAACGCTCCAGGGCCGCTCCAAGCTACTGCTAGCTTCTCTTTGCTTCTTCACACACGGAGCGCCCTCTCCCCTGTTTTGGAGGCTATTCGTTGCTAATCTAGCTGTAAAACACTCCAAGAAAATATTAGATGGGGGATGGGGGATGCACACGCAAATGAAATGATATAAATGCAACCTAAATACATGCAAATGAACTAAACTAAATGCTAAGTATGAGAATATGAGAAATGATGAAAAAGAGGAAGAAAAGGGAACTATATGGCCTAAAATGCATCTAAATGAGCTAAAACTAAATGCAAATAAGTGAACCTAAAGTCCATTTATCAGTTGCGGTCCCGATCGGGTGGTCGTCGCCCGATCACATCGGGTGAGCATCTTTTTGTTGCTGTTGGAATTCTGTTCCCAGGCCCGATCGGGCGGCCCTGTGCCCGATCGGGTGGAAGACAGGGAGGACGCGATTTTGTGTCTTTTCCATTCGATCTTATTGTTTTCTTAGAAGACTATAAATACTTTTTAGGTTATTTTTACATGTATCTTTCATTATCTTAAACATTTATAGAGCTCTTAGAGTTAGTTTCCATTATTTTCCATTGTAGAGGAGGTCAAACCTTGATTCAATTCAATTAAAGTTATTACTTTTTGTCAAATTGGTAATCTTCTTTCTTATTGCTTTGTTATTATTTCTTAATTGTTCTACTTTAGTTGTTGATTTTTCAATTAGTTCATCATGCAATTGTTAGGGTTTCTGATTAGTTTTGTTATTGTCAATTCGATCATGTCTGAGTAGTTCACTTTCTAGGGTGTTAGATAGGGAAGCCATGTTTATACAATGATTGCTGTTTAAATTCCTATCGATTTCTAGGGCTTGATTAGAGTGATTGTGGTGTGGTTTGTTCTTGATTAGTGACCAATGTTAGTGGCCAATTTCATTGATTACTTGTGGTTAATAGTTGTATGCACATACCCGTCTTACGATTAGAGGCCTAGGACACATCAGTAGTTCTGATTACGTTAGTGAACAAGCGGTGTACGTTGAATTATGAGCGTTGAGACTTAACCATAGCTCAGCACATGCTCTAATCCCTCGACTCTTGACTTAGGTTTTGATAGTATTTGACCCTATTTGATTGGTATAAGCATGGTTGACCGAACTAATATCATAGACTTTTATTCCATAGTTAAATCCTCAGTTTAATTCTCGTTCTCCTTAGTTTATTTATTAGTTCAGTTAATCTTCTCTGATTTCAACTGAAGTAGTTAGTTTGTAGAATATTAACATAGAAACTCTGTCTCCCTGTGGATTCGACCCTTCTTCCATTGACTACCATTGTTCGAGGACTGTAGGAATTATCTTTGAATAGGTGATACGACTTTAGCCTATCAATCCACAACCAATATTCATTGTAAAAGCAACGTTAACAAAAAATGGTTCCCAACTAACGTAAACATATTTTTTTAACACAATACTAATAGGAAAAATTGTATTGAATAAGTCAACCTTTAACCCCTCTTCTTATATTAAGTTAACCTTTGGATTATTCTGTAATAAGTCAAGTTTGTACATATTTTTTGTTTCATTAGGTTAAAAAACCTACAACCTGAATAACAAGTCAATTTATTATTTTAATTTTTTTTAACTTCTTATTCATTCTCCCAAGCTCCTCCATCTCTGGCTCACCATTCTCTCTTAAACCTGCATGACTCCATCATCAACTCTCCCTCCTCCATAGCTCCATCTCACAGCTCCATAGCTCCATCTCCTCCATAGCTACCACACCCTATCACCATCTTTACACGGAAACCGTCAAACTTCCCAACCCTTTCTCCGTCATCCACACCCAAATCCTGTCTCCCTCCACTACTTCCACTCTATCTCCACCACATATTACAACCAAAGCTAACACCAAAACCCCAGCCACCAACCCAAACCCAAACCCACCCAACCAACCATGAACACCACCACTACCTAGCCCGCCATACCCACCCACCCAACACCACGATCTACCTCTACCCTGCCCAACACACGAAACCCACCAATCAAACCGCCCACCCAACACCACAGACCCACCTCTACCCTACCCACCACACAAAACCCACCCTCCCACCCACCCAACACCACGAAACACCACCTATACCCAGCCTACCAGAAGAAAACAACCACCCAACACCACGAAACACAACCACCAAACCTCACACCCAACCCACCACACAAAATCTACCTACCCAACCCCATGAAACCCCACCTCTGCTGAGCTCACCACATGATACTTTGAGTGAGAGAGAGGGAGAGATCTTGTGCGAGTTTGGCGGAGGCTAAGGTGAAGGAGGTGGCGAAGCAGGCGGCATCGTATTGCATGGGTAGATGGGTTTGACGGGCTAGGTAGTGGTCGTGTTCGTGGTTGGTTGGATGGGTTTTGGTTTGGGTTGGTGGCTGGGGTTTTGGTGTTAGCTGTTTGGTTGTAATCGGTGGTGGAGATGGAGTGGTGTGGACTGTGTAGTTTGATGTGGTGCTTGGGAGGAAGGGTGTGGAATTTAATCGGTGGAGTTTGATGGAGTGGTGTCATGGTGTGGTCTATGGAGGAGTAAAGGGAGGAAGGGTTGTGAGGAGGGTTGAGAGTGAAAGAAGGTAGGATGAGTTTGATTTTAAAAATTTATATTAAAATTTCTTAAAATGAAATTAAACAAAATAAATTTAATATAAAAAGTCTGACCAATTATATATCGACACTTGTATATTTAACCTGCTAAACAGGTTACTAACCGGTCATGACTCAATTCGGAAAGATACCCCCATAAGCTTAACTTATTTCAGAATAATCAAAAGGTTAACTTAATATAAGAAGATGGGTTAAAGCTTGACTTATTTAAAACAATTTTTCCATACTAATATTCATTATGGTTTTCAGGTTGTTCTTTTATTTATATCAAATGTTCATTGTACAATATAATATACAAGGGAGATGAGGTAACTTTTGAATGAATAGTTGGTTGACCCAAAATGAATTGTGTTATGGCAATAATGAACATATGGTTAATTACATTTTGTAATCATTTGCCCAAACATATTCTCTCTCTTTTAGGCAAATTTAATGAACATCTTGTTTTAGGCAAATGAACAAGTTATGATATATAATGAACATATGGTAATAAAACAATGAACAATAGTTTAATAATCATATGAAAGAAGGGATAGAGAATTACATAATAAAATAATGTAAAAACAAATAAAAAAATTACATAAAAATTAATGATAAAATTATAATGATTGATATGATGATAATTATCGTTTAATCACGATCATGACAATTCTCAACTTATTAATGTTATTCACGTTATTAACTTTGTTATTATTATCAACTTTATTGTTACGATTATTACTATTATTATTACTGTTATTATTGATTATGATATTATTATCTAATATTATTATTATTATTATTATTATTATTATTATTATTATTATCATCATCATCATCAGTATCATTGTTATTATACTCCATAATTATTTTTATGAAATTGTTGGAACAAAAATTGGAAAATGGAACAATTAAATGTTCTGACAAGTAAATGGATTGAAAAGAAACGGGTTATTAAATTTAAGAAGTGATGGTTGTGTACATGAATGAAAATGGGCTTTCTGGTTGAGTCGTGAATGAATTGAAATCTGGATATTGGAATGAATATGCTCAAACTTGATTAAATGAGATGTCGTATATGTGTACATGATTTAAATCATGACTTTCATAAAAGATATTAATCACTTAAAGTGTAATTGATTGGGGATTGACCCCAGCTTACTTCGTTTTCTTTCCTCTCCATAAATCATTGGATAAGACCGGAATATTAATTGAGCTCATGTGATTATTAATTGCATATATGTATGTATATGTGTTATGCTTTCAACCTGATTAATATATTCTTTTTACAAAGTATTTTCAACTTAAGTATTTTATGGGACGGAGTTGGAATTACAAAGTTTTTCTGATTTTTGAGAGCTTGTCTCTCTTGTTTCTTTTCAATGTTATTTGTGCAGGTGGGTGGGGTAACAAAGAGAGAAAATTTAGTATACTAAAGTCAAATGAATAACAGTGGAAGTCTTATTACACCTACTAAAGCATAAATAAAACCATCACGCTCTTTAACCCAACCTTGAGCTAACCCCCTTCAAGTCCCTGCACATTGAACACTATAGTATCAGCCAAAAGGCTGAGCAAGATTTCATACTGTCATAAAATAAAACTATCCAATGTGTAGGTAAGATATATATATAGAAATATCTTACAAATTCATTTCAAAGCTGTACAGATCAAATATACAGAATAAAAAAAACTTTCCAATAATCTCAACTTTCAATCTTTCTTTTTCTGAAAAAATTATGTAATACATTTAAAATGTAACTGTTATGAAACCTGTGAGTAGGAAGTATTAAAGTCCAATGAGCTAGCTAGGCTTACGAGACGAGTAAACACCAAAGCCCCTAGTATGCAAATCCCTAACTTGATAAAGGACCAAGAAGGAAGACAAATGACAAGTGTATTGATCAACATACACCCAACTACTAAATAATGGTTGAGACAAAACTCAACATACTTCCAAACCGAGGAATACCGCTTACCGACAACCCCACAAAAACATTCTTATAAAACATGATAAATCATAATTAAATAGACACAGAAACATTCTAGTTTACTCAAAACCTGTAACAATGAGGAACTTAAAATAATTTGAATTAGTCTTTTATTAAATTACTTTTCTTTTATACTTTGACGTTATCCTAGAAGTAGTCAAAAACTTATTCCTAAATTCACTAGATTATTTACCCATTAGGTCTACCTAATCTAATTATAAAAGAAGAGAGAGAAAAAAAAGAGAAAACAAAAGTATAACCACATACCTCTGCAACCCAGCGGACTTCAATACCATCCAAATTCAAATACGTCCTTTTCTAACCCCAACTTCTTCATGTTGCTACAAATACAATTGCTCTATTAATAAATAAGCAAATTTTCTTGGCATCATTATCTAGAAGTCAACCATTCATCATCATACTTTCGATTTAATCGATCAAAGTAGTAGAAAGGGGTCTGTGTGGCTTGCATTTTCGGGTCGACTTCCGGGTTAAAGGAGGCAAATTTTGGGTCTTTTTACACTCTTCTATATTCCAATAACTCTAATTATCAAGTAAGATTTATTCCCATGTTTTAATTTCAGTTTATGTGTTGATTTTTGAATTGGCATATTGTTAAATTAGGGTTTTGGAGAAAATCGATTTGGGGGAAAATTTAGTGTTTAATATTTGACTGAACTGATTCATGTCTAATAGTTCATTCGCTTAAATTAGTATGTTTTCGAGGTGGATCTACAAAACTAATACTTTCGAAATTTTTATATATTGGGTTGAATTTAGTTTCATAGTTTGAAGTATTAGGCAAATTATGAGAAAATTACAGTGATTAGAATTAGTTTCACATTTTCTAGCCCTAAGTTGATATTCGGTATTGTGTTGGAGTACATAGTTATAGGTTGTTGTTGTTGAAGTTGTCATTGTGTTGTTGTTGTAGGTTATAGGCACGTTCATTGTTGTTGTTTAAATGTTGTTGCGTTGCATAGTTGTTAGTAGGTTAGTGTAGGTAAAGGAGTGAATTAGAGGAAAAACAATATGAGTGATTTCATGGTCAAAATCAGTTTGACCAGTTTGACTTTTGTTGACTATTGTGTCCTATTGACGTTGAGTCATTTTCAAATTTAGTCAAAACTCATTAACTACGTTAGGTTATATGTATGTGAATTATTATAGATTGTGGATTCATAGAAGAACCATATTGACTTGGGATTGAGTTTGGTTGATTATGGTTGCTGAAAAGGTAATATTTCTTACTAAGACTTGTACAAATTATGTTGGAAAAATGGTTGATATTGGTTTAAAGTTTATATTGAGATTTAAAAGGTTGTATGTGGTTTACATATGGAGATTATATATTGAGATTTAAAAGGTTTTACATTGTTTATATAATGAGATTTAAATCGTTTTGACGATATTTATTGTGAAAGAAAATTATGAGATTATTTATGAGATTCAAAAGGGGGGAAGTTCCCCATATGCCAAGTTGATATTTAAAAGGAGGATGTTCCTCATTGTTACAGGTTTTGAGTAAAATAGAATGTTTCTATGTTTACTTAATTATGATTTAGCATGTTTTATAAGAATGTTTTTGTGGGGTTGCAGGTAAGCGGTATTCCTCGGGTTTGGAAGTAGGTTGAGTTTTGTCTCAACCATTATTTAATAGTTGGGTGTATGTTGATCAATACACTTGCCATTTGTCTTCCTTCTTGGTTTGTTAACAAGTTAGGGGTATGCATACTAGGGGCTTTGGTGTTTACCCGTCTCGTAAGCCTAGCTAGCTCATTGGACTTTAATACTTCCTACTCACAGGTTTCAAAACAATTACATTTTAAATGTATTACATAATTTTTTCAGAAAAAGAAGATTGAAAGTTGAGATTATTGGAAAGTTGTTTTATTATGTATATTTGATCTATACAACTTTGGAATGAATTTGCAAGATATTTCTATATATATATCTTACCTGCACATTGGATAGTTTTATTTATGACAATATGAAATCTTGCTCAGCCTTTTGGCTGATACTATAGTGTTCAATGTGCAGGGACTTGAAGGAGGTTAGCTCAAGGTTGGGTTAAAGAGCGCGATGGTTTTATTTATGCTTTAGTAGGTTTAGTAAGACTTCCGCTATTATTCATTTGACTTTATTATTTTATTTCAGACTGTAATAATTATTTAGCTTCTAATTAATTTTAATTATTTAAAACTCGTTGACTATTTATTTTCAGTTAGGACCTTTGACGTTGCGGTGATTATTATTAATTATCGCGGCGTAGCACCTTTGGAATTTCCTTAAATTATTTATTGTACTATGTTTTAAAGTAGCGGAATTTCAAGGGTGTTACACTTCCGCTGGAACCCTGAACAATTAAGTAATTAGTAATGCTTAATGAACATTTTACTTAGTTGTAAGGATTTTTAAATTTGAATTTAGTATGTCCTAATCTTTTAGCCTTGCATTTAATTCCAAGTAGTTAAGTGCGGCGGTAGCACGCCCGTTGAATCGAACCCTCGTGGATTTTCCCCCCAACTCGAGTTTTATTAGATGAAAAAAGGGTTCGAATTGGCGGGTTGTTACAAGGATCCTCCTATAAATTCCCACAATCATCCATAAGCCGTATAATACGATTTTTTTAGCCCTGCTACTCGCCTTTGATGAAAATAACGAGTATTACTGTCTCCCTCACGAAGTTTCAACTCTTGCGCTCGACTCCTCCAATATTCACATTCCTCCTATAAAAGCTTATTAACCACAACACATTGTTCCCTATAAGCCACCATATCAAACTAACCACTCCTAACTTCCTTAGTTCAGCCAGCTTATTTTTCTCTTCATGAATTTTATTTTTGAGATCCCCAAATTTCTCCTCACTCCAACTATGAAGTCTAGCACCATACACCTTTATACGGTCTAGTGTTCCTCCCGCCGCAACACCCTTCCTCCCGTCCTCCACCACAACCGCACACTCCTCCTCTTGTAGCCAAAATTCCTCCCATCTAAATCTCTTTCGTGAACGATTTCCTTTAATGAGAATGCCATCCACATGTGACAAAATGGGAAGATGGTCCGACTTCGAGACAATAATATGCATTTGGAAACATCTCGAGGCACGATGTATTACCATATGCTCTGTCTAACCACTCTTCCACCAACGCGTCACCTTCTCTCCCATTAAACCATGTAAACTGAGGTCCTATAAGTCTAATGTCCACCAAACCTCTAAAATCAACCGCCTCTCGAAACCCACGCAACATCCAATTTTCTTGCTCATTCCAACCAACTTCTCCTAATGAGTAAAAATATCATTAAAATCACCCAATATCATCCATGGTAAAGGAGACTCTCCAGCAAGCTTCTTAAGCAAATCCCAGAACTCACGCCTTCTCGTCTTTTCTGGGCAGCCATAAAATCTCGTCAAACGCCAAACATCAACTCCCTCCCTTCTTATCACAGCATCAATATAGTGATTACCAAAAGCCACCATACGAGCATCAACCTCGTCCTTCCATAATAATACTAAGCCATCCGATCTACCACAAGAATCAACCACAAAACTACAAGAATTGCCGAGCAACGACCTCACCTTTTCGACCTTTTGTCTCGTACTTAAAGTCTCCATCAAAAACACCACATCGAGGTTTTTCTTCCTCACTATATCAGTGACAATTTGATTTGAAAGGATACTCCGTAAACACCTAGAGCTCCAACTTACAAGATGTGTTGCCGATGGATTCCTCTAGCGGAATCCGACGATGTTGTAGAGCAATTTACCTCCACTACAGGAACCGAATCATTCAATTCGCCATGTATTGCAGCTTATATACTTTCCAGCCCTGCTTCCGCTTATGCTTAGACGAAGGGAAGAAGACACAACTCTTTGCCTTTTTGGGCTTCAAGCTCTCTGAGTCTTCGAGCCTTGGGTTTTATTTTTCAACAAAGACTTTGAACCTCCTTCACCCTCAGTTTCAATGCTCACACCACGAACCAAAGCTGCAACACCCCGACTTATCCACAAGGAGAAAACTCAAGGTGTTACGTCGGAATAATAAGGATAGTTACTCTTTCCGTAAAACCTCTTCCTCAAAACTCTTAAACATTAATAAACAATAATAAAGTTCGAGATATCCGTTTACTAAAAAAAACACTTTTAATAACAAGATCGTGCCTTTTGTGAAACCAAACAAAGTCAAACTAGAAAAGTCGACATCCTTAGAAGTCAACTAAATCCAAAGTCAAACCATTTTCAAAGTCAACTTTTTTTCAACCAGTTGCAGCAGAAAATAAAACTTAATCAAATCCTCTAAACCAAATCCAGATAGCCAAATATCCAAATACATATGAAATAGAAATAAATGAACGTAAGAAAACTCCATTACGCTCTTCTCGAATTCCCCCTGTAAGGATGTAAGACCCCGAATTTCTCTGAAATTTTTGCGCGTTAATTATTAATATCTTAGATGCTAAATTATATTTTGCTAATATATTTTCGGTATAAACTTATATTTTACACCTATTTTTTATTTCGAGAATATTTATATTTTTATATATATATATCTTTAATGTGAAACAAAGTGTAGCATTGTTTAGTAAACTTGCAATGCTCGTAACTACGTCAATACTTTTAACTGGCAATGTAGCGCTCGTGTTTGTGCAAAATGTATAATGTGATTGATTGGTAAGTGCGTGTTTATATTGCGTTAATAATTATATTTTTTAATTGTAAAAATGTTAACTTATGCACATATACTTTGAGCGTTTAAAATTATTCTTGAAGTGTACTATGAATTAGCGTTTTTACGCACTTTCGTTACTTAGCTTAAGGGGTCCGAAAAATCTGTCACATTATGGGGAAAATATAGAGTCTTGCACAACGTTTATTATTCTCTTGTAACGTTAGTAACACCAAGGGACAACCTCTTCAATCACCCTCATTATTCCCCCTCATCATGGCCATTATGTGCCCATTTAACACTCCCTTTAAACTAACCTCTTTACTCCTTTTTGCTGAGATTCAAATCAGCATTTGTGAACTCCTCTCCCTCACCATTTCACACGTTTTTAGCAAAGAAAAAGAGAGAAAAGAATTCTCTTGTTCTCCCACAAATTCTTACACCAAAAATCAGTCTTTTTGTGGTATTCCAAGCTTGTTTCCTTCGGTTTTTCAAGCAATTCCTGAGTTCCTTTGTGCTCGTATGCGTAGGAGGCGAAGGTGGTGATAATTCACACGGTAATTATATCAAAGCGTTTTGCTGCACTCCTCTGAACGAATAAGGTAACTAGCATTGTGCTAGCACGTCAGGAAATAGATTATGAACTTACGTTGTTTAATATTACGTTAAAGAACTTATAATCATGCTAGGTGGAACTTAGGTGATTGTTTGCTTGTAGTTTATCGTAGTACCATGTTTAGGACGGTTGTTATGTTATTTTTTTTTCCTTGAATTGGACACGTTATATGATCATTTTTTTAATCCTCGCAAGTTGATTGTCAAGTTTGATGTTGGCTTGTCGTGATGGAATTGGTGTAGCATGATTGTAAGTTTTTGTGTGGATAGGAATTGGGTGTAAGTTAATTTATTTCTCATGCTAAGTATGGTTTAATGGATGATGTTTGATGCAGAATTGGTTTGGTTTGGCTGCTTGCATCTTGACGTATGCGTATTTGTTGGTCGAAGCAACACTAGCCCTACCCGCAAGCAGCAGGCAGGCGCTACTCGCTGCCCATGAAGGGCCAGGTCGCACCTGGGTCGTATCTCGCGAGGGAGGTTCTGCCTCCCCTTTTGTTCGAGTTGCGGATTATTTCCAAATGTGTTTACAACATGTTTATTTGTTGATTGATGGATCTAGATATGTATGTTATGCATGTTGAAGTATATTTAGGTTGGATTTGAGTTATTTATTAAGGGTATGTACCCTACATTGTTGGGTAGCCTTTGGTGTCGTTTTGTTGTTGACTGTTGAGGTTATACTTTGAGTTGTCGACGTTGAAATGCTCGGGGGAGGATAATACTGCCCTTAGCATCTCTTCGCCAAGAGTTATGTACGGAGAACATTGTGACTTAGTCATAATTGACTTCGTACCCAAACTCAAATGATGTTTTTGTGTTATATACCTTAACACGTACTTTTTGATGACTTATGAATTGGAATTGCTTGTGTACCTTGTTGAGTATGCAACATGATTGTTGTATGGATCCCTTGTATACCTTGACGTGTATACATATGTTGATTATTTGAATTACTTATATACCTTGTTGTGTATACACTATTTCTCTTGTGTTTGATTGATCCTATGGACGACATGGTCATAGGAATCTGTGATTGATTATCCTAAGGGCGGTATAGTCCTAGGAGTTTGTAACTTAACCTTGGGCGGCATGGTCCAATGGTCCACGTGGCATGACCCAATTGAGTTTTGCTATTCAGAAGGGCGGCATGGTCCCCGGATATGCAATGTAGGCTTTTGGGCGACATGGTCCAATGAGTCTACTCACAGGCGGCATGGTCTGTTGTGTTTGATTTTGATGGTGTGATTTCTGTACATGTTCTATGGATTGGTCTTGTAATTAACTTTTGAGCTTTCTTACTATGTATGATTATTGCTTATGGTTTGATATAGGAAAAATTGGCAATAAATACCTAGCTTCAACCTCTTTTTTAAAATAATTAGCTAGGTTATTTTTTATTTTAAATAAATACCTAACTTGCTACATTTTTTTGAAATCACTACCAACTAACAGTTTTGACCTAAAACTTGACGGAATTAACCAAATTCTAACGGAGATTGCTTAGTTGGGTTTTTGGTGGGTCCTACAACATTATTTCCGTTCAAATATGAAATAACTTTCTTGCCCGTTCATCTTCCAACATCAGACTTCTCTCTTTTCCCTTTATTACCCCAATTCTCTGCACTCTTCCTCTCCCAAATCGTCTGATTTCACCATCTTTGTCCCTTGAATTGCTCACCTCTCTCTCTCTTATCTCTCTCTCTCTCACTGTAATTTTCAAAAATCCTCAGTAATTTGAGGAGCTATGGCTGCGAAAATAGTAAAGAAGAAGGGCGTTCATGGAAAATCTGCCACTCCTCTTGACTTTCATCAAACCAGCTGAAAAGGCTACATCATTCCTTATCTCTGTAAAGATTAGAAAATTTGCAACAATAAAACTTCCTTCCTGGGTTATTAGTTGTGGCTTACTTAAGCAATTTGGCTGAAATGCAACACTTGCATTTTACAACCATCATATACAAATTAAAAAGACAAACTTTAATCACTTCACAATGTAATTGAGACTCAATTACAACAATGATAAACCTACATACTTCAAATTTCACAACAAAAATGAAATCTGTTAACAAACCTTCCCTAATCAAACAATTTGTCAAAACCCTAAATACACAAATAAAAAACCCTAATAAAGGCAAAATGATGAACGAAACCCACAAATGGAGAAGATTTATCTTTTGTTCTTCAATTTTCGAACCAATTTCTTCTCTTCCAGTTGATCTTTGAGCTCTGAAAAATGGGAAGAAGGATTACTGAACTTGGAAATGGGGGAAATGAAACAGAGTAGTAGGTAGATATATATGGGTAATATTGTGGGAACCACTAAAAACCCAACTAAGGAATCTCCGTTAGGATTTGGTCAATTCTGTCAAGTTTTAGGTCAAAACCGTTAGTTGGTAGTGATTTCAAAAAAATGTAGCAAGTTAGGTATTTATTTAAAATAAAAAATAACATAGGTACTTAATTCAAAAGAGAGGTTAAAGCTAGGTATTTATTGCCAATTTTTCCTTTGATGTATGGTGTCTTGTATGTTGTAAGCATGCTATCTATGTGATGTATGTCTTTAGCGTTGCTTCCAATTTCTTTAAGTTTATTATTTGTTTCCTATATTGGGATGGGAGAACTACTAGTTACTCCCCACTGATTGTGGAAGTTTTTGAATTATTATGCAGATGATGATGCTGTTTAGGATCGTTACGGTTTGGACCGGGATTGTGCGGTTTAACCTTGTGAGCAAGGAGGTCGTGCTAGTCATTGTGGACGAGCACTTTGAGTCATGAGTTACAAACAGTTACTTAGTGGGTCTTAAGTAGTTTTCCTTATGTTTTGTTGGTTGTTTTAACACAGGGATATTAGTTATTGCTTTTTGGATATTGGATCATTTTACTTTGAGGTTCTTTGAAAGTTACATTGTTATTTTGGAACTTTTGGTTTGGAATGAGGGTATAAGACCTCATTTCTACTTAAATATGATATTTGGAAGTTGACTACCATTTTGAAGTTTATTGTTTATTTATAGTATAAATTCTACTCCTTAGAGTGGCATCTCCGTCTTAGTGGTATTTTTGCTACCACGAGTTGTCTTTATTTCATCTATTCTTATCTCTTTTATTTATTGTATCGTATCGGATGTTACACCCACAATGAATGGTGAACCTCTCGAACGATCACCTATATTGCAACCGTCTAAGATGTCCTAACTGCTCAGCAATGATGACGGATTTCAAATGCATCATCATAGGATCATCGTAGAAAGAAGCAATCATCAAGACATAAAGGTAAATACGGATAAGCCACTGCTGAGTAACATAGAACTAGCAATTCACATAACACATAAACATACATCATACATTATATCTGACAATTCAAATTCAATCAAACTAATACCCAAAAATCCATAATCCAAACTCAAATCCAATTCCACATCTAAACACAAATAGGATCGTCATCCTCCTAGTTAAGCATTTTTGACTATAAGGTCGAGATATGTTTGGTTGGTCGACCTAAATCTACTTACCTTGATACATGGAATGCAGAGCTAGCTCCGGGCTAGTCGCAACCAACATAATGTGTACACATCCCCGAGCTCGGTAACCATACACCCTCAGGCCCAATTACAAGTAGGGGATCCATCCTACAGGGTCACTGCCATTTCAGTTGCGAGATCCATGATCTCGATAATTTCCATAAGAACACTTTCTAGGTTTTGAAATCCCAATCCAAATATTCCATTCCAAACTATTCCATTCCAATTGCTGAACTCAACAGTTCATAACATAGAAAGACATACATAATGCTTTCATATAAACATTCATATTCAAATCACATCCAAAGTTCTCATGAACTCTTTCCTAGGTTCTCACATACGATCAAACAATCTCATCTAAACATATAGATGTCAAGTGCTATGTCACATACCTTTCTATGCAAATAAGTTCACTCGAGAAGCAACGATGAATAACTAGCGTCTTCTAATGAATTGCGCTCCTTGAAAACAATTAAACACTAAACTTTAGAACTCTTAAAATACTTAAACCAGTATAATAATATATGGGCATCCTTTAATGTACTTTAAAACTCTTCAAAACTTCCTCCAACAACTCTTAACTTCGTAAAACATTATACCATCAAATCCCTCTTCAAAAGCTATTAAAATAATTAAAGACTTAAACTTTAATTAAATTACAACAATATAAAAATATAAAATATAAAATTTAAAACCCTAAACCTCCATTAAACCCTATAATTAGCTTTAAGTTAATATACTTAACTTATACCTTAAGTATGATCATAAAATAACACCTTTTTAGGTGAAAAAAACTAATTAAATTACCCAAATCCAATCAAATTAGGAAAATAAATATAATCAGTGATCTATTTCCTAAAAATATTTTTTTTAATAGGAGGACGAACCAGCGGCAGTGGAGCACGTGCGCACGCGGTGGCGCGTGCAACCCTACAGCATACGACCGCGAGTCTGCGGTGGCTTGCCGCCACGCACGGCTTTACGACGTTCGTCCGTCCCTCTTAAAACCTTAAACCACCGAAAACCAAACACGAAATCAATATTAAACTATACAATAAATAATTATAAATCTAAATACATGTTTTTCATGAACAATTATAAATTAATGAATCATGAAAAACATAATTAAACTATGAACCCTAGAAAAAGATGGAGAAGAAGAGAGAGCTTTCTTAGGGTTTTGGAAAATATGATGGCAACAAATATTTTCTCTCTCCTTCCCTCTCTTTATGTAGGCCACCCATAAACCCTGATAGGCTGCATGGAAACCAGCCCTTTTTAAATCCTTTTTCCATCACAAAAAGACTACGAGCCCATCGAGCCCAAAAATCCTTTTTAAACGTGCCATCGAAGCCCAAAACTAAGTCCATATTATATTTATATATACAATATGACTTCAATAAAATCCTTCCATCATAAAATAAATTATATTATAAATTTAATTATATAAATCAACTCTTATAATATAATAAAATCCTTTAATAATAAAAATAAAAATCCTTTAAAAAGGATATTGTTCTTGTTATCTCGATTGTTCTTGTTATTCTCTAGTGAAATATTTTATGCTAAGCCTATTGTACTTAAGCAATGGTCTCCTGATTTTGATTTTCAAGCTGAAATACTCAGAGTGATTCCAATTTGGGTTAGATTTCAAAATTTACCATTGAATTGTTTGAGTTCTGATTTTTTGAGTAGGATTAGTAGCTTAATTGGTCTACCCTTATTTGTTGATAAGTATACCACCAAACAAATGAGAATTTCTTTTTCTAGAGTACTAGTTGAAGCTGATGCTACAGAACCTTTGCCTTCTGATATTGTTTGATCCTGCTGGTAATAGCTTCTGCAGAAAGTCACCTATGATTGGGTGCCTTTTTTTATTGTAGTAGCTGTGATAAGATTGGACATTATGATTGTGCTATCAAGATGCAACCTAAGATGGTTCGGAAGTGGGTGGTAAAGAAGACAGTAATGGGTGAAAAACAAGGTGATGATGAGGTGGTGGTGAATGCACCTGTATCTTCTCTTGGTCCTAGTAATATACCAAATGTTAATACTCCTGAAGCTTTACTTGTAGCTCAACAACATGATGAAAAAGGGGAGTTGAAGGTTGTTAGCAGGAAGACTAGGGATAAAGGTAAGCAAGTCAGATTTCAGGGGAGTTCTCTTCAGCCTAGATTGGTTATGAGCTCTGGTGATTCTTTTATTCCAACTGTTGTTGGAGTTGCTAAGGGACCAAACCCTTATTTGTCTTGATGATAGCGACAACCTGGAATGTAAGGGGGTTTAATGACCCTGTCAAGGTGAGAGAAACTAAGAAGTTTATCTCATCTAATAATAGTTGGCTTGTTGCATTATTTGAAACCAGAGTAAAGCTGGATAATAGTAGTAAAGTGTAGAAGAAGTTTGGGTCTGAATGGCATTGGGTTAGTAATTATGATTACTCTCCTAAAGGGAGGATTTGGTTAGGCTAGAAATATCAAGTAGTTGATATTGAGCAAGTACAATTTTTTGAGCAGTTGATTCAATGTAAAGTAATTGACAAAGTGCATAATCAGTCTTTTACTTTGGTTGCAATGTAAGGGCTTCATTTTATTGAGACTAGAAGGAGTTTGTGGAGAGATTTAGCTGCTTGTCATGATAATTGTAATGATGCTTGGATTTGTATTGGTGACTTTGACTCTGACTCATTCTATTGATAGAGAAAATGGCAAACCTATTAGCAATGCTGAGACCATTGATTTCATTGAGTTCATTGGTGCTACTGGTGTGAGAGAAGTTCCAAGTAGAGGGTTCTTTTTTTCTTGGAGCAAGAAAGGAGTTAACACTTCTAGAACTAGAAGTAGAATTGATAAGGCCTTTGGGAACACTGTTTGGTTTCAGAGATTTCCTGATGTTGAGGTTTATTACTGTGCTCTTGGAATCTCTGATCATTGTCCACTTGTGTTTCAGTTGGATCAGGATATTGGTAGAAGGGGTAGGCCTTTTAAGTTTTTCAATGCTTTGGCAGATCATAAGGAGTTTGCTACTGTTTTGCATAATCATTGGAAGGCTAAGAGAGGAGGCTTTTATTTGCAGCATGTGTGGAATAACTTGAAGGATCTTTAAAAAGAATTCAAGAATCTTCATCACAGAGAGCACTATGATCTGCTATATAGGATTGATGATGCTAGAGATCAGTTGCTGGGTATTCAGAGTAACATTGATCTTACCTGTGATTCAGAGTTACAGTTGAGAAAAAGCAATTGCATTGCTATGATTAGGCATTTAAGCAATGTGCATGAAAGCATACTCAAACAGAAGTCAAGAGTTCAATGGCTTAAACTGGGTGATTCAAACTCTTCCTTTTTTCATGAAGCTATGAGAGAGAGGTATTCTACTAATAGAATTAATTCTATTATGTGTGCTTCTGGTATTATTTTGCAAACTGAACAAGAGATTGCTGAGCATATTGTGGGTTTATATAAGAATTTTCAAGATACCTGTGATAGCTCCTTGCAAGGGATTGATTATAGCATTGTCAGGTCAGGCTCTCAAGTTAGTAGAGAGGCTTCTATGATGCTAGTTTATGATGTTACTTCTGAGGAGATTGAGAAAGCCCTTTTCAGTATTGATGATGGGAAAGCTCCAGGAGTGGATGGATTTAATGCTATGTTTTTTAAAAGGGATTGGTTGTATATTAAGCAGGATATATGTGCTGCTGTGCATGAATATTTTGATAACTGTGTGACGCATATTCATATTAATTGTACACTTTTTACTTTTGTCCCTAAAATAGCAAATGCTAATATGATAAAGGACTTCAGACCTATTGCTTGCTGCACCTTGCTCTATAAGATTATTGCTAAAATCTTGACTAATAGATTACAAAGCATGATTGGTGGAGTTGTGTGTCAAGCTCAGTCTGGTTTTATTCCTGAGAGACAAATTTCAGATAATATTCTCCTTACCACTGAAATTATTAGGGGATATAGTAGGGGAAACATGTCTCCTAGGGCTATGATTAAAGTGGATATTAGGAAAGCTTATGAC
This sequence comes from Patellifolia procumbens, assembly GCA_947645195.1. Taxonomy (NCBI): domain Eukaryota; kingdom Viridiplantae; phylum Streptophyta; class Magnoliopsida; order Caryophyllales; family Amaranthaceae; genus Patellifolia; species Patellifolia procumbens. The sequence goes on along the minus strand of CANSGD010000183.1, from coordinate 5,634,630 downwards.
TCTGTGGATTGGTTGTTTTTGGAAAATATTCTTAATGAGCTTGGCTTTCCTGTGAAGTTTGTTAGGTGGATTATGGGCTGTGTTAATTCAGTTTCTTACTCTATTCTTGTCAACGGCTGCCCTACTGCTCCTTTTGTTGTTAAAAGAGGGTTGAGACAAAGAGATCCCCTTTCTCCTTATCTTTTTGCAATTTGTATGGAATATTTGAGCAGTAGGCTAGATCATTTGCATAAAACTGCTGGGTTCAGGTATCATCCTAAATGTGCCAAGCTTAAGCTGACTCATTTAATGTTTGCTAATGATTTATTGATGTTTGCTAGGGGTGATTCTTCTTATCTTCAGAAGCTATTTGGTGCCTTTTTGAGATTTTCTTCAGTTTCTGGTTTATTTTCTAATCCTGATAAGAGTGCTATCTACCTTGGTGGGGTGAGTGATGAGATCAAGAATAGGCTGAGTACAGAGTTAAATATTCCTCTTGGTACCCTTCCTTTTAGGTATTTAGGTGTACCTTTGGCTAGTAGGAAACTCTCTTACATTCAGTGTAAGCCTTTGGTTGAGAAGGTCACAGGTAGGGCTAAAGCTTAGGTGGCTCATATGTTATCTTATTCAGGGAGAGTGCAGCTTATTAAGAGTATTCTCAGTTCTATACAAAACTATTAGGCTCTGATTTTTCCTCTTCCTAAAAAGATTGTTAAAAAGGTTGAGAGTGTTTGTAGAAGATTTCTCTGGACTGGTAATGTGAATGAATCTAGGAAAGCTTGTGTTGCTTGATCTGAGTGTTGTCTTCCTAAAAATTGTGGTGGGTTGAATCTAATTGATATGATCAGTTGGAGTAAAACAACTATTTTGAAGAATCTTTGGGCACTTTGTTTCCAAAAGAGAAGCTATGAGTCAAATGGGTCCATATGTATTTTGTGAAAGATAGTAACCTACTTAGCATGGATATCTCTCAGCAATGTTCATGGATGTTAAGGAAGATAGTGCAAAGCAGGTTGATCTTGGAAGGTAGAGATTCATGGTCTAAGTTTATGGATCATCAGAAGTTCTCTATTGCAAAGACTTATAAACTTATGAGGAGATCAAATGGTGGGAGGTTTGCTTGGATAAAGTTGTATTGCAATAACAATGCTTTACCTAAAAGTTTGTTCATTCTTTGGCTTGCTGTGAAAAACAGGCTTGCAACAAAGGATAGGTTGGTTAAATGGGGTATAGTAGATGATGATCTTTGTGGACTCTATGCAGGTAATACTGAGACTGTGCATCAGCTCTTCTTTGATTGTTCTTATGCTGCTGAAGTATGGAACAGATTCTGAAGCTGTTGAAGATGCAGAGATCTGGTGGAAGCTTCTTACAGGAAGCTTCTATGGCTAATAACGCTAATTGTAAGAAGTCTCAGTTAGCTAAAGTCTATGTTGCCTGTTTTACTGAGATGTGTATCAAATCTAGTGTCAAAGAAACAACTTTGTTTTTGATAAAAAGTTGAGTAGTGTTGATTGTAGTGTGAAAGATATTGTGTTTAGAGTTGCTAATAGATGCCAAGGAGAAAGTGTTGAACTTCTTCTTTGATAATCTTGTTCCCCAATAACCTGGATTAGGAGCACATGAAGGGTAAGTGAGTTGAACCCTTCCTAGAAGGTGGGTTCTCTCTTATACTCATGCTAATTCTTTTTTTCCTTGTGTTTTTTTGGGGTTGTTTTCCTAACTTTTAGGTTGTATACCTTTTTTCGATAATGATTTATATGTCTTTTCTTCTTGTCAAAAAATAAAATAAAAGTCCTTTAAGATACGGGTTACAAAAGCATTTTATTGAGTTGGAACCCATTACAACAGCATACATTATATGTGATGAACATTCTTTCCCCAAACCCATTCCTTATTCATGTTCAGCCGTAGCCGCCCCTGGTCATGCTCACCCATCTTCTCCCGCTCATCCTCCATGTTCAAATCTTCCTTCTCACCCCGAAAAGACTCTTGATCTCTTTTAACTCCTTGTTCCCCTATAAAGACTGTCGGCGAACGAACAATCCACTTGTCTCCAACCATAGCCGACCCCTTCCCTCTCCTTCCACGTTGTGCTTTTAAAAATGGCCCATATTGCCTAGGACCATCCATCATCTCCAAGAATGAAAATAATTCCTCACACTCGTCTTCATTATGGCCAAGATAGCCACACATATATCAAACTTTTGTAAGACGTTCATTCCTAAAACTCACCAAACATTATTTGATCCCTTCTCCTTTGAACCCTTCATCCATGTCCCCCTAAGCAGCGGTTTTATCAACGACAATCTAACCCTAATACGAACATAAGTGCCATAATCCCTATCATCAAATTTCACAAACTCGGTGAACAAAGTACCACGTCTTCTTTTATATACCAAGTCCTCTAATGCGTTTGTTAAAATGTACATCATGAACTTGCACCAAGTCAAAATCGAATATAGTTTGAGACGTGAAGGTTGCTCCTCCCCTGTGAGCTCCTTGAGAACTAACCGATGTTGGTTAAAGTTCCATGGACCTCCCTCCACAACTTTCGTTTAATCTAATTCATGAAACAACTATATCTTAAAAAGGTTATCCGGAATCTCCTCAAAGTAGATGCCTTCATAGGGCGCCACAAATCAGCAAGGATTCCTTTCATATATTGAAAGTTGTATTTTCGATTTGTTAACAGTTTTCCTGACACAATACTAAAAAGCTCCAGAACTCTCACCCTCATCCTCTTCCACAACGTCAATCAGTAAGCCATGTTCGTCTTTTGAAGTTAGGGTAAAACGACTCCACATATTCTCAGCTTCACGCCTTGACGTCGATATTACCAAAAATCATTTGAGAAATGGGTTAGTCGAGAATATTAATGGATGGAGAGTTTGTAACTCATAAGGTTATTAGTCATATAATATATGACATTATGAGACTAATATAGCCTCATGATGCCCCGCCTTGTAACCCCTCCATATACCTGATGCATAGGTTATAAAGTTATGACTCTTGTGGTTATTAGTGTTTATGCTAAATTTCGCACAGGACAAAACTAAGATGGAACCTACAACTAGAAGGTTGCAAGGTAGATGGATGTGAATGAACGCAGCTATGAAGAACAAAGAAAGCAAGAAAAGAGAGAGAAGGACACCAGAGATGGTGACGCGGAAAACCTCAGGAATAAGGGAAAAAATCGAGGGTGGCTTTGAGTCCACCAATCCACTATAATCACAGTTACAGGCCTAGTATCTTAAGTCTCAATGTAAATCGTATGCTAAGAACAATGCTTGCTTTTAGAATGTATTTGTAAAATGCGTAGAGCTTGTGTAGCTAAATTACATGTTTATTCTGCTATATATACTAAGATATGTATCCGTTTGAAATAGCTTCCTCAACGGCTTGTAACTGCCTCCTAGATACTCGTGCACGTCCGCCGTTAGTGGCTTGGAATAATTCTTCGTGCGTTTGTCTTCAATGCAGTTGGACTTGGTCTCCCATGATCTTAGGCTTTGGCCATAATTGATCCTATGACGTGTCATTGAAGCTGGGACTTCGTAGCTGGAAGATCTAAGCTGGCCTTCCATAGCTGGAGAGTCTAAGCTGGGGAATCCTAGCTGCAATAATCTTTCAACCTGCATATATAGCTATGTGAATTTTTAGGACATAACAATTGCCCCTAACTTGTAGCTTGCACTTCTTGCCTTGTGTAGTAAAGCTGCAAGTTATCATAATGAGATTTTTCATGACCAAAGATATAATTTCGGAATAGCATTAGTATATCCCTTTATGCGTAAAAGATAGAAATTCAACAAGATAAATCACTTTAAAGGTATAAGCGATATACGCTTATCTCAAAAGATAGATTTTAATATATAAAAAAAATCATAACTTCAGCACATTAAACGAAGTAATAAATACTTAGCAGTTTCTGTCAAAACGGTTTAAATCAAAGAATTTGAAAAAGACTCCCTTTGCTAACTCTTCTCTCTCGCTTGGTAAGTTCGTCTTCCTTCTTCTTCCCTTAGCCTTTCCGTATGCCCATCAAGCAATCCGCTAGGAAGAAAGTATTTTTGCCTAAATCTACATCTATGGGAAAACGAAAGGACGAGCGTCTAGTATTACGTGGGAAGACATTGAGAATATCAGAATTAGGGGGGTTTCCCTGAGAGCATAGAGTTCATCGTGCCAGGTGAACTAGATAGGCCAGAAAAAACCGCAGACTACCACATCTGCTTCTACGAATATCCCTTTCTGTTAGGGTATACTGTCGTATTTACGCCTTTGATTCGTTCGTTCATAGAAGTTTTGAACTTCTCTCCTGGCCAACTTATGCCAGGGTTTTGGAAGATTTGCTATACCATAGAATCAATCACTAGGGATTGGAGTCCTCCTTTCGCCCTAGAAGACCTTTTAACCACCTATAGCCTAAAACTCATAAACCCTAGCAAGGTGACTTTGAAACAAAAACCCAAATATCCAAGTCCTGCAGAAGAAACTGGCAGAAAGACTCTTTTTTTCTTTGTCGCCAAGGACTCCCTTGGTGAAGCTGGGGCCTATCTTCCCTCTGGCTGGCCTGCTGGAGGTATTTCTACTATATTTTTCTCTATTTCTTGAATGTTTATTAACTGTATTTCTTACCCTTGTTCTTTTACAAGTGCTGCTGAAACTGTTGAAAGTCTTGAAGATATGGGACGAGAGGGTGAAGGTTTTTCTCAGCATCTCACCATCAAAGAGGACCTACACTCCTCCATTTAGGGCCATTCCCGTCAGTTCCCACACTCCAGCTACTTCAGGAAATAACTCTTATGTCCTCAGGTAAAGTAACCCTCTTGCTAATTATTAATGAGTTTTTTAGACAAAGTGTGCAAGTTCTTATACTTTGACGTTTGTATAGCTAAAGGAAGTTCCTTATCCCAAGCTGAAGCTATGGCCCGGTTAAAGAAAAGGAAAATGGAAACACCTACCACTTCTACTCAATCCAAGCCTACTACGCCTGTTAAGACTACAGCTACAACTTCTACTATGCCCCCTCCTCAAACCAAGCTAGACTCAGACCCACCTATTCCCAGCTCATCAAAGGTAAACCTAAGTATGCCTGCAGACTTCCTATCTGAGGATGGGGTGAATAATGGTATCTGGCCGCATGCAGAAAAATTGCTTTTCCCAGCTGTGGCCATGCGTCTAAGGCTACAAGACCCTGAGGTGACGGTTAATCAGCGGTCCATCACTCTCTCCAGGTAGACTTTCACTACGTCTCAACTCTAAATAATTTTCAATTTTTACTCTTGTTTTTACACCTTAATATTCTATGTCAGGTTTTACAAAAATGTCTAGCGGCGCGCTCTAGATTGAGAGCCACTGCCTCAGTTATTGCCCAGCTTAAGGTTTCCAAAGCTGAGGTGGCTAGCTTAAAGGAAGAGCTAAACAAGGTAAAAAAGGAGAAAGCCCATGTTGAGGAGCAGTGGAAGGCTGAGACCCTGCTTGTAGAGAAGGAGAGAGAAGCTGAGATAGCTGCTGCTAAGGAAGATGTTAGGGTGACTGCTAAGAAGCTAGCAGACATCACAGAGGAAAAGAAGGTTCTGAGTGACCAGCTGGCGTACCAGAAGGAACACCATCTTGATAGGATGGCTAAGATCCAGATCGTGGAACCAACAAAGATGGCTTACTTGATGCTTTTTGAAACTACAGAAACAAACATCTGCACAAGTATACAGATGCCTTCCTGGCCACCATGGGAAACATAGCAGAACTCAGGGCCTTAGCTTTTGAGCTTAACCCTGCTGGACAGGAGGCCTCTACAGCTGATTCTTCAGCGAAAGCCCAAGCTGACGTTCCAGTGACAGCTAAGCCATCCAGCGATTTTGTTCCAGTTACTCTAGCATCTGAGGTACCAGAACCAGCGCTGATAGCTGACCAGCTTGCCAGGTAGGAATTTAGCTTAGCTAGTTACAACTTCTTAAACGTTTAGTCTTTGCTTTCATCAAACAATATAGGTACTTAGGATTGTCTTTTACCACCAGTCATGGGACTGGTGCGTCTTTTGAATGCTTTGATTGATCCTCTGAACATGTTGGTATTTTGGTATATATATATATATATATATGCACTTATAGCTTTAGTATGACAAGCTAGCGGTTTTGTATGTTACCTGGCGTTATTGGAGCCAATGTCTTGTGTATGGGCCCAGATATCTTGGTGTATAACCCTTAGCAGATGTAATCCTGGTAGTCCAGCTATCAGGCATTGCTGACAGCTACATTCCAAGATGTCTAGGTGTACTTGCGTCTTTAGATAGCTTTGGAGGACTGAGATTTGCCCCAATCTACTATATTCTTGCGGTACCTGAAACCGTTAGCTATGCCAAAGACAATCGTTGGCGTACGGCTCTCCGATTCCTAAGTCAGTGAGGGTTTTGAGAAAATCTTGTAGATAGACAAAGCAAGGCAGGAGGGAGCCTAACCTAGCGTTTTTGATTTGTTTATGCAAATTTTCCTACCTGGTGTGATTGCTTCTTGGTCTTAGGTATCAGGTGACGTTTGAGCTTTTGTAGTTGAGAATTCAATTTTCAGCTTGTACCTGAGATAGCCATTGGAGAAACCAACGGCTCTTAGGTGCTTAAGTCAGTATAGGTTTAAAATGAACAAGTAAAAGAAAAAAGATACTGAATAGGAAAGGCCACCTAGATTCCTAGAAATGGTACAACTTTAGATGTGATGCATTCCAGCTTCTAGGAACAACTTTTCCTTCTGCTGTAGCTAGGCGATATGCCTCTTTGCCTACTACCTGCTCAATTAGGTAGGGCCCTTCCCAGCTAACTCCCAACTTACCTGCATTTAGTTCCTGGGTGTTTTGGAAGACCTTCCTTAGCACCCAGTCTCCTTTCTTAAACACCTTGGCTTTTACGTTTTTGTTAAAGCTGCGGGCTACAATTTGTTGCCGGGCTGCCATTCTAACTAGTGCACCTTCTCGTAGTTCTTCGATGGTATCTAGATCATAAGATAATTCAGAATCATTATCTTCAGGGGTTAGGAGCCCATACCTGGCGGTTGGTATAGCAACTTCAGCTGGTAACACAGCTTTGCAACCATATACTAACAATAAGGGGGTTTGTCCTGTAGCTCCTCTAGGTGTTGTCCTGTTGGCCCAAAGGACTTTGGGTAGCTCTTCTGCCCACTTGCCTTTCTTAGCTTTCAACCTCCTTTTGATTCCATTGATGATAACCTTATTGCTAGATTCAGCTTGTCCATTAGCTTGCGGATGCCTGGGTGTTGAGGTATCTAAGTTGATGTTCCATTCGTGACAAAATTGTCGCGTTTTATCACTTATGAATTGCGATCCATTGTCGCAAACAATTTCACTAGGTACTCCAAACCTGCAAATAATGTTAGTGTGTATAAAAGGAATCACCTCTTTATCTCTTACTTGTTGGAATGCACCTGCTTCAATCCACTTGGAGAAGTAGTCAGTTAAAGCTAACATGAACACTTTCTGACCTGGTGCAACTGGCAGCTTCCCTACTATGTCCATGCCCCACCTTATGAATGGCCAGGGGGTAAAGGTAGGGTGTAACAGCTCGAAAGGCTTATGTACCATACCTGCATGCTTTTGGCAACTATCACATTTAGCTACGTACCTTTTGGCATCCTTACGCAATGTTGGCCAATAGTATCCATAGGATAGGATCTTGTTAGACAAGCTCCTTCCTGCTGCATGCGAGCCACATTCTCCTTCGTGGAACTCCTTAAGAGTAGCTTCCCATTGTTCCTTCTCTAGGCATCTCTACAGCATGTCTTGCTTAGCTCCCTGCTTGAATAAGACTCCACATATTACCCAATACTTGCTGGCTTTCATACGCAACTTCCTAGCTTCTAGCTTATCGTCTGGCAATACGTCTCTCTCCAGGTAATCCAGCATTGGTTTCGTCCAGCTATCGGTACCTGCAACGTCATCGATACTAAGTATGTTGTTTACCTCTTTGCTGATAGCTGGCTCAGGTAGGTAAGCGATGGGGATGTTACTAAAGTTGCATTTCCTTAATGCTGATCCTAGCTTAGCTAATGCATCAGCTTTGGTGTTCTGATCTCTTGGTATCTTCTGTATGGTGAACTCTTTGAATAACAACGTCTTCATTTTGGCCAGCTCAAGGTAGAGGGCCATCTTTGAGTCTTTAGCTGCATATTCGCCTTTTACTTGGCTCACAATCACTAGGGAGTCGTTGTATACCTGTAACTTGGTTGCTCCTAAGTCATGAGCCAGAGTCATTCCTGCAATTAAGGCCTCATACTCGGCTTCATTGTTAGTAGCTTTTAAAATCACAGCAAATAGAACGTACTATCATGTCCCCTTGTGGCGACTTTAGGACTATACCTAGGCCAGCTCCTCTAAAGTTGGAGGACCCATCAACAAATAACTTCCAGCTACCTGTAGGTGTTACCTGGTTGACGTGTCGTACTTCTTCATCTGCTGCGGCAGCTAGGTTAGGACTGAATTCACAGCCACAAAGTCAGCTAGAGCTTGTGATTTTATAGTTGTCATGGGTTGGTACCTGATGTCGTAAGCACTTAGTGACATAGCCCACTTGCTCATCCTACCAGAATACTCTGGTTTGCATAGCACAACTTTTATTGGATAGTTAGTCATAAGACATATAGGATGAGCTTCGAAATAATGCCTAAGCTTCCTAGAAGCTGTATATAAAGCTAGTACCAGTTTTTCTAAGGATGTGTAACTGGTTCAGCATCAAGTAAAGACTTACTGATGTAATATACTGGCAGTTGTTGGCTGTCAGCTTCCCTAGCTAATACCGTGCTAACAGCCGTATTGCTCACAACTAGGTAGAGCTGTAAGGTTTCTCCTTGCTTTGGTTTGGAAAATATGGGTGGAGCAACCAGGTAAGCCTTTAGCTGCTGTAAGGCAGCTTCATGTTCTGCAGTCCAATCAAAACCTTTATTTTTCTTAAGCACATGATAGAAAAGATGGCACATATCTGAGGATCTGGAGATGAAACGGTTGAGCGCAGCAACTCTTCCTGTCAGCTTTTGAACTTCTTTTAGGTTTTTTGGTGATTGGATGTTGATGAGTGCTCTGATCTAGTCTGGGCTAGCTTCAATCCCTCTCTATGTGACTATGTAGCCTAGGAACTTACCAGCTGGTACCCCAAATGAGCTCTTTGTTGGGTTGAGCTTCATGTTGTATTTCTTTAGCACATCAAAGGTATCCTGTAAGTGCGAAACATGATCTCTAGCTTGCTTGGACTTCACTAGCATGTCATCAATGTAGACCTCCATTGTGTCCCCTAGCTGCTTTTCGAACATCTTGTTGACTAGGCGCTGGTAGGTAGCACCTGCATTTTTGAGACCAAAGGGCATAACTTTATAACAATAAATACCTCTTTTAGTCATAAAAGCTGTCTTCTCTTGATCTTCTGTATCCATCAGAATCTGGTTATATCCAGAATAAGCATCAAGGAATGTGAGTCTTTCGTATCCTGTTGTAGCATCTACCAAGGCGTCTATGTGAGGTAGAGGGAATGGACCTTTGGGGCAAGCCTTGTTCAGGTCCGTGAAGTCAATGCAGACTCGTCATTTGCCGTTCTTCTTTCCTACCACGACCACGTTAGCTAGCCAGTCAGGATATTTGACTTCTCTAATCTTACCTGCTTTCAGCAGCTTCTCTACTTCTTCGTTTATGATAAGGTTGCGTTTTGGTGCAAATTTCCTCCTCTTTTGTTTGATGGGTTTAGAGTTTGGATCTACATTCAGCTTGTGGGTGCAAATTTCAGGATCAATCCCGACCATGTCTTCATGTGTCCATGTAAAGCAGGTGATGTTGTTTTTAAGAAATTCAATGATCCTTACTTTTTCTTCTGGTGGCAGTGATGCACCAATTTGTACTGTTTGCTCTTGCTTGGCAGGATGCAACACCACTTCTTCAATATCTTGTTCGTCAGGTCTGCTAGGTGCTGGATGTTGCTGTAATTGCTAGATCTCCTCCTTCTTGGGTTTGAGGGAAATGCTGTAACATTCCCTAACTATCTTCCGGTCTCCTTTGATCTCTTGAACTCCCCATTTGGTGGGGAACTTGATAGTTTGATGATAGGTAGAGGGCACAACTTTCATCCTGTGAATCCAAGGTGTACCCATAATAACATTGTAAGCTGAAGGACAATCTACAACACTAAACCTGGTTTGTAAGTTGACTCCTTTGGCATAGGTGGGGAGAGTGATCTCGCCAATGGTCAGGGCAAGCTCCCCACTAAATACATACAAGACAGTGGACTTCTTGATGATGTCCTCGTCACGCATGCCCATGCTCTGAATATCATTTTTGATGATGATGTTGGCGGAGCTGCCGTTGTCCACCAACACTCTCTTGATCAAGCAATTGCTGATGGTGAGGGATATGACTAGTCCATCATGGTGATCTGCTTCCTCAGCTTCTTCTTCATCTTCGAAGCTGATGGTCATGCTTCGCAGCTCCCGCTCTTCCTTGCTCTCGTGCTGTATAGGTGCTGCTTTGGAGCGTTCTCTAGCGAATCGCTTAGCTGCAGAATAGGTTAGTCCATAAATTTCTGAACCTCTAGAGATGAAATTGATTACCTTATCGTGGTATGGATCAGGTGGAGGCGCAGCTCGCTTGTTGTTATTGTCCTTGCTAGGTTTGCCTTTCTGTCCCTTCTTTCCCATGAGATGCTCCAGGTAGCCCTTTTTCAGTAGCCAGGCAACTTCCTTTCTGAGGGCCTTGCAATCTTCACTTCGATGACCATGGTCGCCATGGTAGCTGCACCATTGGGTGGTGTCTTTTTAGCCGTAAGGTTTGTCAGTCTGTTTGGGCCACCTAGCAGCTGAGCCTAGCTTTTCCAAAGAGTTCACTACACCTCCTGCATCAACGTTAAAGCAATAGGAGGATAAAGGAGGGAAATCGACATTATTGGACCTGCAAGGAGCTTCTCTAGCTACGCTGCTAGCCTAATCACGTTTTTGGTATGGCTGGTGGCGCCAGTTATTTCTCCTCCCGTTGTTGTTGTTGTTGTTGTTTGGATCTTTCCTTTCATAGCTAGGCTCCCCTCCGTATCTGGATGCGTCATCTTCTTCGACACGGATCTCAACCATATCTCTAGCTCTAACATCTTCGAAGGTACTGCATGGATACCTGGTCATCTCATAATATAAGCGGGATTTAGGGGGTCAAACCTCTTCGGAATGCTTCGATGGATGTTGGGATGTCCAGGTTCTTGAAAGAGATCATTTCCATGTTGAACCTATCCAGGTACTGGCGCACAACTTCTCCTGACTTTTGGATGATGCGATACAGGTCACCAGTATGTTTCTCCAGCACCCTGCTGCTAGCAAACTGCTGGTAAAACTTGTTAATAAGAATAAAGAAATTAGGGATAGTACCAGCCCTGAGGGTGATGAGCCACTGTAAGGCAGGGCCACCTAAGGTATTTCCGAAGGACTTTCACATTGTAGCTTCAAGGAGATGCTCTGGGATAGGTAGGGTCCACATCTTCTACTTGTACTGGTTCACGTGGTCATATGGATCTGTGGTTCCATCGTACAGCTTGCCGAACGGGGCCAAGTGCAGCTTCTTTGGAATCATGTCCCTAGCTATCTTTTCGATGAATGGAGACTTGGTGTAGCCATCAGGGGTCTCCTCAGCTACAGGTGTGGGTGCTCCTGACATCTTAGCTAGCATCCGCATCATCTTTCTGTTCTAGGATTCAAGGAGAGCTAGCTTCCTAGCTATAGGATCTGCCTCTTCATGGTCAAGGGTGTGTGGCTCTTCCTCAGCTTCCTCGCTGTCACTGGCTTCAGAATCAGTCAGTTGTAATATACAAGGAGATACGTTGTGGTGTCGTCGTGAGGACTTTTTGGTGTTACTCTTAACGGACTCTAGTTCCTTTTTCAGGCTTTCAATGATTTTATTAGATTCAGATTGAGCCTCTTGGAGGGATTCGAGAGTTTCTTTCATTTGTTCAAGAGTGAGGTCAGCCATTTGAGTCAAGTGTTTGGAAAAGAAATGGATGACAAGAATTAGATGTGATATCGAGGTGTAGGCCCCACGATGGGCGCCAAACTGTTTATGCTAAATTTCGCACATGACAAAACTAAGCTGGAACATACAACTAGAAGGTGGCAAGGTAGCTGGATGTGAATGAACGCAGCTATGAAGAACAAAGAAATCAATAAAAGAGAGAAGGACACTAGAGATGGTGACGCGGAAAACCCCAGGAATAAGGGGAAAAACCGCGGGTGGCTTTGAGTCCACCAATCCACTATAATCACAGTTGAAACCCTAGTATCTTAAGTCTCAATGTAAATCATATGCTAAGAACAATACTTGCTTTTAGAATGTAATTGTAAAATGCGTAGAGCTTGTGTAGCTAAATTACATGTTTATTCTGCTATATATAGTAAGATACGTATACGTTTGAAATAGCTTCCTCAACGGCTTGTAACTGCCTCCTAGATACTCGCCCACGTCCGCCGTTAGTGGCTTGGAATAAGTCTTCGTGCGTTTGTCTTCACTGCAGTCTGACTTGGTCTCCCATGATCTTAGGCTTCGATCATAACTGATATATGATGTGTCATTGAAGCTGGGACTTCGTAGCTGGAAGATCTAAGCTGGCCTTCCATAGCTAGAGAGTCTAAGCTTGGGAATCCTAACTGCAATAATCTTTCAACCTGCATATAAAGCTATGTGAATTTTTAGGACATAACAATTAGCCTCTTAATGTATGAGAGTATGCGACTAATAAAGCTTCATAAAGTATGATATTATCATAATATATGATATTATGTGACTAATAAAGCTTCATAAAGTATACCATTATGACCCTAATGAAGTCATAAGTAACCCCCTTTCTAACGTCACTATATAAGTGATATAGAGATGGCAAAGGAGACATTCACTTGATTTGATCATCTTTTCTCTCTAAAATCTGATTTTTGATAATTTCTTATCTACTCCATTTCCTCCCCATTTTCGGCCCCATTTATCATAAAAAGCAAGAGAGTGAAACTTGTTCATGGTTTTCATACTAGCATGCGTGGTGATCTATACATTGCTCGTGGACCAATACTAGAGGAATGACATTTGACATTCTGAAAAGGATTATATACTTTGTTTCAATTCATATTAGTTATGCAATTTAGCCTTGGGATTGATGTTAAGTATATGATACTACAATTAGTGCATATTAATATCACCGAAATATTTGTTTAAAAATATATTTTTTGATTTTTAAAATTATCTGAAATCATATGGGTCAAATGCAGTGCTATAAAAAAATATGAATTTCTTTTGAATAAGATATACAATTAATATTTTTAAAAAAAACATGAATTTATTTTTATCAAAAATTGGATATGAATTTCTTATACAAAAACAAGAATTAATTTTTGAAAAAATAAAAATTAATAGATTTATTTGTCAAAAATATTTTATTACATTGAAAATCCAATTTTATTACTAGAAAACTTAATTAGGCCATATACAATACTGTAAAAGATATATAATATTTATTTAATCTATATCTTCTAATAATATTTTTTTAGAAAAACATGAACTTCTTTGCAAAAATATGATGACTCCTTTCTTTTTATGAAATTATTTAATTACATTAAAGTTCTGATTTCAATATCTTACTATACTTTTCACTTAAATAATTTTTTTAACCAACAAAATATCTAATATTATATTTTTCCCAAAATGAGTTCTTCTAAATATTCTAATGTTCTCAAAATCCGAAGGTATAGTATATTAAGTATAGTATTTTTATAATATTTACGTCCGAGTGCATATGATATCAGCCGAAATATTATTGCTGTCAAATGCAATAATGTAAAAGATATTTTTACAAAATTTTAATTGATATTTTAATAAAACATGAATTTATTTCTAGAGTAATAAGCAAAATTTTCTTTTGAAAAAATCAACACGAATTTATTTCAAAGAACACGAATTCGTTTTTTGAAAAGTACACACGACTTACTTTTCATATTTGATCTTATTTCACCTTATATTAGACATTATTCAATCATATTTCACTTTATTACACCTCTTTGCCTTGGTTCTTGAAGTAATAGTGAGTGGGTAAATCATTATGAAACGAATGGTGTGTATCTTATTTTACCATATTATATGAAACCAGATTCGCCCTTAGCAACGTCACTTTATTCAGCCTTATTTGACTTAGTTCACATTATTCGACTTAAATTTCCATTATTTGACCTTTTATAGACCTTATCTGGACTTATTTTAGCTTATCTGAACTTAATTATTAGAACTAACTTATTTTGATGAGGACTGGAAATAAGTTAATTAGATGACGGACCGTTGTTGGAACTGGTATAATTTACCCACGCTGGAGTATTGAACATAATTTGTAAAACCAATTGCATCTATTTAATCCTTATTTGACATTACTTTATGTATTATGAAAAAGCTATATACAATTAAATATAAAATATTATTTGTGTTTATTTTTTTTAGTTTTGGTGTTAATATGTGTATAATTTATTCTTGCTTGGTTGATTTCCTTATTAAACCAATTTAAAATTGTTCGTCTTAATATATTTGTAGTCTTACGACCTCCTTATTAATAATCCAACCTCTATTTCCAAAACATGTGCTGGTGCGTTTTTGCACAGGTCTAATAAAATTAGTGTTCATGTATAGGAATTCAAACTTGACTTAAAAATATTAATAAACTTCCTCGAATTCATCAATCGAATATAAAAATAATACTATATTCTATTTTTAAAACTAAAATAGGGAGTATATAAATAATTTCATAAATAATTTTAATATTATATTACAAATTATAAAGCTAAAATATAAGTTATAGTTTCCTAAAAATGTGGTGTAATATGGATTATATTTCACCATATTTGTTTATACTAAATACGTCTAATACTACTATTTAGAAAAACATTTCAAATTTTAAAAATATTCCAATAAAAACATATTTTTCTTAAAAAGACTTTACATATATCTTGCGATAACACCCGTCGACAGGCACGAGAAAGTGTATCCATTTGAAAACGTGTATGTTCATATATTAAAATTAAAACTTGACTCGAAAAAAGTATTAAACTTCCTAATTTCATCAAGCAAATATAAAAAAATAATATTTTAAAAAAACTAAGTATAGCGAGTATATAAATGACATTTATGACATTTTTTTAACAATCTAACATAATCTATCTACATATATATAGAGAGAGAGGGAGGGAGAGACAAGTTCTGCTGAAAACCACAAGTTTGATGAAAACCGTGAAAACTTGAAAAAAAGGTTTACATATAAGGTTTACAGGGGTACATGTTACCATTAAAGGGGTACGCGTGTTTTTACATTAAAATTAACAGTATTTATGAAAATGCCATTAATGAAATAAGCGTACTTGAAGCTTATTATGTACTCATTTTCTTTGGTTTTCACCATATCCTATTCCTATAAATATATATAGTAATGCCACATGTCAAGCATTTAGAATAAGTGACACGTATTGTAATTATTAAGCTTTGTAATTTTGGGCTAAATTTCAATATGGCAACTGTAATGAAAAATATAGAAAATGGAATATTATGGATAATAACCTATTCCATTGGTTTTGGAAAGTATAAAATATAATAGTGTAACATTGAGACTCAATAAATAAATATGTATCACTAGAGAAAGAATATGAAAATATACATGCAAATGGTAATTCTCTTATGCTTTATAGATCGTTATTTGCCAACTAATGTTTATTTTTAGGGTATGTGATTTGGTACGAGGAACACATATATATTCTAGGTCTGAATTGTGTTTTACATAATAAAGGTATATATCTATCCATCTTCTATCTATATATCTATATAAACAGAGAAAATTTGTCACGTGTCATTCTCTCTTTAATAGTGTCATGTGTCATTACCTTAGCCATCATGCAACGTGTCAGTTGCTAGCGAATTTAATCAATTAGGAAAGCAATATTTATTTACATTTTATAATGATATGATATCTCTAGCTATTTAAGAATGTGATTGATATTTAGTTTCTTTGATGGTAATTTTCATTTATTTTATTCTGTACACTATTGAATTTAAATTTATTTTACGCCATTAGATTTGCTATCATGGAAGTACATTTTACCTTAGGAAATAATCAAACTATCTTTTGGTATCTATACTATATTACATAGTAAAGTTACATTAGAAGTGTTTCCTAATTCTAATTATGATTTATTGTGATTCTATCTCCTAAGTCATATATGTAATTGGTCCCTGGCAAGAATTTATCTTGACTCTAATCTTATTTCTTCCTGACAATTTGATTATACCTAGACAAAAATTGAATAAGATTATAATTTCCCAATCATATAATATCAGACTATCAATAAGAACACTCCTTCATTTTTTTGATAGGGACGCTTGCTTTTTTCCACGAAACACGAAAAAAGTACAAAAGGTAGAGAGAATAATAGTAACAGTAAGAAAAAGGTGAAAAAAAAGGTAGAGAGAATAAGGAGACAAAAGTTAACAGAATGTATAATAAGTAGGTAGATCAACCTAACATATAAGAATAATAGCAAAATGTCCATATTAAAATAAAACACCGGGGGTATCCAATATGATTTTCATAGGATATATTTACATACTCTCATTGGATCTTTAAGTCTAAAAATAATCTATAATTTTTTTAAATTATTCTGAATAACCGATGGAATTTTTGAATTCGAAATTCGATTTTGGCAAAATAAAATGAGAGAAGAGTAATGAGCTATTGAGGGGAGGCTACCCCCCTAACTACTTTACTTTATTAATGATATAATAATTTTTATCAGTTTTTTGGAATTAAAAAAATTCACTTAGATGTGATTGTTCTATTCACTAAATGAATGTGAACACATATTTTGATTTTTTATAATATTATTTTATGTAAAATCGTATCCGATATAGTATTTGTAAGATGAATATCTTCGAGACAATATCCAAAAAGTATGACTATTTTATGCTTCCTAAGATTAATTTTTAAAAACTTTCAAATATATAATTGTATCCAATATAGTATTCATTTTAAAACATATGGCTATTTTAATCGTATCCAGTATAGTATTCCTAAGATTAATTTTTAATTTTTTTTTGGAAAGCTTATCAAATATATAATCAATTAAAATGTTTGACACGAAAATTTGTTATACCAAATAATTAAAAATTGGTTATACCAGTGGATCAAAACAACTAAGTTTAGTAATCCCTTTTTATAACTTTCCAATTAATCATAGTTTTGTGCAATTCCATTTATTTTTTTGTGTCAATTTATCACACGCTATTGAATTATGAGTGTCTAGTTTAATCCATTTAGTGACTAGTTTAAGTCATTCGGTAAGTCATATGTTTTTTTAGGATTCGCTGGTTATATTTCAAGACTAAAATTGAAATAATGAAAGGAGAAGAGAATGAACAACTAGGGTAGTGCTAAATGTTTAGGAATAGTATTAGGCTAGAGTAAGGGTTTGTTTGGTTTGCATCTAGAAAAAAGAAACGGAACGGAATGGAATGGAATGAGTTAGAGGAATGGAATGAATTTATATCCAATCCATTCCTTTGATAAATTTGTTTGGTTTGCTATATTCTCAATTCTTATCTAAATCCACAAAACCCCAATCATTTCTCTCTCTTCATTTTTCCTTCAATTGATTCAATCTAAATCAATGAAAACTGATCATCCTTGATCTCACAGCTCCTAATAATATATGTGTTGACCTTCTTGCTTGGCTGAAAAGAAAAAAAAATCAGTCAACGAAAGGTGAAATATGGTGATTGGGTGACCTGAACTAGAGAGGCAGAAATGGCATCCTGTTTCCTCTCTTCGGCGGTATCTGTTACTGCAAGGTATTGGATTAGGGGAGTGGGATTAAGGATGGTAATCGAAAGAATTGTTTTTGTACCAAACATGTAGTGATGGAGTGAGTCATTGATTCCGTTTCTTAAGACTATCTAAAGACGAACCAAATAAGCTCTAAGATAGAATGGACTTGTTAATAGAATGTGGGCTTTGATTGGTCTAATTTTATGTTAAAATTAGACCGCCTATTTTAACAATTTGTCAAAAAAATATGGGTATTCTAGTGGAAATTTCCCAAAAACAATAACAGAGTTATTATGTAGAATAATCCAAAATATTAATAGGAAAATAATCCTAAACTACTAGTAATTTAAAATGGCAGGGCTTTTTAAGTTTTAAGTTGGTTTTGAAGAAGCGATTATGTTGTATTCACTGTTTTAATGATGACAAATAATATTATTGGACTTTATAATAAAATGTATATAATAATTAGTTTAAGTTTAACTTGTAGATAAATGGTTAAGAGTTTAACCTAATCAAGTTATTTAAATTAATTATTATATTTACTCAAATAAATAATGTATTAGAATCTAGGTTTTTATTTATTTAAGTCAGTTTTATATTTCGTAGACTTATATTTGATGTTAGACTTAGTATTTAATTTCGTAAATAATTTTAGTTTTATATTTATTTTATGTATTTTGAAATAATTAGTTTATTCATAACTTATGCAGAAATGTTTATGAGTTTAACCTAATTAAGTTATATAAACTAGTTGTTTATGCACTCGATTATTATACATATGATTTTTGCTTTGAATAATCCTAATTTTGTGGAATATTAATTTGAATAAAATTAATTTCCATGATATTAGTAGTGTTAGTTTGTTAGTGTTGTACAGGATTTGAATGAGTCATTAAATGTGCGACAAACATGCACCAAACCCGTGTGCTATAAAAAAGGAAACAAATTCAAACTACCCAGCCAGCTTGTTCCCGGAATCTAGGAAGTCAGTTCCTATAATCCAGGAAGTCAGTTAGTCAGTTCCTATAATTTAGGAAGTGAAGCAACTAAAGTATACTACAATTGTGGTGGAAGTGCTAACTGAACGTGTAACAACCTAGCAACAACATGCTGATTATAAGGGCGTGTAACAACCCAAGCATACTCAGCAACAAACTAACTCAGCTGCAGTCTCTAAAAATCAGGAGGATCTGACTGGTAGTTAGTCAGTTCATAAAATCTAGGAAGCCCAACAACCTACCTAGTCTTCAGCGCAACAAACTAACCAATTGCTGATTTGTTGGAGATTACGGCAGCTGGCGGCGTGGACTGAGTAAGAGATACTGGGCTACTTTCATGGACCCAAAACCGCCTAGTGGAGAAAAATTAGGGTTGTTGAATTCTCCCATACATAGCACAAGAAAATCAGAATGAAGACTAAGACTTTCCAGACTTTCAAGTTCAGATCTTTAGAAAATTTTCATTCTATTTACTTCTCTTCATAGCAAAAATATTGTATTCATTATTGAGTGTTGGGGTGAGAGAAATTACAAGTGAGAAACTTGTGTAATCAAGAGAGAAAGAGAAAAAGAAACAGAAGAATTCGAGTGAAGTCAAGTGAGAAGACTTCAAGTGAAGTCGAGTGAGAACATCACGTGTTCAGGAGGAACAGGGTCAAGTTCCTAGAGGAACAGAGTGAGAAAAGATTTATAATAGGTTGTATTGAGTTGTAAACGCTATTATAAATAAGAGAAGGCAAGGTTTCTTCCTAGAGAAGTTTGGAAGAATACCTTGTTAAAAGTATCTCTCTATGTTCCTACTCTTTTTATCTTGTTCTTTTTTGTTTAGAGTTTTTATATTCCGTAAAATCCCCTCAACTACAATTCACCCCCCTCTTGTAGTTGATCTAGTGTTCATGCTAGACTAACAAATGGTATTAAAGCCCGTTCCTCCAAAATTAGCTAACACTGAGGAGGCAATTCCTGGCAGACATGAACACTATAGGAGAAAAGTCAGACGAAGGCTACTCAACCCAACCTCCAAAACTACCAAGTATGGAAAGTCATTGAACTAGGTGACTTTGAAGTTACAAAGAAAAATGAAACGGGTGAAATGGTTGCAAAATCACTCGAAGACTATGACAAAGATGATTTTGTCAAGATGGAGATGAACACCATGAGAAAGGCCATGATAGCAGCATGGGGGAAATCCGACTCAGACAAGGAGCAGGATCAGTCTGATGAGGTAGCTGCAAATCTCTGCCTCATGACAAAGATCGATGAACAAGAGGAACCATCTAACTATAAGGTATGTTTAAATTCTATTGAAGAGGAACTAATAGAATTTAGTAAACTTCTTAATTTATTAATTCAAACATTAGATGATTATCAAGAAGTTTGCTTAAAAACGGATCAAACAGAACACACTTTACATGTCACTAATGAACACACTACTTAACCTAGAGACTTGGAGTTTAATAATGAGAAAATATTTTTTTAGCTTTTTGACAGAAATAGAATTATTCAAGAAACATTTGAAAAGGTGAAAAATGATGATTTTCTCTTGAATATGAAATTGGCAGAACTGAAACTCTTTGTTCTTGAAGGAACAGTCCCTTGTCCTAGTACCAGAATGGATTTTGAAATTTTCAAACTCGATTATAAGAATGGTTTGAAAGATAACAAGGTGTTGAAGAAGGAATTGGGATCCTCCAGGTACAGGAACAAACTTCCTTATGAAATTAGATGGGTTGATAAATTTCAAAATAAAGGAAAGAAAGGTCTTGGTTTCAATCATAAAGAGAGGAATAAAAAGGAAAATTATATTAATTTGCCAAGCAACAAAGTCTATTCCTTCTATGGGAAAAGTGGTCATCTAGTGACTGACTATTCCTCTAAGAAGGAACGAGTTGATAAAAATTCTGATTTTGTCAAAAAGTTTTGGAAAATAAATAGTCACTCAAGTCTTACAAAGGAACCCAAGTCTAACTGGGCTCCTACCACTAACTAGTTGTTGTGGATGCAGACTAAAGTGAGGGGGAACAACCCGTGATACCTCAATAACGGTTGTTCTAAGATTATGACTGGTAACTAATTAAAGGTTCTCTCACTTTTAGTTTACTAAAGAGGAACTTTGACGTTTGGTAACAATCTTACATGTATTATAGTAGTAGTAGGTAAGATTGAAAATCTCAATCACATTCCATTTATTTTAATCGAGGGTTTATAGCTTAATTTACTTTTTAGTATTTTTATATGTTTTTTTAGTGACAAAGGGAATATTCTGAAGTTCACTAAAGAGAGTTGTGTAGTTAGTAATAACTATACATGTACCAAGATAGTGGAAGGAATAAGGAAGGGAAACACTTATGTTGTTGACCTGAACCTAGTTCCCAAGAACAATCTCACTTGTTTAAGTGTAATAGAAGACAAACCATTCCTTTCGCATAAAAGGTGTGGACATGTAAGCATTATACTACTTAATAAACTAAGTGGTAAGGAATTGGTAGTTGGTCTCCCAACAATCAAAATTCCATATCATGGAGTTTGTGGAGCATGTGTGAAAGGAAAACAAGTCAGATCCTCGTTAAAGTCTAAGAAAATGGTAAGCACACAAAGTCCACTTGAGTTGATTCACATGGACTTATGTGGCCCTGTACGCATCCAAAAGTATATCAGGTAAGAGATATGTATTGGTTATTGTTGATGACTTTTCTAGATACACATGGTTATTTTTCTTCATAGCAAAGATGAAACATTTGATGAATTTGTAAGTTTTGCTAAGAAAGTTCAAAGGGTCACTGGTTTTAAATCGAAACACTTGAGATCTGAACATGGCACGGACTTTGAAAACTCCAAGTTTGATTATTTTTGCAGCAATGAAGGATTAGATCACAACTTTTCTACTCCTAGGACACCACAACAAAATGGTGTGGTTGAACGGAAAAACATGACCTTGGAGGACATGGCTAGGACAATGCTTATAGCTAGCAGCCTATAAAGAATTTTTGGGCAGAATTAGTAAACACAACTTGCTACATCATCAATAGGATCATGCTAAGACCTATTACCTCGAAAACTCCTTATGAGCTTCTCAAAGGAAAAAACCCAACATCACTTACTTTCGAGTCTTTGGATATATATGTTTTGTACATAACAATAGTAAAGTTAATTTAGGAAAATTTGATGCTAGAAGTTACGAAGCCGTTTTTATAGGGTATGCTTTAAATAATAAAGCATATAGAGTCTATAACAAGAGAACAATGTGTTTTGAGGAAAGTGTCCATATTATCTTTGATGAAACTAACTCTCTGTAGGAACCATGTTATGGTAATGATTCTGAAATTGGATTCACTCGTTCTGAAGAGTCAATCAACCTAGATGAGGAACTAACACCTGCAGGTACTGATAAGAAGCATATTCCTGAAAACGAGATGATTGTTCCTGATCTTGATCCTCAGGGGGAACAGGCAGATGAAGGAACTCTTGAATGCAACCAGAGAATGAATCAACTGAAGAACCTCAAGTTGAAGGAACATGAACAAGAAGGTTTGAACCAAAACCTTGGAAGCACCAGAACTCCCATCCTTTTAGAGTTGATCATAAGTGACATTGAGAAGATAACTCAGACGAGATGCCAACTCAAAAACTTCTGTGCATTCCAAGCTTTTTTGTCCATGACAGAACCTTGATATCATAAAGAAGCCTTGCTAGAGTTTGACTGGATAAATTTCATGCAAGAGGAATTGAATGAGTTCCAAAGGAACGAGCTCTGGCATCTTGAGACCAGGCCTAAAACCAAAAGGTAATTGGGCTGAAATGGATCTTTAGGAACAAGCTAGATGAACATGGCACAGTCATAAGGAACAAAGCCAGACTTGTAGCAAAAGGGTATAATCAACAAGATGGTATTGATTTCGATAAAACCTTTGCTCATGTTGCTAGAATAGAAGCTATAAGAGTATTGATTGCATTTGCTGCATTTATGGGTTTTAGGTTGTACCAAATGGACGTCAAATGTGCTTTCCTAAATGGAAATTTAATGGAAGACATCTATGTGCAACAACCTCCAGGATTTGAAAATCCTGATTTTAACCAAGTCTATAAGCTAGATAAAGCTCTTTATGGGCTGAAACAAACTCATAGGTCTTGATATGAAAGACTTTCAAAATTCTTGCTTTCACATGATTTCATCAAAGGTAACATTGAGAAAACTCTGATCCTTCGATCTAAAGGAACAGACATACTAGTAGTATAGATTTATGTTGATAATATAATTTTTGGTGCTACCAATGATTCTATGTGCAAGGAATTTGTTGAACTAATGAGTAGTGAGTTTGATATGAGTATGCTGAAGAATTGAACTTCATTCTTGGATTGCAAATCAAGCAACCTGAAAGAGGAACAATGATCCATCAACAAGAATATGTGAAGGAACTACTGAAGAAATATGGACTGGAACAAGCAAAGACCAACCATACTCCTATAGGAACAGGAACTCGGTTGGATGAGGATCCAAGTGGTAAAACTGCAGAACAGAAACTATATAGAGGTTTGATTGGATCCTACTTTATCTAACTGCTAGAAGACCTGACATTGCTTTTAGTGTTGGTTTATGTGCTAGATTCCAATCAAACCCGAAGGAATCTCACTTGACGACAGTCAAGAGAATTCTTAGGTATTTGAAAGGAAGCGATGACCTTTGTTTGTTCTATCCACGAAGTGATCTAGTTAGCTACTCTGATGCTGACTATGCTGGGGACTTGGTAAACCACTAGAGCACCTCTGGAATTGCTCAGATCCTAGGAACAAGCTTAGTTTCTTTGAGCTTAAAGAAATAGAACATTGTAGCTCTCTCCACAGTAGAGGGATCAAGCAACAGGTACGTGATTTTGGTATCAAATACAAATATGTTCCTATTTCCTGTGATGATATAAGTGCTATATAAATTTTCAAGGATCCATGCATCATTCTAAGGTCAAGCATATTCATATTAAGCTTCATTTCTTAAGGACTATGTTGATAATGGTTTAATTAAAGTTGTATTGTGTCCTACTTGAAATCAAATTGCTATTATCTTGACCAATCCTCTCTTTAGAGAAAGATTTGAAAAGATTCGCTTGGAACTAGGGATGATCAGAATAATATGAAAGTGCTTGTATTTATTGACTCCCTATCTAATATTCATTTCTAAGTGTGCCCTGCAACCTTCATGAATTTTTTCCATACACCTTTAGTCTAGGATAAGGACTCACATTAGTCTCTATAATATTCTACTTATTGTCCTCACTAGTACATTGAGTAAATAATAATGGAGCATATGTCTTTTAGTTTGAAGTGTATCATTTACAAGAGTTCAAATTTCTTTCACACATTTTCTTTCATTTTCTTTTCTTCTTTCATTTTCATCCATTTTTCTTTTTCTTCATTTTTTCGTATTCTTCTTATTCCATTCCCACTTTATTCATTGCAATGATTCAACTAAAGATTAAGTCCAAAGCCTTAATTCGAAATTTGTAATGTCTTAAGAGAAAGGGAAAAGCCACAAAATTAATTGTTTCATAAACTTCCCAAACATCCCATCATCAAACCCCTCACTTCATCATTTAACTTTACCACAATTTACTATTTTTCCAAAACCATCAACACCAAAAGAAAAACATCCATCCTCTTCTCCAAGCTAGCAAATCCTTCACCAATGGCACCCAAACAAAAAAAAACGAAACCTTCCATGTTTTTGATAGGTTTTTGTGTTGATATGGCATAGTTTGTCGATGAGGGTTTGTATGAGGAAGAGATGAATGCTTTTTGTTCTAAGTTTGAAAATAATGATGGTTCGTGTTTTAGTATTGTTGTTCGAAATTTGAAAAAAAAAACAAAAAAAAGGATTGTGTGAATGGTTTCATGTTCTTGCTGCAAGGTACAAAGAGTATGTGAAGGGAAAAACCAAATTGAATATACATAGAGAAAATAATGAAGAAATTATTTGATGTGCACCACTCTAATCTCTCAACAGACCAAAAATCCTTTACCCCTTTCATAAATTTATATTTCAATTGGTTTGCAGTTCCTTGTTCCCAGTGCTTCCAAAAGAAACCAAACTAATTTATTAGATATCTCTCTCTCTCATGTATTATCTTGCAAACCACATAAAAATCAACTCTACTGCCTTGATTATTGCCCACTGCATTTTGTTCACAAAAATCGCATAGCTGTGGAAATTTGATTTCCTTTGTTCTGAAAAATGCAAAGTCAAACTCCCCTCCAAACTCTCCTGAACTTGAACCAGAAAATTATCTTACCAAAGATATCCTCTCAAGATTGAGTTTGAGAATGAGAGGTGAAAATTTGGAGTATGAGGTAGAAGAGACTAGGGTCAAGATGGAGAAAGTTGAATCAGTAAAGAGACAGAGATACGAGGAACAGTGTACTAGGGTCATACAGACAGTCATGAAGAGTCAGAGACTGGCATAGTCTAAGTTCCCAATGAACCAAGGAAGAGTGACATTTGCGAGAAGATTTATTGTAACATCTTTTACTATCCGCAAACACCCTTGATCCCAGTCCCTTCCCTCTATCTAAGGATATTAATGATCTGAATTTTTGGACTTGTACTTAATTAACCAGTGAACAATTGCACTATTTTCTTTTCATTTCTTTTCTTTCTTTTGTCCTCCAGAGACATAAGAATTCTTGAACAATTTTCATTTCTTTCTTCATCCATATACTACATCTCTTTTAGCTATTTGAACTATGTTCCTGATTGCTTCTTGCTTTGATATGTTTGTTCCTGCTTTAAATACTCTTGGAATGTTTGGATGGCTAATTGTAACACCCCATAATTTTATAAATTGTTAGTAATTTTTATATTAAATTATTTTATGAAAATAATTTAAATTAGCCTTTTATTTAATTATTTTACTTCGATACTTTGACTTTATTTTAGAAATAGCCCAAAATCTATTTTTAGTTGAATTAGGTTAAATACCGATAACCCATTAGGTTTAGTTAAACTAAACTATAAAAAAAGAAAAGGAGAGAAAAAAAAAAACTTAAAATTAAAACCTTATCTCCAGAGGTGCCTGCTACTGCTCAACATCCCCATCTAGCCATCTCCTTCATTACTTCTTTTATTTAACTTTCTTAACCAACCTCCCACAAATATACTCAACCATCACCACAAATCAAACTTGCAGTCACCATCATCATCATACCATTCATCATCACTAATCATCAACAATCATCATTCTAGTTTTTGGGAGTTTTTTATTGGAAAAAAGAGGAGTTTTGGGCTGCGTTTTTCGGGTAGAATTTCGGGTCAAGGAGACGAAATTCCGGGTCTTTATTCACTAGTCTACCTTCTATCACTCTAATTTATCAAGTAAGAAGTATATTCATGTTTTCGAATTGGGGTTTTGTTAAATTAGGGTTCTTGAGAAAATCGATTTGGGGAAATTTTATACTATGTTCAATTTGTTTAACTGGCTTATGTTTTATGTATAATTTGAGTTAATTAGCATATGTACGAGTTTAGTTTGCAAAATTAATACTTTTGAAATTATTATGAATTCTTGTTATATTAGATTGATGATTAGTTTCTTATTTTGAGTTATTAGTTGAAATATAGTTTACATTATTATAGTTATTGTGACTTTAAATGTTATTTTGAACCTTTTGAGTGTATTGGATTAATTGTAAGTTGTTAGTTTTAACCCTAAGTTGAATTATAGTCGAATGAATTGTATATTTGATGAGCTTGTTGTATGGCATTGTTGTTAGTATAGGGTTAAGGAGAAGGAGTTAGTTGGTGGGAAAATAATATGGATGATAGTAGAGTCAAAATCAGTTTGACTTTTTGTTGACCAAACTTGACCAGTTTGACTTCTGTTGACCAAACTTGACCAGTTTGACTTTTGTTGACTTTTGGGTTCTAATGACGTTGAGTCGTTTTCAAAATTAGTCAAGCTCATTAACTAGATTACATGACTTATATGTGAATTATGTGAAGTATAGTCAAGTGACTTATACTATACTTTATTATATTGTAGATTGTGGGTTCGTAGAAAAACCTTGTTGACTTGAGATAGAGTCTGGTTGGTTGTGGTTGCGGAAAAGGTAACATTTCTTACTAAGACTTGTACAGATTATTTTGGAAAATGGATGATATTGGTTTAAAGTTTATATTGAGTTTTGAAAAGGTTTTGTGTGGTTATCTATTGAGATTTGAAAAAAAAAGAGTTTTACGTTATTTATATATTGAGATATAAAAGGTTTTACAATGTTTATATAATGAGATTTAAATCGTTTTGACGATATTTATTGTGAAAGAAAAATGAGATTCAAAAGGGAGGAAGTTCCTCATATGCCATGTTGAGATTTAAAAGGAGGATGTTCCTCATTGCTACAGGTTTTGAGTAAACTAGAATGTTCCTATGTTTACTTAATTATGTTTTATAAGAATGTTTTCGTGGGGTTGCCGGTAAGCGGTATTCCTCAGGTTTGGAAGTAGGTTGAGTTTTGTCTCAACCATTATTTAGTAGTTGGGTGTATGTTGATCAATACACTTGCCATTTGTCTTCCTTCTTGGTTCGTTATCAAGTTAGGGGTATGCATACTAGGGGCTTTGGTGTTTACCTGTCTCGTGAGCCTAGCTAGCTCATTGGATTTTAATACTTCCTACTCACAGGTTTCAAAAGTGTTACATTCTAAATGTATATACATAATTGTTTTAGAAAGAAAGAAAGTTGAAGGTTGAATTTATTGGAAAATTGTTTTATCTTATTTATTTGATTTGTACAGGTTTGAAATGAATTTGTAAGATATTCGTATATATCTTACCTGCACATTGGATAGTTTTGTTTTATTACAGTATGAAATCTTGCTCAGCCTTTTGGCTGATACTATATTGTTCGATGTGCAGGGACTTGAAGGAGGTTAGCTCGAGGTTGGGTTAAAGAGTGCGATGGATTTATTTATGTTTTAGTAGGTTTAATAAGACTTCCGCTGTTATTCTTTTGACTTTAGTATTTTTATTTCAGTCTGTAATAATTATTTAGAATTTAGTTAGTTTAATTAGTTAAACCTTGTTGGCTATTTATTTCAGTTAGAACCTTTAGCCTTGCGGTGATTATTATTATTAATTATCGCGGCGTAGCACCTTTGGAATTTCCTTAAATTATTTATTATATTACATTTTTAAAGTAGTGGAATTTCAGGGGTGTTACACTAATATTATGAGATAACAATATTAGAGCTACTGACTTGACTTTAGACTGTTGACTCTACTAATGCTGCAGGTTCACTACTTAGTTTTGATGATGACAAAACGGGGAAGAGTTATTGGCATGATTAAATTTTCTGAAATTACTTAGTTCCTACTGCTTATATTGATTATCTTATTCTCTTCCCTATAGTCATAGAATTGAAGTTATACATAGATATTCTTTTATTCTTTTATTCTTTCATTCTTTTATTAATTTTACTATCCTTTGCCAATTATTTGTCATCATCAAATAGGGGGAATATCGTTGTATTCACTGTTTTAATGATGACAAATAATATTTTTTAACTTTAAAATAAAATGTATATAATAATTAATTTAAGTTTAACTTGTGGAGAAATTATAAAGATTTTAACCTAATCAAGTTATTTAAACTAATTATTATATTCACTCAAATAAATAATGTATTAAAATCTAGGTTTTTATTTATTTAAGTTAGTTAATATTTTGTAGACTAATGTTTAATATTAGACTTAGTATTTTCTTAGTATTTAATTTCGTAAATAATTTTAGTTTTATATTTATTTTATGCATTTTGAAATAATTAGTTTATTCATAACTTATGCAGAAATGTTTATGAGTTTAACCTAGTTAAGTTATATCAACTAGTTGTTTATGCACTCGATTATTATACATATGATTTTTGCTTTGAATAATCCTAATTTTGTGGAATATTAATTTGAATAAAATTAATTTCCATGATATTAGTAGTGTTAGTTTGTTAGTGTTGTACAGGATTTGAATGAGTCATTAAATGTGCGACAAACATGCACCAAACCCGTGTGCTATAAAAAAGGAAACAAATTCAAACTACCCAGCCAGCTTGTTTCCGAAATCTAGGAAGTCAGTTCCTATAATCCAGGAAGTCAGTTAGTCAGTTCCTATAATTTAGGAAGTGAAGCAACTAAAGTATACTACAATTGTGGTGGAAGTGCTAACTGAACGTGTAACAACCTAGCAACAACATGCTGATTATAAGGGCGTGTAACAACCCAAGCATACTCAGCAACAAACTAACTCAGCTGCAGTCTCTAAAAATCAGGAGGATCTGACTGGTAGTTAGTCAGTTCATAAAATCTAGGAAGCCCAACAACCTACCTAGTCTTCAGCGCAACAAACTAACCAATTGCTGATTTGTTGGAGATTACGGCAGCTGGCGGCGTGGACTGAGTAAGAGATAATGGGCTACTTTCATGGACCCAAAACCGCCTAGTGGAGAAAAATTAGGGTTGTTGAATTCTCCCATACATAGCACAAGAAAATCAGAATGAAGACTAAGACTTTCCAGACTTTCAAGTTCAGATCTTTAGAAAGTTTTCATTCTATTTACTTCTCTTCATAGCAAAAATATTGTATTCATTATTGAGTGTTGGGATGAGAGAAATTACAAGTGAGAAACTTGTGTAATCAAGAGAGAAAGAGAAAAAGAAAGAGAAGACTTCGAGTGAAGTCAAGTGAGAAGACTTCGAGTGAAGTCGAGTGAGAACTACGTCACGTGTTCAGGGGGAACAGGGTGACTGGGAACAGGGTCAAGTTCCTGGAGGAACAGAGTGAGAAAAGATTTATAATAGGTTGTACTGAGTTGTAAACGCTATTATAAATAAGAGAAGGTTTGGAAGAATACCTTGTTAAAAGTATCTCTCTGTGTTCCTACTCTTTGTTCTTACTCTTTTTATCTTATTCTCTTTTGTTTATAAGAGCTTTTATATTCCGCAAAAAGTGTTTAAAATCCCCTCAACTACAATTCACCCCCCCTCTTGTAGTTGATCTAGTGTTCATGCTAGACTAACATATTAGCCTTGTTGCATTTTCAAAATCTGGTGGCGAGATCGAGATGGACACACCATAGTCTGTTTTTGGTGCTCCCAGGAGCACAGAGCATGGTACTCCTTAAAATAAGTCGTCAGTAAGAACATACAATGAACAATGGGAGAACATAACATTAAAAGGTCGTCAGAAAGAACATATAGTGAACAATGGAGAGCATAACATCAAAAAAATATTTACTTGAAACAGAAAGAACAAAATACGAAATTTCAAAAGAACAACATACATTTTTAAAAGAAAATACAAACCTTCAAAGAACATTTACTTAAAATAAAAAGAACAAAATACGAAATTCCAAACAAAAAAATACATTTTTGTAAAGAACAAATTACAAATCTCAAAAAACATTTCCTTACAATAACAATTTTAAAAACGTCAATTTCAAATGAACATTTCCTTGAAATATAAAGAACAAAATACAAAAATTCAAAGGACAAAATATTTTTTTACATCAAAAGCACATTAAACATTTTTTAAAGAAATATTAAAGGTTGTAAATCATAAAGAACATACAAGAATAACCAAAATAACATACAAAAATAACCAAAAGAACAAAATGAATGACCTTTAAGAGCATTAAAACCAAATCTAACAGAACATGATCCAACAATTCGAAGAACATTTGGTCAGAAAAAGGAGAGAGAGAGAAGAGCAACGTCGTTGAAGGTTGCTCGAAGGTGATGATGGTTTCCAATGAATGTGGCTCGACGGATGACGATCCTGGCCGGCGGTTTGCTTTGCCCTAACCGCCACTTTGATTTGCCCTAACGACCCCTTTGTTTTTCCCTAATATTGTCGGCCGTTTTGCCCTACCTTCGTTTTCCGGCAAGCTATTTCGCCCTAATTTCGTTCGCGACTGTTTTCCCCTAGCCCGGCGTACGAAGCACTGTACTCCGGGGAGTACCAAAAAATTTCAGACACACCAATACAGTTCTTCATCGAGAATGAATTCCCCCAAATTTCCAAAACCCTAAAACAAGAATCAATTTCCACTCCTCTCAAATTCAAACCCGCTGCTGCTGATGGTTATGATTACAACGATGACGATGATGATGAAGTTAGGATTATTATTGTCAGACCTTCTTGCACTAGGAAGAGAAAAAGAAAACTTTCTAGCAGTCCTTCGATTTTCGGAGTGGGAGAATCTTCAGGGACGAAATCCGAGGGGAGTGATGATGATGAAACGGTGTTAATATTTGATCTAATGAAAACAATGAAATTTGAGACAAAACTAGAGGGAACTGATGAAATGGGGGCTAAAACTGATCCTTTTGAGGTGATGTTTTTTTTGTGAAATATGCGCGGATTCTAAGCCACAAGACGAGTCGTTTTGGGTTATGGGGTGTTCTCATTACTATTTTTCAGATTGTGTGAGAGGTTACATTGTTTCGAAGCTGTTAGATTGTGTTTCTCAGATTGGTTGCCTAGTTCCTGGTTGTTCTGGTACATTAGACCCAGAGCATTGTTAGGATATACTCCCATTCGAGGTTTTCGTTAGGTGGGGAAAAATTTTGTGCATGTCTTCTATACAAGCGGGTCAGAAGTTCTACTGCCCGTTTAAGGAATGTTCAGTTTTGTTGCTCGATGATAGGAGTGAGAATGTGACGAGATCAGAATGCCCGAGCTGTTATAGATTGTTATGTGCACAATGTAGGGTTGTTTGTGTAACACCCCAAAAATTTAAACTAATAATTGATTAGAAAAACATCATTTGACTTTAAAAACCGTTCATTTAAACCTTTAGGGTGTTACCGCCGCATAAACATGCAAGGCTAAAAGTGAATTGGAAGAACCAAACATTCATTATTAAAGAACTCAAAGCTACCAAAACTAAGTCATAATACTAAAGTTACCAAAACTAAGTCATAATACTAAAGTTACCAAAACTGAAATAAAGAGTAATAGTCAAAAACACTAATGTAGTCGGAAACTAGGTGATCCTAAGCTATATTGCTCTCAAATGCCCAACGTAATCCCCTTGTCAAGAACCTGCAAAGATATTGGAAAACAAAATAGAAACAAATAAACTAAAATTAGTAAAAACTAAGTAATTCCAACTCCATCCCGTAAAATAATAATAGTTTTTGTTTTGAAAATAAATTTAATAATCAGAGTAGTGCAGCTATACGTAAAACGTAATTATAGATAAATAATCACAATAGTTTACAATAATTCACATAACTCATTATTAATTAAGAAAGGGAAATGGAACGCCAGTAGGCCGGGACTAATCCTAGTAACCACCTACTTGTCTTTGGGTCGTCACCCAAAAGTCATATAACATGGCCAAAATATTTCACAGAGAGTCCCTAGTGTGCACACCCCTCACTAACAGCCTAATGATCTAACGCAAAAGCGCGCCAAAAGGTTCACTATTAGGAGGAAGACAAAATAGCAGTTTAATAGTATAAAGAAATCAAAAACCTGAATTAGCAGCCCAATGATCAAACGTCATTAGGTTCACTACTAAACAGGGCAACCTGTCCATCACCTATGGAGGATCCAATTCCATAGGCTACATTCCCTTCTTAACATTCCACTTTAAGTGATTAATGGATTTTAACAAGGTTACAAAAATACATAGCACGTAACAACTAATTCCATATTCATTAAAATTAGTCAA
This sequence comes from Patellifolia procumbens, assembly GCA_947645195.1. Lineage (NCBI taxonomy): Eukaryota > Viridiplantae > Streptophyta > Magnoliopsida > Caryophyllales > Amaranthaceae > Patellifolia > Patellifolia procumbens. The sequence goes on along the minus strand of CANSGD010000183.1, from coordinate 5,602,081 downwards.
ACAGTAGTCTCGTGAAATCCATAACGTCCATAATCAAATCACAACCACAAATTACTTAATAATTGTTACGTCAAGAGATCAATTGTCAACACAAGTTATTACTTGTTACCCACTTATTATCATAATAGCGGTGCCAAAAGTATTGAATGAAAATTAATAAAACAATAAGTTTGACAAAACATCAAAATCATAGGTATATACGAGTATAGTTGTTAATAGCTAAATGATTATAACAACAAAACGTGAACATCAAATTTTAGTTTATAGTAGTACATATATAGTAGGTTGTACACAAAAATCACACTTACAACACATAGCACGTAATATTCCTATACGGGAATACTGTAGCAGATGGACATTGCGAATTACCTTGATAAGCGCACTCTCAAAATATTACTGGTTCTCTGTATAGTCCCCTACGAAGCCTTCGTCTAACATAAAATAAAATAACTCTAGTCAGTTAAATTGTATAACCCCTTAACTCACAACTTAAACAATTAAAAACGTTAAGTAAGTCAGATAAAAAAAATGAATAAAAGTAAAAGTAAAAATCGTAACTTTCGATTTTAAAATAATAATAGAAGATTTAAAGTGAGAATAAAAATAAGAATAGATAAAACAAAAGTGACAAACAAAATAATTGTTGTTCAAGAAATGAAGTAAAAAATGTAACAAAAGAGAAAACATGTAGCAAGTTTTACATAAAATAAAACTAATAAATAAAGAAAATTTAAAAGAAAATAAAAAGAGAAAAAAAATAACAAAACCCAAGAGGAAGGATAGTAAAACGTGAGGTAACAAAGATAAGAAACAAGGAAACAATAAATAAGACATACATAAATAGAAAAACAATAAAACAAAGCAAACATGAACCAGTTTGCAGGTTCACTGGTTTACGCAGGAAAGAAAAGAAAGAAGGAGAAAGAAAGAAAGGGAAGGAAGAAGAAAAAAGAAGAAGGAAAATATAGTGGCCGTCGCAAATTCCGTCTGACGCACGGTGTCTTCAAAATCCTTTTCTCTTTTTTTTTTCTTCTACTATGTTTTGAAATCTGAAAAATAAGAAGGTAAGTATTTGAGTTTTTCTCACCTCTTTAATGATGAAATAGAGTAAGGAAGAAGAAGGAAAGTATTTGGAGAGTTGTAAACTGATTTTCGTAGGGTTTGAGAGGGGGTTTATATAGAAAATTTTTAGGGTTGAAATTCTAACTTATTTCAAAATTTAAAATTCAAATCGAAAATTATAAAACTGATTTTTGGACTAGAAAATCTGATCTTTGATCTTAAACTCTGAAAATCCGAAAATCTGTTACTATTTGATCCGAAAATCAGATTTTTTTGTTTATTAATTTAAATTTAAATCCGAAAATAAGATAAGATTGTGAAGGTTATCTGAAAAGTTAGTTTTCAGACTTTTTGCTAATATAATTCCGAAAATAAAAAATGAAACTTCCATTTTATTTTATTTTTGTAAAATAATTTCGAAAAATAAAATTGGGTATAATATAAGATATGTAAATAAATTATACTAGAAATGTAGTAGAAATTTGGGGTATTACAGTTTGGCATGAGGGAATTGGTTGTACTGAGTATCAAAATTTGAGCAAGGATGAGCAAGAGAGGGAGGATACCATGTTCCTGAATTTTTCTAAGAGTAACTATTGGAAAAGGTGTCCTAAGTGCAAGTTTTATGTGGAGAAGAGGGGTGGCTGCTGTATCATACATTGCACGTAACTTGCTCGTCTTAACTCGTACGTTTAGCTTGCGTGCCCCAAATTTTAAATTTATCATTGAAGCATTGTCAATCTACAAAATTGTTGAATCAACTTGCAGTTCATCTAGTTACAATTATTGTGCTTAATTTATATATGAATCTTGCCCTAATTGATCTTTGAAGCATTGTCCATCTGCGAAATTGTAGAATCAACCATTGTTGATCCGGTGACACACTATTGATGGCCTTAGGCTCTATGCTTTTGAACTGAATGGAGCGGAGCTGAACTAGACTGAATTGAAATAATGAGACAAAAGAAGCTGAACTGAATTGAAATGTTTTTCAATTAATCTAATCTAAAAGAAAAGACATTAATATAATTCAAATTGCTGCCTATTTATGTTTTTCTTGAGCATTAGGAGGCATAGGGGGTAGCAAATGATCTTATTAATATTTGATCTTCATTCATGTTTTATGGTGGTAGCCTGGTAGGACTGAATTGAATTGTCTGAGTTCTTTACCAGTCTACATCCTATTAACCTTAGTCGTTACATCATTTATGTATGTTTATATTATAATTTTCCAACTGTTGAGTTTTCACAAACTATTACTAGAAAGTAGAAACACCAGCCGACCTCCATGATCTTTAGGTTATTATTGATTTTCACTTATTAGTGTTATTTGTCTTATGCTCGCATTTCCATCATTCCCTTGTATATATAGTATGTACTTTATCCGTTTCTTAATAGATGCATCATATTGACTTTTATACTATGTAGATATTAACTTTGACCACCTTTAATTCTTTACATATGAAGATAAATGTTACAATTGTGATTGTTATTAGGTTAATCTCGATGTAATATTTTTTGAAAGTATTGTTCTTTATAATTTTTTAATAATACTTCTATATGATTAAAGTTACAAGTGGTCAAAGTTGTGCATTGTCAAGCATGCCTAATCAATACTCCCTCCGTCTGGACCTGTCAAATAGGTCGTGTCATGTCGATTTCGTGTTCGTGTTAAAAATAAACGTGTCGAGAACCCTTGACACTAACCTGACCTATGTAACTAATCGTGTCAAAGACCCTTGACACTTACCCGACCTATTTAATTAAACGGTTAGCCGTGTCAACCCACTAATTAACCCATTTAGGCCATACTATTTAGAAAATTATGATGATAAATCAATTTTTCTTGCCTAATTTTGTTCAGTCATTGTATAAAATCATGTTTGGCCAACCACTAACCTTTTCTCATATTAATTGTAAAGAATGAAGTACAAAATTTCTATTTGTTACCTTCAAATCATACTATAATATTATAAACATCTATGTTTTTTAGTTAAACGGATAAAACCGTGTCAGCTTCGTGTTGAAAATCTCAACACTAACCCGACCTATTTATTATACGGTTAAACTCCTATTGACCGATTTAAGTAAATGTGTCAACAGTACTCAACACTAACCTACATTTTTCTTATCCGGTTCGTGTCGTGTGACAGCTCTACCTCCGTCCCATATTAGTTGCAACACTTTCCGTATATGGTTATCCCATATTAATTGCAACACTTCTATTTTAGGCATGGACCCACCAATATTTTATTATATATCACCCAGCTAATTAATAGGCTAAAGTCGTATCACCTATTCAAAGATAATTCCTATAGTCCTCTAACTATGGTAGTCAAGGGAAGCAGGATCGAATCCGCAGGGAGACAGAGTTTCTATATTAATGTTCAACCAACTAACTACTTCAGATGAACGCAGAGAAGATTAACTGAACTAATAATTAAACTAAGGAAGACAAGAATTAAACTGAGGATTTAACTATGGAATAAAAGTCTAAGGCAATAGTTTGGTCCACCATGCTTATACCACTCAAGAGGTTCAAATAACTAAAGTCACCTAGGTTAAGAGTCGAACGATTAGAGCACGTGTCAAGCTTATGGTCAGGTCTCAACGCTCGTGATTCAACATATGCAGTATGGTCACAAACATAATCAGAATCACTAATGTGTTCTAAGCCTCTAAAAGTAAGATTGATCTGTACGAACGGTTATTAGCTAGACATAACTCATGAAATTGGCCACTAACACAAATTATGAATTCACGAACAAATCACATTACAATCGCTCTAATCAAAACCTAGAAACTATAGCAATTCAGATAGCAATCATAACAAAAACATGGCTTTCCTCCCTAAAGCCCTAGAAAAGGGGACTACTCACTCATGGATAAGAAAGACAAAACCAATTCAAAGTAAAGATTCATACTTGGCAATAAAATCAATAATCAATCATAAGCAATCTAAAATAAGAATGAACGAAATTAAAGAGATTACCGAAATTGAGTCTGAATGCAAACTATATTGAAAACAAAAGCAACGATCCAATCTTCAACAATGGCGAGAGAAAAACTAGAGTTCTAAAGCTAGGGCTCAATGAAATTACAATGAAAATAAGATGTCTCTAGAAATAAACTAAGTGTTGTATTTATACTTAGTCTGAAAACAAGAGAAAAAGGATTAAAAACGGGCGACAAAAAGCGCGTCATTAAATCAGAAATTCAAACTTCCCGATGATGTCGGGCGAATCATTCTTCCTCAAATCAGCATCTGGCGGCATATCACAAACCGCCCGATGGGTCCGGGCGAAATCCGCCCGATCGGGCGGGTCTTACGTCTTCTTCAGATTGTATCTAGCAAGCAAAACAGGGAACTGGGCACCTCAGAAACAACCGCCCGATGGGTCCGGGCGAGGTCGCCCAATCGGGCGTTTTGACGATCTTCCAGCAGCAAGGATTCCGCTGGATCGGGCGAAACCAGCCCGATGGCATCGGGCGACCAACTGTTTCCTTCCTTTGGCTCAAAAGCCAAAACTCGAGTCAAAGACGGTCTCTAAGCCTATGAAACGTGGCCTTAGAGCTCTGCAACTCGGTAAATCTGCCCCATACTTCCGCCTATCATATGTTGATGCTCAAAATAGCAGAGAATAGGGAGAAAACTCCCTAAAACCTGTAATTCAACATAAAACATGCAAAACACAACTATATAGAGGAGTTAGCATAAAATAGCTCCTAAGAGCATAGTTTGACGCACGATTTAGCTCAAAAGTAGGGGAAAACTATATAAAATAACACGATATTAAACTCCCCCAAGCTAAACCTTTGCTTGTCCTCAAGCAAATGAATCATGACCAATGGAATAAATTGCCTCACCCCCAAGAGAATAGAAAATTCAAAGCTCAAAACAATTTCAAGACTAAGAATCGTTCAAGCAGGCAAAATTCAAAATCAGCTGATCAGATCCATCCCACTACCAATCATCCAAGCAAAACATCAAATGCAACATCTACATGGCATACAAGTCCTGAAAAGGTGCTCACCAAGGTGTCACTCCTCTCAATTTTGTGGAAGGCAGATAATACGCCCGAACACTCACCGACCCGACCATAAATGTCCCTTCCCACTCACACTCTCATGTATTTAAGAAGGTAAAATGTCTCTCATCCTAATCAAGTCGACTCAACTAACAGACATACTCTTTAACTTTGACAAACTGATTCAAAATCAATCCAATAAACATTGTAGGCACAAGCTCAAGAGGACTTTTCAGGGTTGTAATGGGGCTTAGGTAAGGGTAGGGAAATATTCTATGAAATGTGGTGGAAAACCGAGCATGAGGGAGCAAAATTAATTCATATCAAAGAAGAAGATGGCCGAAACAACTCCCAACAACACCAAGTAACCACAAGATGAATCCCAACTCTCATAAAATGATGAAAACTCACAACAACCCAATCTTCAAGCAAAGCATAATTTTTTTCTTTGTAGATAACGTGAATGAGGGAATTTTATTATCTTTGAAGCTTTGATTTCTCTTTTTTTTTTCTTTTCTTTTCGAACCAACATCCACGTACCTCAAAACTCGAATTTTCTTTCATTTTTCACACACTTGAAGCCATAAATAATACACTCTTATTCCTCAAAAAACGCAAATCATAGAACAAATTTTAAACTAAACCCACACAAATGCTCCCCCAAGCTAGCCTTGGGAATAATAAATATATGAAGGCCATGGGTATGTAATAAGGGTCAATAGCACAAAACAAGTCATTAGGCTCAGCGGGGTTGAAGAGGATAAAAATATAATGGAATTGCACTCTGGGGCTCGAGAGTAAGTCAAAAGAACGCCTCTATCATAGCAAATGTAATAAGTCACCATACATCAGATAAGTACGAAGTCAAAGTCAAGATCAATCCGCTAAAGAGGAACTAACACACCAAAATAGACTGGATAATAATATGAATCCAATAGGCTAGAAAAGGCCTCACAGTCTAACAAGTTCAGGCATGCAGCACAATGTAGCGTATAATCATCAAAACTTGCTCGAAATCATAGCAATCAGAATTCAAATCACAGCCTCAAAATCACAAATGCCCAGCTATCCAGAAAACTAAGTCAAATCATTTTCAATCAAGTCACACTAGGGGCACAGGGAGGCAATCAAACCAGTCATGATCAATCTTTTTTTTTTGTTTTTTCAGCATTTTTTTCTTAAAGCAGTAAAACTAATCTAAGAAAGCAGTAAAACTACACTAGTAAGCGATAAAAGAGAGAGAGATAGTACATACAAAGATGATAATCCTCCCCGAAGCTGAACTCGGCAATGTCCTCTTTGTAGCGAGGGAAAGGAGTATGACAAGGGCATCTGTCGCCCATGTGAGTGTTGGTGCCATCACCGAAAGAACCACCTGGAAAACCCCCAGGAAAACCACTACCTCCAGCACCAAAGTCCCCTAAAGAAATAGAGGCTCAAGGTCTACCACCATCTCCATCACCTTCGTCCTCATCTCTACCATCCTCCTCATCAGCCGGCACGCTATAGTTAGGGTTCCATGTGTACCACAATGGGTGCTCGGCAGTCTCTGTAATGTGATGATGCGTACAGTAGTCGTCATACATAGGGTACAAGGCCAAATGTGCATCTCGTTCCATACGGTTAAACCATGGAACCATTTATGCAATAGTATCAACACGTTGGCCTAGACGTGCAATGGCCGACGTGTTGGCCGTCATCCCCTGATGTAGCTCCTGTAAGGTGGCAGTGTTGGCAGTCATGCCAACCTACAAGTTCTGTAACATCCCCATCATACCTGCATAATCAAAATCAAAGGGCGGGGAAGGAGGAGGAGGGTGTGAGGAGGTAGAGGCGCCAGGGTCATCAAAAGTGCGCTGCCTCCGCATATACGTGTTCTGTGGAATCTCTTTGCGGGGCGGCGGGATGTCTTCCCCTGCTATGGGGAGGTGATAGTTCTGAAGGCCAGGTGAATACGTGCTCTAGGGTCAGGCAACTCTATGGACTCGAGGGTCTCATTAATCAGAACACATTATTTTCCGTTGGCCTTCCTCTTTAGAAGGTGGATAGTCTCTAGGTATGTGGCATCTAGTAGCTCAGGGGTCGTGGCAGGACCATAATTATTTTCATCAAACCCAAGGATCCACCTTAGCAAAAAGGGTGATCAATCCCCCGTTAACAATACGGCGGGAGGCAAAGGTGCCGTCATCACGACGGGTGGGAAGGCTGTTGGAGACACACTCCAACTGTATAGCAACCTGGTGAGGGATGTTGTATTCGTAGTGTATGTCAGTGCCTTTGAACATGTACATCCCCAACAAGGTAAAGTCATCTTTTCGGATCAATTGCCCCTCCACCCGAGCAAACAAAGTCCAAGCATAAACCTAACCCAAATGGCAAAAATAGTGTGATGAATCAATTTGGCAGGACAGTGCTGGAAAGTGAATGGTCCCTCATCCCTAGTCAACCCATAGTAAATCAAATGGGGTTGCCAATCAACGGGTCGTCGAATTGGCCCCCTGTTGGACAATCTCAGGACTCGTGCAAACTCGGGTAATGTGTATTCCTGCTCAATATTGCAAAGTCTAAATCGAATATGTGTTACAGGGCTAGACCGAGGTTTGACGACTTGTAAACTACTATAGAACTCATAGACAAGCAAAGGATAGGTTCGAACTCGAATAGAAAACAAGGATTCCATACCAATCACACGCATCAATTCTTTGAAGTCATCATATAATCCAATGGTAGTAAGAAAAGGAAGATATAGGAAGCGAGTTGATACTACCTCACGCTCCCGAAGGAGACGGAATTTAGCCTTTTGCTCCTCGCGCGGAAGATGACTTGCAGAAACCTCTCGTCTGGCGCAATTGGTGGTGGTGGTGGTGGTGGTGGTGGTGGCGGTGAAGGAGATCGTTGCCGTCTCCTAGATCGTGAACCTTATCCACGTAATAATCTTCCTAAACTTGCCATGTATTTCAAATCAAACTTTTACTCACAATTTGGGTGAAGAAGTGGGGATTTTGGGTAAAAAATGAACATTGGTGGTGGAAGATGGAGAAAATATGAAGAAAAGATGGAGAAGGTAGCTTGAAGGAAGCTTTAATGGAGGTTGAAGGAGGATTTAATGGAGGTTGAAGGAGAAGAAAGGAGATTTTAATGGTGGGAGATGAGGGTTTAGAGAGAGAAAGAGTGAGGATTTGTGAGTGAGGGAAATAAGAATGTGAGGTTGTGAGTAAAAGAGAGAAGAGAAATCCGGATAAAACAAGTGAATCTGGAAAACGGCCCGATCGGGCGGCTATGCCCGATGCCTTCAGGCGAAATCTCACCCTTCAGTTTTCTCAATCCGCCCGATCAGGCTAAATTCGGCCCGATCGGGCGTCTATTTTATGCCAAACTGCCTTTGTTGAACGCCCGATCGGGCTGGTTTGCCCGGTGCCATCGGGCAGAAATTCCTTCCTTGCTGTGTATCCGCCCGATCGGGCGAATTGTGCCCGACACCATCGGGCGATTTTCTTCTTGTGCATAGTTTGTTGTTTGCAAAGGACGTAACTTCAGCCCGATCGGGCCATATCGCCCGATGGCATCGGGCAGTGTGCTTTACGGCCTTTTTGTCATTATTTCGCTCAAGGATAGCTACTCAATGGTCAAGTTCCTGCACAACTAAACTCACAACTCATATTAGTGCCCTCTCACTCTCTCACTAAGCTACAAAACTATCAAAAAAAATCTAAGGAGAAAAATTTACGGGTTGGCTCCCGCATAGCGCTGGTTTATAAAGGTCCCGCACGACCATATTACCTGTTCAGTCAAACCTCACCTGATGAAGGAGATCCAAAACGAATTTCCTCCACACGACCAATGAATGTACCCTCATGGTACAACTTCAGACACTGCCCATTAACCTTGAATTTCTCACCTTTTGGACCAACGACCTCAATAGCTCCATGTGACTTCACTTCAGTCACCTTAAAAGGTCCAGACCATCTAGACTTCAACTTGCCAGGAAATAACCTCAACCTTGAATTGAACAGGAGCACTTTATCACCAATCTGAAACTCGCGTTTCAGTATCATTTTGTCATGCAACTTCTTCGTTTGCTCTTTATAGAGCCTATGATTCTCGTAAGCTTCTAGACGAAGCTCATCTAATTCATTCAGTTGAAGTAGTCGCGCCTCACTTGCAGCTGTCAAATCAAGGTTAATCTCTTTGACCGCCCACGCAGATAAATACTCCATTTCAACTGGCAAATGGCAAGCTTTGCCATAGACCAATCGATAAGGGGTGGTGCCCAATGGAGTCTTAAAAGTAGTGCGGAGCGCCCAAAGAGTATCATCAAGCTTTAAACACCAATCTTTCCTAGCTTTTGTAACAACCTTCTCTAAAATCCTTTTTATTTGCCTATTAGAGACCTCGACCTGACCACTAGTCTGGGGATGATAGGCTAGACCAACTTTGTGTGTGACCGCATGTTTTTTAAGAAGGGCTTTGAAGGTGCTCTTGTGAAAACGAGAACCTCAATCGCTAATAACAACTCTAGGGACACCTAAACGGAGGAATAAAATCTTTTTAAACAATGTCATCACAACCTTTGAATCATTGGTTGGTGATTCAATAGCTTCCACCCATTTTGTTACATAGTCGACAGCCACTAAAATGTATTTATTCCCGCACGAAGTAGGAAAAGGACCCATAAAATCAATTCCCCAGACATCAAAAGGTTCAACTTCTAGAATTCCACTCTGTAGCATTTCTTGCCTCTTAGATATGTTACCCGACCTTTGACACGCATCACAAGACAAACAAAAGGCACGGGCATCCCTAAAAATCGTAGGCCAATAAAAACCACTATGTAAAACTCTATGCCCAGTAGCTTGGGAACCTAGATGACCACTAGAGGGCATACTATGACAATGTTTCAAAACTCCCTCTATTTCCCAATCAGGAATACAACGACGGTACATTCCGTCAGAGCATTACTTATAGAGACGGGGATCCTCCCAATAGTACCCCATTTAACGTCATGATAAAACTTTTTTCTTTGCTGATAGGTAAGATTGGGAGGATGAGACCCACTAACACAATAATTTGCAAAATCAGCATACCAAGGGGATTGGGAAGAGACTGCAAACAAATGATCATCAGGAAACGAGTCATCAATAGGAGAATCGAAAGCAGACTCAAACCTCAACCTGGAAAGGTGGTCAACAACTACATTCTCTGCACCTTTCTTATCTTTAATCTCAAAATCAAACTCCTGCAACAGCAATATCCATCGAATAAATCTGGGTTTGGCCTCCTTCTTGGCCAACAAATACTTCAATGCTGCATGGTTAGTATGCCGATCAAAGGAGACGAGACTTAGAGTTTGAAGTTGGAGAGAAAGTGCTGCTCAAAGTTTCGCCAACCAAGGGAGTAATGAGGTTCGGTAGAAAAGGAAAATTGAGTCCTCGTTATATCGGATCTTATGAGATACTAGAAAGAATTGGAGAAGTGGCCTATAGGTTAGCTTTACCTACAGAATTAGCCAATGTTCATAATGTTGTTCATGTGTCTCAACTTCGTAAATACATTCCCGACCCTTCCCATGTCATCCAACCTGAAATCATATAGCTTGATGAAACTCTCACTTTTGAGGAGCGTCCTGTTAAAATCCTCGATACCAAAACAAGAAACACCAGAAACAAAGCCATTAAGTTAGTCAAAGTGTTGTGGTCAAACCAAACTTCGGAAGAAGCAACTTGGGAAACAGAAGACGACATGAAAAAGCGCTACCCCGAGCTCTTTTCCGAGGTACGATTATCGAGTTTCGAGGACGAAACTCCTTAATGGAGACCGAATGTGATACTAACAAAGCGCAAAAACTAATATTTCGCTAGGATTAAAATAACTAACTTTGAAGTTCGAGGACGAACTTCGTTTTTAAGGAGGAGTAGATGTAATACCCCGAATTTTGATAAATTGATATATTATTCTATTTTAATTAAAAACGTTTCAATATGAATTTTATGGAATTTTCTTTGATTTATTTCAATTTATTATTTGAAAAACATTTATCATTTTAATGATATAATATTATTTCTATTATTAATGTTATTATTTCATATTTAAATTATTTTTAAAGAAACATTTTGAAATTTAATGTTATTTTATGTACATCTTATGTACTTAGCTAATTTGATGTACAACTTTTTAAAAGCTTGATTACTACTCATACCACTTATACTACTTATCACATATCACTTATCACTTATTACTTATCACCCAACTCAAAGCTCTTATCACCCTCATCATCACCTTCCTCCTTCACCCAACAACCATTAATGGTTTCTCCAAAATCTCAAGCAAACTATAAACTCCCACTTGCAAAATCAGATTTTTCCCACTTGCAAGAAATCAGATTTTTCCACTCAAAAATCTGATTCACTTACACACTTGAGTCAAACAAGCAATCCCTCTTCAACCTCCCTACTACCCTCATCAATGGTGCTTGACCATTCAAACAAAAATCAGATTTTTCCCCTCCTATAAATACCCAACTCAACCCACTCAAATAATCAAGCAAACATCACTCAAGGTTTGCTTCACCTCTCCTTCCTCCTTCTCTTTAATTTCTGATTTTATTAACCACCATTAAAACAAAACTAAAGCTTAAAAACAAAACCACTTAAACCACCACAAATCTCCCTCCGTCAACACCAATCACCGCCGCACAGCAGCAGCGACCACCGCCGCACAGCAGCAGCGACCACCGCCGCCACCAAGCAGCGGCAGCCGCTGCCACCACGCAGCAGCAGCTGCGCCCAAACGCAGCTCTCCCCCCCTTTCGCTGCTGCCCCAAACGCAGCCCAGCCACCACAAAAAAAAAACGCCACCCCTCCTTGACCGCCCAGCCCAGCAGCCACCGCGGCCGCCTCCGACCGCCATCCAGGGTCGCCGGAAACCGGCGCAATAATCCGACAGCCACCCCCTCTGTTTTTCCTTCCTTCCTCTTCTACTGCTTCTCTTCTTTTATTCCTCCTCATGTTTTGTTTTTATTAAACCCAAAATGACCCAAAACCTCCTTACTCACTTAAATTGACCCAAAGCCCAAACTTACTCATTCCCAAATCAGATTTTTAATTTCAAGTTAGCCCAACACTCTAAAAGGACCCATCCTTCTTTGTTAGTTATTTTGTTTAATTAAAATAAAACTTTCATTTTAAGTTTATTATTACTATTAATGTTTATATTAACTTTTCATAACTCAAAAATATTTCTAAGTTTCTAAAATAAAATGATAAATATATTGAAGTTGATTATTTATGTTTATATAAATTATTTATAACGTTTAAGTACTTAAATTGATTTTTATAAATAAATTCGAGAAACTTAAACTTCGATTTATAAACTTCTTTAAATAATGAGCTTCTTTAAGTTATTAAATTGTTTAAGTTATTTATTTATAAAATCATAAGGGGTTATTTAGGAAACTAACTTTAGATTTCGCTTAATTGTAGACTCCGATTGCGTAGACGAAGATTTCCAAGAGTGTTGATTCGTTCGTGATTTAGTTTCAAGCACGCTTCAAGAGGTAATTACCAATGTTCATCCACAAGTAGGTTCCGTAAAATAAAACGATTTAACTTTGAGGTTATGTGAATTAATGATGTGATTACGTGACAATAAACTTAATATGTGGATTTTGAATATGGATTGGTTATGGATTATGATTATCAATTTAAGTATGAATCATGAGTAATGGAATGGATAATAAGAATGGATCTTTATCACGGACCATGAATATGAAAGTTGTATTATGGACTATGACAATGACTATTATGACGGGATTTAAAATAGTAAATTAAAATCTTGTTATTATTACTATTATTATTATTACTATTAATATTATTATTATTGTTATTATTGTTATTATTATTATCGTTATTATTTCACATGGTTACTATAATCGTTATTAATAATTATGAAAGTTATAAACGGAAGTTGACATTGTGATGAACATATGGAAATGGTTATGAGTTAATATAACCAAGTGATGGTTGAGAATATGGATATGCTATCGGAATTAGCTATATATGAAATGAGTTATGGAATTGGAGTAACTGATTTAACTCTCGTTTAAAAGAACGACGTATATGTGAACATGTGTTATGTGATAACTTGAAGTAAAAGCTATAAATCACTTAAAGTGAAATAAAGGAAGGAATTGATGAACAGGTTGCCCTCTATGGGAGGTTCAGCGGCCACCTACAGGTTCTTTTGTTACTATGCTGATTTTTCTGTTATTTGTCTTCCTTCTATCTTGATGTGTTTCCAAGTTAGAAGGGGTGTGCACACTAGGGACTCTGTTTTATGGCCAATGTTACTTTTAGTGAGTTGTTACAGGGTGTCCCTGGCTCACAGTGAGTTGTTACAGGGTTTCCCTGGCTCACATTATTGTAGTAAGTTGTTACAGGGTGTCCCTGGCTTACTGGCATTCTCTTTCCTCTCCTTAAACGGTCAAAATATTCTTAATTATTGAATTAATTGAAATTATGTGATTATTAACCTTACATATATATATGTATGCACTTATGTGATTATTAATTGTATTTATATATGTATATGTGCTATGCTTTCGACTCTATTAAACTATTATTTTCACAAAGTAATTTCAACTTAAGTATTTTACGGGATGGAGTTGGATTTACTCAGTTTATCTGATTTTTGGGAGCTTGTCTCTCTTGTCTTTTTCCATGATTATTTGCAGATGGGTGATCGAGGGTAATTATGAGAGTTCATCTAGAAGTTGTCATCCACCTAGCTTAATATTTTGCTTCCGCTGGAACTCTGAAACACTTAGTATTTAGCACTTAACAAACTAGTTTAAATTTGGTTGTAAGGATGATTTTTAATTAAGTTTGGAATGAAAGTGTTTTAGTTACTTAGCCTTGCACTTAATTCCAAGGAGTTGAGTGCGGCGGTAACGCTCCATCCGAATCGAACCCTCGTTGATTTCCCCTCAAACGAGTTTTATTAATATTAAAAGGGTTCGGTTTGGGCGGGGTGTTACATAGTTAACCTGGGTCGGATCTAAGGTTTTGCTGGCGTAGTAGATAGCATGGAGCACTTTATCTTTCCTCTGACCAAGCACTGCCCCAACATCGTAATCACTAGCATCACACATTATCTCGAAAGGCAAATCCCAATCGGGTGGCTGTATAATAGGGGCAGTGGTCAATGCCTTCTTAATCTTGTCAAAAGACTCCTGACAAGCATCAGTGAATACAAATGTGGCATCCTTAAGCAACAATTGAGTAAGGGGTTTCGCAATTTTTGAAAAATCTTTTATAAACCTGCGATAAAACCCCGCATGACCAAGGAAACTTCTCACTCCTTTGACATTCATTGGAGGGGGAAGTTTCTCAATCACTTCAATTTTTGCTCTATCAACCTGAATGCCATGCTCAGAAATCAGATGACCCAACACAACACCTTCATTGACCATAAAATGACATTTTTCCCAATTTAAAACAAGGTTCACTTCAGCACATCTTTTCAAAACCTTGGATAAATTATGTAGGCAGATATCAAAATCAGACCCATAGATACTAAAATCATCCATAAAAACTTCCATGATATTTTCAATGAAATCATAGAATATGGCCATCATACAGCGCTGTAAGGTAGCGGGAGCATTACACAATCCAAATGGCATTCTACGATATGCAAAAGTACCATAAGGACATGTAAAAGTAGTCTTTTCCTGATCATCTGGGTGGATAGGAATTTAGAAAAAGCCAGAATATCCATCCAGATAACAGAAAAAATTATGCTTAGCTAACCTTTCCAACATCTGATCAATAAAGGGAAGGGGAAAATGGTCCTTCAGGGTGGCATTATTAAGTCTACGATAATCAATGCACATTCGCCACCCTGTGACTGTCCGGGTAGGGATTAAATCACCTTTATCATTTTCACAACAGTCGTCCCTCCCTTCTTTGGAACTACTTGCATAGGAGTAATCCACTTAGAATCAGCAATAGGATAGATAATGCCTGCATCTAACAATTTCACGATTTCTTTCTTCACTACCTCTTGCATATTAGGATTTAAACGCCTTTGAGGTTGAATGCAAGGGCGCTGATTTTCCTCAAGATTTATACGATGCATGCAAAAGTCAGGGCTAATACCCTTGAGATCGTCAATACTATACCCGATAGCCTTCTTGTGCATACGAAACACTGTAAACAATTTTTCCAATTGGCTATCTGTGAGTTTAGTACTAACAATCACAGGACATTGTTCCTTATCATCCAGAAAAGCATAATCTTGTCCCTTTTCAGAAGTAAGGCCCTCCAAATCAGCAATATAGGCGTCGACTTCAATATCGTCGCCTGATAGGTCTCCCATAGTAAGTGCTACCTCCAAAGGATCAGCACCAGATATCTGCAGGAATGTAGATAAAACAGCTCTGTCTACAACATCAATCTTGCAACAAGATTCCTCAAGCATAGGAGACTTCATAGCATTGGTTAGTTTAAATGTCACAGTATCATCACCAACACTCAAAGTCAAAGACCCAGACTTGACATCAATTACAGCACCTGCAGTACATAAAAATGGTCTACCCAATATAAGAGGAATTTGGGCATCCTCCTCCATATCCAATACAACAAAATCCACAGGGATGTAAAACTTTCCCACCCGAACAGGGACGTCTTCTAAAACACCTAGAGGGTATTTAATAGAACGATCAGCCATCTGCAAAGTAATTTGAGTACACTTAAGTGCCCCCATGTTCAGTTTCTTACAGACAGACAATGGCATGACCGATACAGATGCACCTAAATCACATAAAGCTTTATCAATAAACAGTGCACCTACATGACAAGGGATGGAAAAGCTACCAGGATCTTTCAATTTAGGTGGAGTTTTATTTTGCAAAACGGCACTACACTCTTCAGTTAGTGCGACTCTATCTACCCCACCAAAATCTTTCTTTTTTGTGATCATCTCCTTCAAAAACTTAGCATAAACAAGCACTTGAGAAATAAGTTCTGTGAAAGGAACCATTACCTCAAGGTTCTTGACCATAGCCAAGAACTTACCAAGTTGTTGATCCACCTTGGACTTTTGCATTATATGAGGAAAAGGCAACCTTGGTGTAAAAGGTGTATCAGAAACCTTCTCCTTCTTCTTTTCTGCCTGTTCAGCTTCATCAGACAGTTCGACATCAGACGTCGAATTCTTCTCTAAATCCTTCTCTACTACCTCCTTCTCCTTGATAGGGGCAATATCATCATCAACGGGCATAGGAGGAGCAGCATAAGCAGTGCCACTACGAAGAGTAACGGTGTTTGCTTGCTCCCTTTGTGTAGGTTGCCCTGGCAATTGTCCCTGCTGCCTCTGTGCATTATTTTCTGCCAATTGAGCAATCTGAGTCTCTAGAAGTTTTATGTGCTTCTCTTGGGCCCTCTGTGCATCCTCATTGGCTTTCTGCATAGCCAACAACTGTCTCTCTTGAGTTTTCAGTGCTTCCTCATTTGTCTTTTGCATCGACAATACTAGTTTCATCAGTTCAGACGTGCTGGGCTCTTGTGAGGTTGCATTTTGTCGTGCTGGCTGATAATTCTGATGGGAAGGTCTTTGGAAACCGGGGGATTGTGAGAATTCCCTTGGTTTTGGTAGTAGTTGGGTTTTGGGTTGTTGTTTTAACTATGTCAGTTAGGGCTATATGGGCGGTTTTCAACCTTCTAGACCTAGCTCGATCCTCCTCAGTAGCAACAAGCAAATCATGCATCATTTTTTCTAGTTTCTCCACACTAGACATGATAAAAGCAAAAAAAGAAACAAATATGCCACACCAAACACACAAATCACACGCCAACAAAAAGAATGGTAGCCAAGAACCACACAAGCCCAATCAAGGATCAAGAACTAGAATGAACTAGTTTAGAATGCTTACCAAGAAAGTCGGACACTTTCTTTCCTCACCCTCCTGGAAAAATCTGATACCAATTGATATGAATGCAACTCCAATGAGAAGTAACATCCAAGAACTCCAAAGCATATGATCTAAAGTTTGAAGCTAAGTCCGAAAATTCACAAGTAACTGGATATGATAATAAAATCAAACACTCTTGAAAGATTTAATTAACTCTTGATCTCCCTTAAACCATTCATGGAATTAAGTAGATTAAACACTCAATAATAAACACTCCTAAATATTATGTGAATGACCGAAGTAATTGTGTTTAAAGCAATTAAATCACTCGAAAGTTTTAACTGAAAAATAATCTCTACCTTTATTGAATAAAACAGGCGCCTATATATATTAGGCTAGTCCTAAGGGAACCAAAACTCTATCTAGAAAGCATTTAAATCTAATCCCTAAAATCTAGCAAAAGATAAAGATAAAGAAAAGATAAGGAAGATAATCTAATGGAAAAATTGTCAAGAATAAGTCAACCTTTGCGTTGACCGCTTTTAACAAGTCTACCTTCGTTTATTCCAGTAGCAAGTAAACCTTGTACATAGTTTTACTTTTAACAAGTTTTTTAAAATGTTTACCTGTAATAGGAGGTTCCAACAGGTAAACAAAGATCCGTTAGGTGTATTGCAATAAATCTTTATTTTTTCCCCACCTGTTATGAAACCAACTAAACCCATTATTCTGCTTCTTCCTCTCTCTTTCATACTCTGCTTCTTCCTCTCTTCTTCCTCTTGTTCGATTTTTTTTCCTCCCAAGCAAATCCATATCATCACGAAAACAAAGCTCACGTGGGTCTAAGCAAAACATTAGCAGCAACACTTTGACCTTCCTTCATCTTTCTCTCTCCTTATTTCCTCCATTAACTCCCTCCTCTCCAATTGACTCTTCACTTTCACAATACTCATTAACCCACAAACTCAATTTGATAGGGGGGGATCCATTTACCCATGAATCTCTCACTCTCATCAACCCATCTCTAAAACCCCACCCACAAAAAAAACCCATCTTTATTTTGAAATTTCGGGCACAGAAACAGCTCCAGCAGAGGATCTATTGAAGAAGATCCAAGACCTAGAAGCAGGGCATGCCCATTTGCGTGAAGAACGAAGTGTCGAAATTAATGCTTGCAGATGGGGCCCGCCAAAGGAGAGCTCATTCTGTGTCCCCACAACGCTCAAGGTTACCGGTCCCGGTACCGCCTCACCGGATGAGGGACAGTGACTGGAAGAAAGGCTCATTTTGAGGGTCATCCATACCATTTACAAACCTTGTAACACTCTTTGCACCTTTTCAATTCTCTATCACTAACTCTTTTTATCAATAAGCATTACTTATTCTCCATCAACCTCCACAATTTCTGAACATCTCATGCTCTCCTCTAAACCCAAACTCTTTAGTTGATAACCCAAGTCCCCTTCTTTTCAAAGCAGCAAGATCATGCACTAACGAAATTCCAAGTCAGATGCAATTGGTCAAATGCTCATTGCTCTCTAAACCAAATACAGTTCAAATGCTCCTGCTGATCTAGATTGCGGAAATGACATCAAAGAGAAATCTGATATTTTGTATTCCTGACTTTTTTAATTTTGGGTTCTAACATTAGGATCAGAGAAAACTGGGCTTTATTTTCTCCGCAGAGGTAGACCAAAATTTCTTTTCAGATATTTTTAAGTGGAAGTCATTAAGAGCCAGATCATGTAATTATTGTCACCCATATTGACGAGTCTTCACGCAGTATTTACAGGAGAGAGAGAGTCTGGGTATACGAACATAGAGGAGATGAAATATGGAGGGGAAAATTTTCTGTCTAAGTCAACAAGTCAAAGGGAAATGTTAAGATAAAAATGAAAGTTTACAGGCTAACCAGGTTATAAGTTAAAAAACTTGTTAAAAATAAACTATGTACAAGGTTTACTTGCTACTGGAATAAACGAAGGTAGACTTGTTAAAAACGGTCAACGCAAAGGTTGACTTATTCTTGACAATTTTTCCTAATCTAATAAGATAAGATAGAGATTTTCGGCTCTCAATCTATCTTATTTACACGCCTAACCAACCTTGTCCCTTAGCTAAACAAATCTTATCTCCAAGGGATTACTAACTCAACTAGGATTCTCATATAACCGAAATTACAATCATATTTTCGGCTATATTGACACAAAATAAAACATTAATAAAAAGTCTAAAATAACATGACAAAAGACTCTTAAAAGACTTCAAGTAATTAATTGTGGACGCCCCATATTAGTCTTCACAACTAGGATTATCATCCAAGCAATCATGGACACAAAGGAAGCATTGGAATTGAGCTTGAATCCAAAGGTTTCAAGAACCAAGCAAATCGGTTCATCTCCAAGTGTTGACTTTACTTCTTGACTTGTATCATAAAGACTAAAAATTAGCTCCAAAATTGTGTTGAAAAATTGAATTCATTATGTGCAGATTTTCGTTTAATACCACAATATATACAATGAGTATTTACTTTGAGATATCAATTTTGAAGATAGAGAAAAGTGTTATGATTTCAATTTTGGTAATTTGCAGACAAACGGTGCTTAAAACCCGCGTTCACACTACCCCTAACTACCGGCTTGTAGAACACCCTGTGAAATAAAGAAAACACCCATGGTGGAGAATATTTATCACATATTTATTGATGATTATCCAAGTTCCTTTTTCAAGAGGAAGAGAATGCACCCTTAAAAGATTAGGTCATGTTCTTTTGGACTTAATTAATATAAATTAATATCAATTCAGTTTATTTCCTTTTAGTTCAGTTCATTTCCTTTTAGTTCAGTTCAAGACATGCTGAGTCGGTTTATTTATTTCAACTCGATATAGTCCAAAAGAACAAGAGGTGCGTAGAATAGAAGTAAAAAAAATCCAAGGTGGTACGTTACCTATGATGAGACTTTGAGTCCATTAATCCAACAGGCAACAGCGGTGCAGCGGGGCATAGAACATTAGCATAGTATAGCAGCGAGAGCGACTAAGAAAGAGCGAGAGAAAGATTGAGACTTTGAGAGAGTGAACGAACACAAAGTCACTCAAACTCAAATACCTTACCAAGCTCTACTTCTCTCTCTCTCTCCCAATTCCCAGTAACCCCATTATCTCTCAGAATTAGGGCTTTTTCATTCATCTCAAACATGGTTTGTTCCTTCTCAATTTTAGATCTTTCTCCACATCATCTTTTCTATCTTTTTGTAACTATAATCTAACAAATTAAACTATTATCTTTCATATTTTCACACTCTTTTATAAAATTCAAGGCCCCTATTTGCTTTAATTGTTTCCCTTTCATTTGGTATGAAAGATTATACTGCTTGTTAACTTTAACTTATATGATGTACTTATTACTTTCCTTTTGTCAGTCTATGTTTGTTGTGTTTGCTGTTTCATTTTGTGTGTTTTTCATTTGCAGAACAAACTAGGAAGAGGACACCGTGACAAACTTCAGCAGTTTATGCAAATTACCGGTGTCAGGTTATTTTCTACTCTTAGCAGTGTGATTGCCTTCTGTGTGTCGATTTGTGTTTCGGATTATTTATGTGTGTTAACCTAGCTTTATGTCTCTTTGATTAATTATTCTATATGGTTATTGTTCTAGAACGTCTCTTTGTGAAATTGCACATCATGATGATTGCCCTAATGTTTTAACACAGCTCTCACTTGAGGTTTTGTTAACACGGTCAAGTCTACAATTTTATGTTTTCAACCTAACTTTTGAAAGCTCTTTTATACACGCAATCGTGAAGAGAATATATGTTGGTATGAACTATAAAGTCTTGATCTTTTAAGGCAATATATTGACCTCATAATTTACAACAAATAAGATGTACTCCTTTTTTTTTTTTAAAGGACTTGAAACACTTCCCATTTTGAAATTTCAGATACTCACCCCCCTCCCCCTCAATTGTTGCACGTAAAAATGAATGAAGGAAGTATAACGTAGTGTTTTGAGATATCTGATTAAATCCATTCTAATTCAAATGCCAAACTTGGTTATTGATATATGCTGAAAATGGACATTGTGAAAATGTGAATTTGTATGTCATTATTGTACATTACACTTAGCTTCCCACATTATATGGGGATGGTATGAGTAGCTGTGAATTTGTTAGCTAAACCTGCAGCCTGGGTAATTGAGCGTCAAATACTTTTATGTGAAATGAGGAGGTGCATTTTATTCAACTTATTTATCTTTATCTAATTTTTTGTGGAGACTAGTGTGCACACATCGTCCTCTCCACTCATATTTTTCACTCTTCACTTCTCTTATGCTAAGTATACAAGTCAAAATAGTGAGGAGCCTAGCCTGAGTTTCAGGTTTGGTCATCGTAAAACTATTAGGCAAAACATTAATAATGGAGTGTCCTTTGTACTCTGTCAAAGGGAGATATAAGGCTAATTGTCCACTCCTTGCTTCCTTGAGCGCAATTTTGACAATTTGTGGTTTATTGCTTCTGTGCCGCGGAGTTTCCTTATTTTAGTCGTGTTAGGATGCTGGTACCAGTACATCATTTTCTATCTAATTGCTATTAGTTCAGGGATAATCTCATTAGTTTTCAAACCATTGTAGTATTCTTGATAATGGTAGATGTTTACTAGATCTAGTGGACTAGGATTCTGTCCTTTATATAAAGGGGGTTTGGGATCTTTGATTAATAGATACATTAAAAGGTGAGATTGTAAACACTCCTAGGACACTTGCTAGTCTTATAGAGTGATGAGGGTTATGATCTACAAAGATGTTGGGTTGCTAATATCTGTTGATTGATTATTGACGTTGGTGATTTCTTCCCCTACTTGTTAGCAAGGGTTGTTTTCCACGCATGTCTTTTGTTATCTTCTCTATCTTTAGCACCCATAATTTGTTCATATTGTTTATTCTTCTGCTCCTACTCCTCAGATCCAAAACCCCCTAACTGCTGATGGCGGGGTCATTCATTTCATCGGAACAACAAAACAATGTATTCATGTTATGAATTGATACTATCATATTGGTTGGTTCGAAACAAGCTCCCTATGTGGTTTTCCTTGTCGAAGGGTTTTTGCGTACAAAATTGTTTGACTTTTACTATTTTGCTTCTCGTATTGTAATACGTCTTTGTTTGTCTTGGCAGCCATTGTTTGATTATCGTACTGAAACCAACAAATTGAGTTCGTGCTTGAATTGTGCGTAGCACTATGTTCTGGGAAAAGCTTTTGGAAACTCTTAATCTTGCATAACAAATCATATTAGGACTAAGGCTTTGTCGTTGTTGTATAGATGAATACTATAAGATGACGTGACATAAGATGTTTCACCATATTTCTTGCCCTGCTCTCTTCCACTGCTTTGTTCTGAATAACTAATTTGTAGTTGCTATATTGATAGAATATGTGTTTTTTGTTATGTAGTGAAAAAGTTGCTCATCAGGCACTGAAGACTGGTGAATGGCACCTAGAAGGAGCTCTTGATGTATTCTACAGTCAGCCTCAGATCAAGTCATTTACCGATTCTAGGCATTTGGAGGAGCTTTTTAACCAATATAAAGGCATGGCCTGCTTTCAGATTTCTGATCATAATCTGTATCTATCTTTTATTAATTGTGATCTGTTGCATGCAATTGCTGTATGATACTAATGATTTATATTTTTTGCCTAAACAACCTCTTTCAGTCTTCATTACATGCTAAATCCAACAGTGAGATGCTTGTTAACTGCCATAAAGTGTCTTTTGCACACTGCATCAGTTTCATTCTTACCGGTAATTTTCTTTTGACGTGTATTGCAGATCCTTATCATGAGATGATAATGGCTGAAGGTATCGGTAATCTCTGCACAGACATTAAGGTCTGTCTGTTTGGAACGAGTTATTTTGTCTACACTATGGATTGTCCAAGGCTGTGCTCTGAAAGATAGTTATTAGCTAATATACTTGCTAGTGTTTATTGCTCTTCTTTTGAGATAGGTGTGTAAAAACTGTATATATTTGCTTTTCCAAAAATCTTACCACTTTTTATGAAAGTTTCCTTAAGTCATTACTTTTCCAAACACTATCTTACACCTTCGGTAGAGTTTTGACAGAGTAAAAACTCTTAAAGATAATATTTAAGTTGTTTCCAGACAGGGCCTTAGTCAAGTTGAGCGATAAATTTCTTTCCTACAGCTGATATCTTCTAATGGCTGGGTACCAGTAGTTTTTATATATGCTGTCTACCGATCTCACTCACTATCATTTCTTTTTAAATTACCTGATTGATTCTTTTTTTTGGTTGTAGGTTGATCCTCAAGATATTGTCATGGTAACTTTAAACTTCTCTATTGATTGTGTTCATCTTTTGTAAATGCCATGCATTTCAAAATATTTTTCTTGGATACAGAAGGCAAGAAGCTGTGGAGTTAATTCTACTCCCCAGCCCCTTTTCATGAATAAGAAATACATGGTTGAATTGGTTCCCTATATGATGTTGCTGAGCATCGTCATTCTGTAAGGAAGTGTTTATGTCCAATTTTGAGTCCAAAATTGACTTAACACTTGGATTATATTGCTGGAAGCAAAATTACCTTTATTAAGTTTGACCATGTAACCAACATGCATGAGACAAGATAATTCTTGCCCTAGCTTGAGTAAACATTATTTAACTCAATGTTTTACTATTTCTTTGCTAAAGGGACGAAAATGGGTAGTGCAATGATACGTACATACGTTGCAACAAGGTGTTGGATTCATGTTATTGAGTTCACAATCTTATTGGTGGGCCTTTTTTTTGGTTTTGCTTAAAGATGGGTTTGCAAAGGACTGTTTTGTGTGTCCTTCTATAGGCCAAAGCTAGCTTTAATGGAGGAATACGTGATATTATGTGGCGTTCACAGCATGTTCCATAAATGCTTCAATCAATCATGGTTTCTTTCTTGTTTTGGAGGGAATTGTGTTTTGAATGTTAATTTTAATCCCAATTAATTACCATCTTTGGCTTACTTATTAGGAATATGGGAGAATGAGATGGGGATTGAATTGAGTCTTTTCCCTTGAATTTGTTACCCAGGTAGGTGGGGTGAGATCAGGGAAGAAAATCGCGGAAAAGGTCGCGTTTGCGGTAACCGTCACGTTAACGCGGGAACGGGTTATAACGGCTGTGATGTAACGGATCGCGGCCTTCGCGGTGTTTATTTTTTGGAAAAATTCACATAAGCTTTTTTTGCACTTTCAAGGTCTGGCAAGGATATTTATAACATAGTATAGCCAAAACTATTATAATTACACTATTTATTTATAGATATGGTGATTAAGATAATTACACTATATGTTTTTTCTAGCCCTTATCATCTCCCCAAGATATGACACTCCTTTGACTAAAAATATCGTTTGTTACCCGTTACGTAACGGAGAAAAACAGCCGTTACCCGTTACGTAACGGAAATAACGGCGAGTTGGGTGTGATTTTCATCAAAAGGTTACATAACGGTATTTAACGTTTCGGCCACTCTCAGATCCGTTACAAAGCGCCCGTTACATTACGTAACGGCCGCTTTTTTCTTCCCCAGGGTGAGATTAATAATGTCTAATTGACCCTTAACCTTGATGATATGGAAGACGTAAAACATACACCTCCTCCGTTCCACTATAATTGCAACATTGGAAACTTTTACACTATTCACAAAGTTTTCTTTGACCTTCTATATGAATTTTATATAACAATAAAAATAATCATGTGAGATCTTGTTAGATTTGTCTTGATATATACTTAATTAATATCTAATTTTTGTTTTTTTTTCTTAAACACAAATAAAGGTATAAACATTTAAAATTGTGCATTGAAGGTGTGAAAGTTCCCAATGTTGCAATTAAAATGGAACTAAGGAAGTATTTATAAAGGTAGTCTTGTAACATTGTCTTTTATTCCAAACCCTATTTCCAATATCTACTAAAGATTTGCACTATATTATTGAAGTCTTACTGCGGGCCATTGTTAAGTGTTTGTCAATTCAATACAAAAATTTTCCTGACCAGAAATTACCTGATCTCGATTTTATCGAGTCAAAACCGACCAGAGGTGTAATTTCTATAAGTGTCTATACACCCTAAATATGATTTAATGTTTCAATTGGCTAAGACTTTCGAGAGGACTTGGAAGTAGTACTCCAATATATTTCCTAGAGGTGAGAAGATCATTTGTGATTTTAATGGACTTGTGGGTTCTTATCTTAATTAAGGATGTGTGTGGGGACATGATGAAAACAAGAAAATTGAATTTTAGATTTTGACCTATATGGGTATGATGGACACTTGTCACTCCCACCTAAATTTGTGGATAAGATGGCCACAACAAGTATTGGCTATGCAGTAGCATAATTCTGTGTTGAGTAAAATGGGATATAGTATATTGGAAATGGTGAAGGAGGTCCTAAAAGAATTTAAAGGAAGCATGCCACTCGAGAAGGAGCATATCTTACTGAAATGAAGAAGTGTAACAAGAAATAAAGAGCTAATACAATGTTATAGATGTTAGGCAAATGTAGAAGCCACGAGAACCGCGAGAAGTATAAACTGGCCAGATTGGAAGCCAAAGAAAGTTGTACGAGATTCCAGATGGAAGAGCAATCTATGCAAAAGGGGAAATGGCATCTATAGCCTCTCTCATATGAGAGCCAAAGATGCGAGATCGAAAGGGTTAAGAGTGCGAAGGATGTCAACCATAGAGCTTCGGTGGGAGATAAGAAGAAGATAAAGGATGGATGGAGGTCCCACTTCGATAACCTATTCAATGGAGAGGGGTAGATATTGTGAAATACCTCTCGCAATGAGAGTTTATTCGGATAATTCTAAAGGGAGAAGTCAAGATGTGATTGAAGAGGCTAGAGAGGCGTAATGACATAGCTATTAATGTTAAAAAAGAGGGATTAAAGGGCTAGCAACATTCTTCAAAGGTACTTTAGTCCCTTGGTATAAGAACATTTTCTACCTATCTGGTTTTATCAAAAAAAAGAGTTTGGACAAGTTAATAGAAGTTCTAAGAAAATCAATTCACAATTGCTAAGTTGCAATAAGTTCAGATGAGTCAAATTCGATCAAATACTTGAATAGAACACATCCTAACACTTGTCTATATCAGGGCATTGACTCTAGACTATTGTTGATCGCTTGTATGAAGCAAAAGTAAGTATTGGTGGTTTGTGGAGCCGTTCACTTGCAGAAGGTTGATTTTATGGAGCAATGATTAGTATCGGAATCTAAGAGGCTTTTGGCTGGGGGGGGGGGTTTCAAAGATAAAGTATATATATCTAAACTAGATGTTGACTTGTTACTATAGTGAAGCTTCTATGCAGTTCAGATCCACGCAGTTCGCACCTTAGAATTATTATTTTTCATTTTGTCATTGGATCTCTTTGGCTTTGTCTATTTCCAATGAATTCAAAGATTCATTATTTTTTGAACTTTTGGATAGAGTGGTCTATATCAAAATGAAAACACAAAACTTTCTATTTTACTGTTTGTGTATAAATTGGGTGAAGGGTGAATTAGAAACAGCTTGTTTGTTATAGTATGGGGGACTAAGGGTAATGTGGGTATTGGGGGTAAGGTTGTGCACATTCCACACTGCTACCCCCTCGTGGCTGGAGCTTTATTATGTTGATTTGTCTGTTGGGCCTCTTTTTTCGTTGATGCGCAAGTCAAAGGACTTCATTTTAACTGCTGAAAATTTCTTCATTTATCATCAATTCATCATATGCACTCTACAGTTGTCATTTCTGCAATCGACTTTGACAATTTTCTTTTGATATTTGGCTGCTTCAGCTGGTTGTCTCCTGGCATTTGAAGGCTGCAACTATGTGTGAATATTCAAAGCAAGAGTTTGTTGGTGGATTGCAAGCACTAGGGCAAGTGTTGATTATTCTTTTTCCATGATTAGTTTCTCATACCTTATCAAAGTTTGGCTATGTTTTCTTAACATCATTAGAAGTCCAATTTATTGTCCACAGGATTGATTCCCTGGAGAAGCTTAGGGAAAGGATACCTTACATGCGTTCTGAGTTGAAAGATGAACGTATGTGACAATTTTCTCCATCTGCTTCTTTCTCACATTATCTTGCTTTTTCTTTTGCAACTTTTAGAGATATAGACATTTCCTTATGTGCTGTTTAATGATTTATGTTTCTTTCCAATTGCCAGAAAAGTTTCGTGATATATACATCTATGCTTTTGGGTGGGCTAAGGAAAAGGTAATAAGATTGTCATTTATATCTGGTCTGGTTACTTTTATGCGTCAAAAAACTGTAATACAAATTTTCTTTCATTAATTATAGGGGAGGTTTTATTCTTCAAAAATCTAGCCTCTATTGGCTGGTTTTGATAATTGAGGTTCTCTTTTTAAGCATTGTTTCCCAGTTGTGCTAGAATATTCAGAAGCTTATTCAATGGATCCTCTGAGTTTCTCTTTTCATATATTGAATCAAAGAACATTGTTCCATTCTGCCATGTCAGGGTCAAAAGTCTTTGGCGTTGGATACAGCGATTGGGATGTGGCAACTACTATTCGCTGAAAGGCCGTGGCCTTTAATTGATCATTGGTGTCAGTTTTTGCAGGTAACACGTGAATAGAAATGATGGAAACATGCAATTTCTTTTGTTCATTTTTCATGTAATGGTGAAGGTTCATTGAAATAGATGTTGCGCCATCTAGATTTTATAGATCATGGGCTGGCAAGAATGTTGCAACAGTGATGCTCTTGAAATCTCAATACATAGGGTTCATAAGATGTTATATGTTCATCTATGAAGCAATCCTTTGTCCATGCTAGTTAAAGGTTGGTTTCTAGTGGAGTCAAAGATTCAATTTTGTTTGGATTAAAAAGACGCTGGATACTGCTTGTGCAGTTGTTAATATTGTGAAGTAGCAAATGGTGGTTGCATATTGGACCGAGGTCCAGTTGTAAAGAACCTCTTTATAGATAACCTCTTGTAGTCTTGGGTTGTGAAAAACTAGAAAAAATATCCAGGATCTTAACATTCTTGTTTGTTGTCTGGACTCTGGAGTATGGACTCTGGAGTATCCTGGTACTATGGATTGACAGGTAGCTCTGGGTTTGATTTGTTAAGGTCAGTTAGTTGACCATGAATTGAGTATCCTGTTCAGCTGTAGTAGCTTTATATACTAACTGCTTGTGCAATTTTAACATTAATTGTGTTACAAAGATGCAATGCTAGTTCGTTATTAATTAGAATGTTCTTCAACTGTCTCAAATCTTGGCTGACTCTGTCTCTGATCCTAGGACCGGCATAATAAGGCTATTTCAAGAGACACATGGGCTCAACTACTGGAGTTTGTGAGAGTAAGAATAACTTCCTCTTTGCACCTTTTGCTCCTTTAATCTAATCATTGGTTGTACTGCTACAATTTTTTGGAGCTGTTCTTTTTGGAAATTTTGGTGCGGTTTTGATAGTTTAGTGTGTTTGTACGGTTGTTAGTTTTTTGGAAGTTGTGCTATCTTCTGCCTTTCCCGTATCACTGTCCATCGAGCAGAGTCTAAAATGATATGGCCCTGAGAGCTCAAGCCAAACTCTCTCAAAAATGTGGTTTCGGTCGCAGGGACAATGTCGTGGTAAAGTAGATGATGAGGTTGTCCTACCATCATATATTGGCCAAGATCACGAGATATCGCTCGAATCCTTTAAACCACGGTTTTGTAAACGATCTAGGTGGTACTGGTTTGGTAGATTTGAAAAATCCGGCTGATACAAGACAACCTTGGTTTAACACCATGAATACCAATGAATATTAAGTAATATTTTTTGCGTTTCTAAGGGGAAATGGTTGGTGTGATCTGTTTTATATCTTGTCTTTTTTTTATATATTGAAATGATCCTTAATCTCTTGATATTGTTAAAATATGTTGGTGATTTGCAACTGTGAGATGGGAATTGTATGGGAAGTATAAACGAAACAATTGTCTATCTTTCTGATTGAAATGATTATCAATCAATTACAATTGCTTTTGTTTCCTTCGTTCTCAAGGAAGAACTAGTTTTTGGGGGGCCTGGGCAATGTCACGGGTATGTTTTAATTTATGGTCTGGGAAACATAATATACTAGCAGACTTATAATTAATGATTCTAAAATTTC
Organism: Patellifolia procumbens; assembly: GCA_947645195.1. Classification (NCBI taxonomy): domain Eukaryota; kingdom Viridiplantae; phylum Streptophyta; class Magnoliopsida; order Caryophyllales; family Amaranthaceae; genus Patellifolia; species Patellifolia procumbens. Next base: position 5,572,928 of record CANSGD010000183.1, on the reverse strand, counting down.
ATAAATAGCAATAAATCACATGCATGTTTTTGTGTTTAAATCCATGTTCAAGATACTTTGGTGCGCGAATGGGTACATTTTTGCAGGATGTGTTAGGTGGTGGAGGGCTAAGATTGTTGTAGCTATAGTGATTGTATGGTATCGGAGTTGTATAGAAAAAGTTGGTGGATGGTGAGGAGAGGTTGAAACAAAGTGTGCAAACTCGGAAGGGGAATAGTGAGGGTTTTTTGTTTTTGTATTTAAAAAGATTTGAGATGAAGGTTAAATTGAATGAAGATGTAAATTGACATCAATGAAAGGAAGTAGCATAGTGGTGGAGTTGTAACTTTCCAGGAAATTGGTCTTTGGTCGAATCTTCATGCACGTGTCTTTGAAACATGTGGCCTGGTTGTACAAAGGTGCCATGTCAGTATGTGGCATGATAGAAAATGAAACCTCGCTTATATCATCTATCCAACCTGCATAATACTCAGAGGAGCATAATCTTTTTATTGGATCAGAGCTTTGTGGATGTTGTGCATTTTGTATATTTAAGAATGATTAATTTGGCCGTCCTCACACTTATGCTTGCAGGTAGTAGATCCACAACTGTCAAATTATGACGCTGAGGGTGCTTGGCCGTATCTCATCGATGAATTTGTTGAATATTTGTACGAGAACAGCGTCCTACAAAGAAGTTGATGCAATGAGGTGGTAATTGGTTAGCTGGACAGATTCTATCGGGGCAGTTTTCATTGTTTCTTCAGAATTATTTGAACTGAACTCTGGTGTTCCATTAAGTTTATATCAACATTTAACGGGGGTAAAAAGTATGATGTTGGGAGAGAGCATTGCGTATGTTTGAAAGTGTATCTTATTGTATTGTTCATATGGTATCTGTATCCTGTACCCAAATAAATCGTTGGACCATTCAGAAGAGTCTACTATCTTTGAATTTTTTGTGAATTTCGGATATGTTGAGTCAAAAATTTAAATGCGTTATGGCGTTTCGTTATTTGATTCTAATGCTAGCTTTACAGATGATTGCATTCTACCCTAGTACTTTGCAGTTCATCCCGGAGCAAGGCCCTTGAAGATGTGGCTGCCCCAATTGTCTCCATTAGCTAATTAATACATCACTCCTCTTCATTTTGAGTATTTTTATTCATGCTGAAGACGAGTCTCGGACAATCGAGGGGTTTATTCGTAACAAGACCTAGGCATCCAAGCTTAAAGCACCTCTAATACTTCTAACGAGCACATAAGGCATTCAAGCTACTACACCTCTACTCAAAAGCCAAGTTTCCAACCTCTAACCTTTAAAATCGTCATATAGAGTCATTCCTTGACTAAGTGATGTAAAATCTTTTTTGATTTTTTTTTCTTATTACCCTATATGCAACCTAAAAGGAAAATAAACAAACTAAAATGCCCTCTCCCCCAAGCTTAAATGAAGTGTTGTCCTCAATGCTTCAAACAAGTCAAAAAAAAAAGGCAAGGGGGAGGGGGAGGGAAGGAAAAGAAAGGAAAATAGAAAGTAAAAAAGCAAAACTATTTACAAAGAGGAATTGAGGTGTCTAGTAAATAACACTTCAATGATCGCAATGACTTGTCATATGCAACCGCAAACAATTCCGAAAAGACCAAATAGGCAATAGCAAGAAGCCAAATATGCATAAAGTAATACATTATTATATGCCTAAATGGGGAGAAAAGCAAAAAGGTGGGGGAATGAGAACAAAAATCAAGAAAATAGAAGAATCAAAACCAAAATAAAAATAAGAAAAAGAAAATGAAGAAAAACTATTACTACTATACACATTTGCTCTCATGGAGTCAACAAGAACATCTGGAGGGTCAAGAGAGATGGAGACTCCTTGAGTGGTTGTGATTTGGGAACAAAAGGAAAATAAATAGAGAAAGAAAGAATGAGATCAAGCCTCCTCGAAAAAGGGATGTGAGGGGGTCGAATAGGAACAACTTCCACACTTGAAACCTCACTCACATCACATAATCTCTCCGCATTGACTCTTTCACATGCTCCCTCAACCTCATATTTCTCTCCTTGTTCATCATTGACATTTTCAACCACAAGCAAAGGCTCTTCTCTCACAAGGGAGTCATGGTAATTTGATGATTAAGGTGGGATGGAAGAAAGGTGAACATTGGAGTCAATAACGGAATGAGGGGTAAAAACAGAATCAAGGGATTCAAAAATATCCTCACAATCCTCACCTTCCTCCTCATGAATCGGATTAATCCAACCTAGGTTTGACTCATCCTCATCATCACTACTCCAAAATTCATGAACATAAGGTACATGATTCTCCCTAGATGCATTTTCATTCTCGTCATAGGAAGAATCACCATCATCCTCAATCAAAGACCTAGATTCGTAGACATCATTTTCACCCTCTTTGTCCTTTTCATCTCTATTGGACTCTTCACGCTCATCCTCACATCCTTGAGACCGCTCTAGGGCATCTTCCTTCCACCTAAATTTGAAAAGAGAGTCACGTCTACTCACCAACTTCTTGATTTGATCAAATAAATCACAATTGTTGCTCTCCTCCCTTCTCATAATACTTGAGCTCATCAAAACTAGATTCAATAAGATTATCATATTTGACAAGCATTTGAGGAATAAAATCATGCAATTTTGGCTCAGAATCAAGTAAAGAAGAGCTGTGGTTATCAACAAGGGGAGAAGCATCATTATAAGTCCCAACATTAAGCACATGACAATACATATCATCACAACTAGAAGAAGGAGGGGGAGTATCATGACTTGGCATGTGAGAAATTGAATTGCTAGCAAAAGAGATTTCATTGTGATTAATGCAATCATTAGATAAATAAGAATCATAATTCATAACATGCATTTCATCAAAACTAGGAGAAAGAGGTGGAGGCATACCTTGGTCCGGTTGAACTAACCTAAGATTCGTGCCCATGTCCCACTCATACGTGTCTTGAGCTAGCCAATTATAATAATCCCAAGCTTCATTCAAGGAAAGAGGTTGAAATTCTCCATCATGCATATCCTCAACCACGCATCGAGTGAAATCATTCAAACTGGCATATATTACTTCACAAACCTCCCATAGCTCACAACTATAGTTGATCGGAAGCGAATCTTCCACCCTAGTGTAATACCTCCAAAATAAATCGTTCTCGAATTGAGGAATCGAGAAATTTGCCATTCTTCAAAATGTGCCCCAATATGCAATTGCTTACAAAACCATAGCTAAGAAAGGGGTTAGAAATAACAAGAGTTTTATCATTAGAGGGGGAGGGAAAAAGAAAAAGAGAAAAGAAGGATAAGGGGTGACTTAGACTAGAAAATCGACATCAAAATCAATGTAATCCATTGCTTCCCTGGCAACGGCGCCAAAATTTGACACGGTCGTTGGACGTGCCAAATTAATATCCTAACTTAGACTAATATAGGGCAAAAAAGGGTCGAATCCACGAGGAAACAAGGATTAATCAAGGTTTGAAAGTGATTAAGCGAGCTAAGTTTATTTTTAGTGGTTTTTGATAAAATTGATTAACTAAGAAATTATGAATAAATTAGCTACGATTAAACTAAGTGAATGGGTTTAGACTATAATAGGAAGTCACTAGGGGTAGGGGAATAAGTTGTTAACCATTAGTTAACCTATTTGTCAAGCCAAGGGGATTCATTAGGGTCAACTAAGGGACTAAGTCACTCAAATGTTTCCTAATTACTCTCTCGAGCTAATTAGGAGGACCTAATCAACCAATTTTACCTATTCTCATGGTAAAATCAATCAACCAAGTATTTCCACAAATCATAGCGATTCAATTAAGGTCCTAGGAAGTCAATCACCTATTCTCATGATGAAGTCAACCTATTGACTAGCCTAAGGTCAATCAATAGCTTCATCTCTCAATCCTTCACTTTTGATCCCTAAATCAAGATGGTGATCAATCAATTAAACAAGGCAATTAAATAAGCTAGACCCCCCCAATTTCACCTAGGTCTAACCCCCAATCTTGACTTTTAAGGTCAACTAATGATCACCTAGGTCATCCCCTTCCCATAGCTAGTAAACTACTCACTAGCCATGAAAAGTACAAAATAAAAAGTTTCAATCAACAAAGATGATCCAACAATGGTAGAAATCATACTAAATAAGCTAATCATCAACTAATCACTACTAATCAAATGCTAAACCAAAATAAAGCAAGTATAAAAGCATTAGAGAAAAGATAAAAGAAATACTCAAATAATGATGGAAATCAAATGCAAAACTCCATTGAAATAACTTTAATAATCAACATTCAAAAGCTTAGGTCTAGTTTCTCTCTCTAACTTCTACTTCTCTCTCTAAAACTCTCTCTAATTAAAACTAATTAATGTCTGGATTTAAAAGCTTAGTTTTAGGATTATTATAAAATTGGTTTTATATCCTGTAAACATAAGACAAAATTGTAAAAGACGATATAAAAAATAAGAAAACTAGCCGACGGAGCGCCCGCTCCTGAAACGCTCCAGGGCCGCTCCAAGCTACTGCCAGTTTTGTCTTTGTTTTTTCACACACGGAGCGCCCGCTCCGCCTCCTCAGGAGCGCCCGTTTCCCTGTTTTGAGCCTCTTCCTTACTTATCTAGCTTTAAAACACTCCAAGAAAATATTAGATGGGGGAGGGGGGATGCACGTGCAAATGAAATGACCTACATCCAACCTAACTACATGCAAATGAACTAAACTAAATGCTAAGTATGAGAATATGAGAACTGATGAAAAAAGGGGAAGAAAAGGAAACTATATGGCCTAAAATGCATCTAAATAAACTAAAATTAAATGCAAATAAGTGAACCTAAAGTCCACTTATCAGCAACACACAACAGCAAACAGCGTCGAGTATGAAATGGGCCTGCTCGATCGGGTGCATACTTGCCGATCGGGTTCAGCTTATTTTACCTAACTCATTTTCTTCGCTTTTTAACCCGATTAGGTCGGGTGATGTCCCCCGGATTGGGTGCGAAACTTTACCACCCGATCAATAAATCTTCACCCGATCGGGCCATTTTCTGCCAGATCAGAGTACGGGGAAGCTCCTTTTGACTCTTTGATCTCAATTCTTCACGTTTAGAGGTCTTGGGACCTTCTAAATCATCCATAAAGCTCGTGAGCATTCCTACGTGCCTCGTAACATCTCGTAAAACCGTGGTTGCTTCCAAATAGCTTGGAAATAAGGAGAAAACTCCCTAAAACATAAAATTCAACACTAAAACACAAAACCACGACTATATACGATATTTAGTATAAAATAGCTCCGAAGAGCTCAAATAACGCACGAATTAGCTCATAAATAGGGGAGAAAACTCTATATAAATACGTGATAGCAAACTCCCCCAAGCTAAACCTTTACTTGTTTACAAGCAAACAGAACATGAACATGGAAAAGATTGCCTCACCCCATAGATAAAAACAATCAGAGCTCAAAAAACGTTTTCAGGACTAAGAATCGTTCAAGGAGGCAAAATTCAAGTTTGGCTAATCAAATCCATCCAACTACCAATCATCCAAGCAATTCATCAAATTCAAGCATCCACAAGGCATACGAATCCTGAAAAGGCTCTCATAAAGATGTCACTCCTCTCAATTTTGTGGCAGACAAAGAATATGCCCGAACACTCATCCGACGATAAATGCCCTTCCCACTCACACTCTCATGTGTTTAAGAAGGTTAAATGACGCTCATCCTAGCCAAGTCGACTCAATTAGCAGACACACTCTTTAACTTTGACAAACTGACTCGAAATTAATCCAATAAACAATGCAGACACGAGCTCAAGAGGACTTTATAGGGTTGTAATGGGGCTTAGGTAAGAGGTAGGGGATATTTTTAGGAAATGTGGTGGAAAAACCGAGATGGGTGAGCATAAGTCACTCAAAACAGGCCGAAGATGGCCTAAACAACTCCCAACAACACCATATAACCACAAAATAGATCCTAACTCTTATGAATCAATGAACACTCATAACAAATCCAATTTTTAAGCAATGTAGCATATTTTCCTTTATAAATATGCGTGAATGAAGGAACTTTGAATTCTTTTGTACTTTTATTTCTATTTCTTTCATTTTTCGAATCAAACATTCACTCAACTCTAACCTTGCCTTTTCTTTTCTTTTTCTCACACTCAAACCACAACAAATACAATTTAATTCCCGAAAAACAAAACCGAACCATGAAACCTATCTCAAACTCAACCCATACAAAAGCTCCCCCAAGGTAGGCTTGGAAATAGTATCAAATAAAGGTCATGAGCTCATAATAAGGGTTTAGTAACACGAAACAGGTCATTAGGCTCAGCGGGGCTAAGGAGGATAAAAGTATATCAAAAATTCACTCTGAGACTCAAGAATCAGACAAAAGAACGCCTCTATCACAGCAAATGCTACAAGTCATCGAATATCATACAAGTATGAAGTCAGAGTCAAGATCAATCGACTAAAGAGGAACTAACACACAAAAACAGACTGGATAATGATATGAATCCAAAAGGCTTACAAAGAGGCCTCACTGTCTAACCAATTCAGGCATGCAACACAAAGTAGTGTATAATAATCTAAACTCGCTCGAAATCATAGCATTCAAACATCAAATCATAGCCTCAAGATCACAAATGCCCAACAAGAAATCATAGCATTCAAAAAAAGTCAAATCATTTTCAATAAGAGCACAACAAGAGGCATAGGGAGGCAACTAAACCAGTCATTGCTTAGGTAATAAATCTATCCTAAAAAGCAGTAAAAGAGATAAGGAATACAAACAGAAATCCTCCCCCAAGCTAAACTTGGCAGTGTCCTCAATGCCAAAAGGTGAACAAAGGGCGATGCTAAGAGGAAAAACAACGTTAGTACTCACACTCTCTATCACTAAAAATAAAAAAGAAAAAAGAAAAAGGAATAGGAGGAAAATACGAGTTGCCTCTCGCACAGCGCTGGTTTATAAAGGTCCCGCACGACCATAATACCTTCACTTCTCAAATTGGAGGGGCGTGGCAGTGAGTGCCACCCTCATCAAACATCTTCCTTCTCCAAATGTTCTTGATAATACCTCCAGACGGTGAGGCAACCTTAGGTGCATTTCGAACCTTCTCTACACCTACCTCATCCAAAATCTCAGCCCTGCAACAAGATTGTTAAAGCATAGGTGCCTTAACAGCATTGGTTAGATTAAAAATCACTTTATCATCACCAACACTCAGAGTTAAAGACCCGGACATAACATCAATGACAGCACCAACTGTACACAAAAATGGTCTACCCAGAATAATGAGAATCTAAGCATCCTCATCCATATTTAACACCACAAAATCAACAGGAATGTAGAATTTCCCGACCCTAACAGGAATATCCTTTAAAACACGTAAGGGGTATTTTATAGAATGATCAGCCATCTGCAAAGTGATTTGTGTGCATTTAAGTGCTCCCATATTCAGTTTCTTATAAACAGATAATGGCATAACAGAAACAGAAGCACCTAAATCACACAAAGATTTATCAATAAAATAGGTCCGAGATGGCAGGAATAGAAAAACTATCAGGATCTTTTAACTTAGGCGGGGTTTTATTTTGAATAAAAGCACTGCACTCTTCAGTAAGTGCGACACGTTCTACCCCACCAAAGTCTCTTTTCTTGGTGATCATGTCTTTCAGAAATTTGGCATACACAGGGGCTTGGGTAATTAAATCTGTGAATGGAATCGTTAGCTCAAGGTTCTTGACCATAGCCAAGAACTTACCAAACTGCTGATCGACCTTTGATTGCTGCATCCTGTGAGGAAAAGATAGCCTTGGTGTAAAAGGCGCTTCAGAAACCTTCTCCTTTTTCTTCCTTGTCTGTTCAGCTTCCTCAGATAAGTCGACTTCAGACGTCGAACTCTTCCCTTTTCCTTCCTCTACCACCTTCTTTTTCCTTGTAGTCGGGGCACCCTCATCAATGGGCAATGGAGGAGCATCATAAGAAGCGCCACTACGAAGAGTAATGGCATTAACGTGCTCCCTTTGATTGGTTTTCCCTGGCAATTCCCCTTGCCGCCTCTGAGCACTATTACTTGCCAAATGTGCAATCTGAGTCTCGATAAGTTTGATGTGCTTCTTTTGAGCTCTTTGTGCCTCCGCTTGAGCCTGTATATGCTTTTGCGTTTCCTCATTGGTCTTTTGCATAGCCAACATCAACTTCATCAATTCAGACATAGAGGGCTCTTGCGGGTTTATGTTTTGTGGAGGTGGGGTTTGAAAATTTTGTGGGGCTTGGAAGCTATTTGGGTGATGAAAGTTTTGTGGTGGGGGTCTCGGAAAACCAGGGGGGTTCGGTATTATGTTGGTTTAGAATGAGTTTGTGGAGGTGGAGGTTAATAGTTTTGCTGATTTTGGTAGGCATGTGGAGGGGGGAAGTTATGTGGTCTCTGTTGGAAGGCTTTTTCCTGCTCCATCTGATGTTGACTAAACTGACAATCGTGCCCAAAATGACCCTGAACACCACATACCTCGCAGTAAGATGAGGTAATGGGTGTCATGGCAGACATAACATTAATACTCAAAGGAGGGGGTGTCGAGATAGAGGATCTCAAGGTGTCAATCTTCTAGCTCAGCTCTGCCATCTGCGAAGTCAGCAATGCTAGGGCATCTACCTCCAATACCTTCTTTGTAAGGTTGTGGGAAGTGGAATGATCATTGCCTGTAAGGTTTGACAGAAAATCATAGCCTACATCCACTTCCTTATCAAGAAAAACTCCTCCCGCAGACGAGTCAACAATACTATTCGTCTGAGGCTGCAGACCATTGTAAAATGTTTGCATCAAGAACCATTTGTCCATGTTGTGATGTGGACACTCTCTCTGCAAATCTCTGAACCTAGCCCACGCTTCCCGAAATGTTTCATCAGGCTCTTGGGAAAACGTGGCTAGTTTATTTCTGATTTTTGTCGTCTTTGTGGGTGGATAGTACTCTCTCAAGAATGCAGCAGAAATCTCACTCCATTCAGTTTCTTTCACGTCGTTCAACTACTTCTGCGCTCTATCTCTCAATGAAAACTCGAACAATATGACCTTTAGTTGATCTAGAGTGACGCCGGAATCTTTGACGGTTCGACAAAGCTGTTGAAACCGCTGCAGATGATTTGCTGGGTCTTCAGTAGGATGCCCACCAAACTGATTTTGCTGAACCACGTTGATGAGTCCAGGCTTAATTTCGAAGTTCTCTATGGAGATGGTGGGCATGGTAGGTCCAGTGGAGAGACCTTCTGGGTTGGGCACCCCATATGACTTCAGTGATTTAGACATGATTGAACTCGAGGTGTCTGCTTCAGAGGTGTTCAGCTGAACAGACTGCTTTTCTCTCCGAATTTTCTTTTGAATCTGCCTGATTGTCCTTGTAAGATTGGGATCCGCTGGGATGGAGGAACCGTTTCTTCGAACAACTATCAGAACCTAGGTCAAGAATCGATAGATTAGAGCACGTGTCAAGCTATGGTTAAGTCTCAACGCCCATAATTCAACATATGCAACATGTTCACAAACATAATCAGAATTACTGATGTGTACTAGGCCTCTAAAAGTAGGACGGGTCTGTGCAAACAATTATTAACCTCAAGCAATCAATGAAACTGCGCAATAACATTGATTACTCAATAAGAACAGATCACACCATAACCTATCTAATCAAACCCTAGAAACTAATAGCAATTCAAAGTAATCAAGGTATAAACATGGCTTTCCTCCCTAAAACCCTAGAAGTACGACTACTCAGACATGATTAAATCAACAATAATAAAACTATTATGAAACCTAATTCTAACATCATGAATCAATTAATAATAAAACTAAACAATCAAAAGCAATTAAAGAGATTAAGAATGAAGAACAATATCGAATGACGAAAAGCAATAACCTTTATTGAAATCAAATCTGAGGTTCAATAACCCCTTCAACTAATCTAAAGTGTTTAATCTAATAAAACTCTCTAAAAACTAAAATAAAAACAATGGAAAATAAACTAGAATCAAAGTTGTCTCTAAAATAATGAGGGAAAGGTATTTATAATAGCCCCCAAAATCTAATGAAAAACGATTAACATAAGATAGACTTTAGCGAAATCGAGTGCGGAACCCGATCGGGCAAAGGGCCACCCGATCGGGCCCACACTAAAATTGCCCCAACTTTTTTTCTTCTCTTCAAATAATCTAGCCATCAATTCGTGGACCAACCCGATCGGGCAACAGATCGAGTCCATACAAAAGGCCAGCTCTCCTTTGGCGTGAAAAGCAGCAACAACTTGAAGGCTGGGCTGCCTACCCGATCGGGTCGGGCAACAGTGCCCGATCGGGCCTGGGGCATATTGAGCCCAACTTTCTTTGTTCTTGTACGCAGCACACAACAACAAACAACGTTGAGGATGAAATGGGCCTGCCCGATCGGGTTGGGCTTATTTTATCTAACTCGTTTTCTTCGCTTTTTCACCCGATTGGGTCGGGTGATGTCTGACCGATCGAGTGCAAAACTTTACCACGCGATTAATAAATCTTCGCCAGATCGGGCCATTTTCTACCCGATCAGAGTACAGGGAAGCTTCTTTTGACTCTTTGATCTCAATTCTTCACGTTTAGAGATCTTGGGACCTTCTAAACCATCCATAAAGCTCGTGAGTATTCCTACGTGCCTCGTAACATCTCGTAAAGCCGTGGTTGCTTTCTAATAGCTTGGAAATAAGGAGAAAACTCCCTAAAACCTGCAATTCAACACTAAAATACAAAACCATGACTATATACGACACTTAATATAAAATAGCTTCGAAGAGTTCAAATGACGCACAAATTAGGTCGTAAATAGGGGGAAAACTCTATATAAATACGTGATATCAATTGACCCCTTCCATTTTCGCTTGTTCCCTCTCCCCTCCTCCCTCCCCTATTCCCAACCACCACCTCACCCACCCATAACCACCCTCTGCTTTGATGGCCAACATGAACAAGGCAATTTAAAATGTGAGTTTACAATAAAGTTGTGACAAGTTACAAAAAAAAAAAAAAAAGTGGGACTTACACGCCTATCTCTAAAAGGGATTTTGTAATCCTTGCAATTTTATGAATTTTATAAATATATTTAAAGTATATTTATAATTAGTTTTCGTGTTTATTTAATTTAATTATTTAAGGGTTCACTATTTTGAAAGTCATACGATTATTTAAACATTTTAAATAATCATAAATATTTTATTAGGATGGACTTTTAAGTTATTAAATATTTAAATTGGATTTTGGGTCGTGTTTTAAAGTGATTTTAATTATGGGTTGAGGAGCCGAAATATTCTTTAAGCTTGATGATCATCTTAAAGCCCAAACTAAAGTCCTAAACCTATTTGTACTAGGTTTCTAAGCAAACCTATAAATACTCCACTTAACCCTAATTTTTCACATTTTATTTTCCTCTCCCTTTTGCTCCTCTCACCTGTCTGGTTTTCCTCTCCCTCTCCTCCTTGATTTCCATGCGTCAGACCACCACCCACACTCACTTCCCTTGTTTTTTCGGCCACACACGCACCACCACTCACCCTTCGCCTTCGCTGCAGTGTGCCACCGCAACACACCACTCTCTTCTCTCCCTTCGTTTGTGCGCCGCAGCCACGCACAACCATCATTGGCCGCGCGCCGCTCAGCCCACACGCACCTCCACGCGTCTTCTTTTTCGTTGTTTTCCGGTTTCGTGCTTTTTGTCCAGTTAATTCTTATCCCTTTTCCTCTATTTATATTTATTAAATTTTTTAGTAAATAAAGTTATGGTTTTTTATATGTTTTATAAATAAAGTTTGTCACTTTATTATTTTATTAATTAAAAATCTAATTTTTATTATTTATAAATTTAAGTTATAATTTCAAATTTATAGTTTTATATTTAAAGTGAGTTTTAAATATAAAAGTAATGATGTTTAAGGTTTTTAAACCCTAGTTTTCTAGTGTTATATTAAAGATTGTTAAAGGTTGAAACTTTAATGTTCTAAATGAACTTAAAACGAGTTTTGAAGCGTTTTAAAATATTTATTTTTGCTGCAAATTAATTAGAGTATTAATTCGTTATATTTTATTAATTGGTAGACGGAGCTTTGCCTTAAGTGATTTCTAGAGTTCCTAAAGTGGTCTCTCATTTTGTCTACACAATGTACGTACATGTCCTTATGTGTTAGACTAGTATCATGTCCTAAGTTTAGGATTTTATATAGTATCATGTATAGGGACCTTTTTATGGTTCATACGCTGCTATTTTTTATGGAATTACGTGTTGTTGAGCATGTTAATTGCCTATGATGTTTATTACATGATTGAATATATATATGGTTCAAGCATGATTGAGAAGGGAAGTTTATTTTTTTAATTCACATGAGGGATTAATAATATTTATTATTAGATTATGGATTTTGGTAGTGTTTCCCTTGTGGGTAAGTTATACCTTTTGTCTTCAGACACTTCGATTGTTGATTTAATTTAACAAATAAATTGATGATTAATTTCTTGGTCAATTGAAATTTTTTGTTTCGTAAATGAAATAATATATATATATATATATATATATATATATATATAGCTACTCTAAAGTTGACAACCCTTCTAGGAAGGCTCCCTATCTAATAGAGTAGTCAATTACAAGATAGTTCATTAATCCAATTCTGGATTTTTAAAAAAGCTTTAGAACTACAAACTAAAGACAATCTAGCTCTAAGAACAAATTTAATGAAATTTACAAAGCTATTAATGCTAGGTACACAATTGCTCCAAAATGCCTTGTTTCTTGCTATCCAAATGGAGTACACTACAGCAGCAACAACAACATATAACACCTTCCTCTTTGCTTGAGAGAATCCACCTCTCTGTCTTATCCAATGTAGGCATTCACTAAGGGAGCTCCAACTTTTATCAATCTTCAACCACTCCAAGCATCTCTTCCAAATCAGTCTGTTAAAGGCACAATGAAAAAGTAGTAAATCACTACTTTCTATGTGATTACCACATATAGCACAAGTATCATCAGCACACACCCCATATCTCTTAAGTCTATCTCTAGTCAAGAGTCTTTGATGTGCAGCTATCCAGAGTATAAATTTATGTTTAGGAACACTAACTTTATTCCAAATTACTCTATCCCAAGTAACATGCTGGTTAGTCTCAGCCAAATTCTGAGCTTGCTTATACAGTTTACCAATGGAATAGTTACTCCCATGAACTCGCAGCCAAGCAACATGTTGCAATTTATCCTTCACTTTACACATGTATTTCCAAACTCAACTTGAGTGGAAGCTAGGCCTATCAATTGAAATTGTTTGATCACGTTATATGATCCTAAGATAAAATGGAATTTTCTTGTATCCATGTTATGTGTTGGTTGTCTTATTAGAGTCCAACATTGAACAACATATTAATACTTAAAGTGGAAGTGAATAGCAATAGGTTTAGACTTGTGCACGTCTGAAGTTTTGGACTAGTCACTAGTATGAGTTGGAGTACATGGTCGTAGCCCATGGCTTTTCTTGGGGCCGGATTGATCACCGTACCCTATTTTATTTTAAAGGTTCCTCGATATCACTGGTCATGGGATTACGGAGTCGCGACTGTAATTCGTCTTCGAAATTGAAGACAAGGTTTGGTTGGACAACTCGATCCATTGACTATTCAACTGACTAAATGAATTATTATTTGAAGTCTTATAAAGTCGAATCTTATCGTACAAGTCGATGTTTTATTGTTGATTATGTTTTATTACTTAGTAGTATCATGCTAGGTTTACCAGTATTATGTTGTGATGTATGTACTCAGCTTTGCTGATTACGTGCTATTCTGTGTGTCGATCATGATCGTGCCTATTGATCCTGTTATGACCCTCAATTGACGAGTAGTCCATTAATTGAGTCTTTGCTTAAAGGTTTTAAGAGGATGCATGACATGCATCCATATTCATTTGGGATTCGAGAGATATTGATGAGAGATCATTTTCTCTTTTCTATGCTACTTTTATTTATGTTTCTTTTATTAAATTATTTTACGAATTATTTATTTTAAATTGCTTAAGTTGGTTTTAAAGTACGTTTGAAGTTTGGATAGTGTTTTGACAGTTATCACGGTTTAAGTATTTATTAAAGTTTTTATTTAATGTTCTCCATTGCAAAATTCTGAGTAAGCCGATACGTTTCACACGGGCGATAACACTTTTGATAATCCTCTGTTTTAAGTTAAAAAATATATGTTTTATAAAAGAGAGAATTGTCGGCGTGTTACCGATTTTGACAAAGTAAGGGTGAAGGGCATTTCCGAAAACTTGGGAATCAACCAAAGCTCAACAATTGAAGTTCGTTCTGCCATGCAAATTATTCTAGGGAAGCAAATGAGAGAAGGTAGAGTCTTTAAAGGTTTACAACGAGAAGATAGAAGAAGCTTGCAATTCTTTAAAGGCAACTGAGAGGAGGGAACTGGAAGTGTATAAGAATGCAGCATGCATGCGCACAATTTGCTAACATTTTTGTTTTGTTGTGCTTCCCCTGCCGCATACTAGTGTTTCCTGTTGAAGGAGGACTAGACTAGACGAGAATGGAATTGGTGGGTGGCTCGATTTAGGCTAGGATGGGCCAATTTTGATGATGGGTGGCTTGATTTGGACTGCAGCGAAAGGTTGATTTTGGGGATGGGTGACTTAATTTGGGCTTCGGCGGGTCGATATCGGGAATGGTGGAGGTGAAGTTGAGTGGTGGTGAAGTGCATGTGAGGGGTGGGGTGGGGGTTGGGAAAGGTTTTTTTCCTCTTTTTTTCTAGTTAATTAATAATTTTTAAGTAGAATTAAGACTTTAATTAAAGTCTAGGTTTAAAATATAATTAATTAGTTGTTAATTATATAATTAGGAGAGTTTACATAAAATTGCAGGTCAACAACATGTTTCAGCCCAATATAAGCAAATGCCTACGAAAGGTGGGATTATTACTTAATTATCAAAAGGTGGGGCCATTGTGGGAAGACCGAACAGAGGTAGGATTATTCCCATCAATTTTTCCAAATATTAATGATTGGTCTGATGAAAAAGAGTATGAGTGGTGTTCTTAATATGAATAGTCATTGGTCTATTAAAAATTTCCTTAACTACGTATAACATAGTTTCTATGGAGTGTTGCTGATTGGTATGAAGGAATAGATGAAGAAGTCAAATCAATGCTTAGGGAATTAAGATCACCAACTGATATATTCATTAAATTATGTCAATCAACTTTCGTACAAGAAAGTTGGTTATGGGACTCAAAGTAGTTCATCTAGCTAGGAAAGGAGAACATAAAGGAAAAGAGGATTACCATCCCACAATTTATTATCTTTTCCAGTTTCTAAGAACTCCTCCAATCCCCCTAACAGTTAAAGTAGAGTCAAAGGGAGCACCCACATTGCAGTTGAGCGCAGGGGGGAGGGAGTTCATTTAACATGGTTGTTATGCCCATATATCCCTCTAACATTTTGGTTAGTGATAAATTCTCATCCTTCAAAGTTTACCTTTTTTATAACTTCTTGAACTGGGACATTTTTCGTCATTGTTATTAGTGAGAGCTAATTCTACAACCTCATCTTTAAAAATCTCTATGTAATACTTAGTGCTTGTATTAGTTTAAGATTAGCCTTCTTACGTTCATTTGCATAATGACCTACTTCTCCACGAGACCACCATTTGCAGTTTCTTTTCTTTTCGAGAAAATATGTGGCTTTTCTACAGAAAACCTTCTTGTTTATATATTTTTGTTTATAAAAATTTTTCTTATAATCTTCTCATCTAGGTTTGTTGAATTTAATTCGTCGATAGAATTTAATTTTCGTAGGAGTTTTTCTAATGCAACCATAATCACTGCGCATGTTCCAACATTTTAGAAATTATCTTTTCATCTGTTGAGTCCAACTATTTCTCTATCCACTTTTTTGGAAATGCAACTCTATTACCTAAGGAATCTCTATTGTTGTATTTTTTTTATTTATTCTTGGTACTTCTCACTAACTTTTCATTAATAAGACTTAATATCTTGTCAAAGAACATTCCTAGGTTGGTTAATTTTTCATCAACCTTATAATAACACCTTTTGAATTCAGTAACATAGTTTTCTTTGAAATTCTAATCTCTTTTCATCATTACTGGCGTCGAGTCCAATAAACTCAGCCTCTATGTATTGACATAGTCTAATAAACATATCAGTTTGGTGATTCTAATTCCTTAAACATTGCTTTGGCTTCTTCATCTATTCCTTCATACCAATCATCAACATATCCATGGAAACTATGTTCTATGTAGTTAAGAAAATTTTTAATAGACCAGTCGGTATTCATACTAAGAACACTACTCATACTCTTTTTTAGAGGTTCTACGATTTTTTTTTTTGTTTCTAACACCATCTAGGTTTAATTTATATCGAGGTTGACTTATGGGTTCTAAGGTTACTTCTTGTTTTGGTACATGAGTAGGCATTACTTTGAACCTAAATCGATAGTCTATCCTAGTATATACCTTGGTGTTGGACAACTTGATTATCCTTGATACATATTTCTTGAGACAACACTACTAGTGTAATTATTTTCGAAGACTTTCACTTCGCTCTGCTCCACTTCCTCTCCAATCCTGTTGTCATCTTCTATCATTTTTCCTAGTTTATTAGAGTATTTAGTTTACTCTAGATGTCTTCTATGGTATAGATTCCATGTCGTTAAATTTTATCACTCCCATTTATTGATATATATCTTCTTCTATGATAGTATAATTATTGTTTTCGTCGTTAATGTCCTAGGCGACCCATTTTTCTGATATTTCACTCACAATTTGATTCGGGTTTTCCAAGTCTGTTTCTTTGTCAAACAAGTTTTGTAGTTCTTCAGGTGAGTCAGGTTCATTTTCCTTAGGAGTTAATGCAATTTAGTATTCTGTTTTCTATTTCCAGGCTGTGCTTTCTTGTTGTTGAAATCCGACTGAAATTTTCTTATTTTTTTTGGTTTTAAAATGGATAACTATATTTGAAAGGATTGGCTCTGTTTGATGCTTTACCTCGTTGTAACCCTTGGTACCTAACTTCGTTAGTTATAAAAAATTGTAATAAACCTAACCTGTCTTAAATTTGTTTTAAATGCTTTTCAATATCCGCTTGCAGCCTCATGATTTTCCTTCTAACATTCATGTTCCGAGCTGAAGCAAATTGTGCCGTCTAATTTTATCTCCAATAACCGATCTGCTATATAATTTAAAACATGATCAACTTGGTACTATTATTTGGCGCATGATAACTATGATTGACTTTAGACCTTTTGCACTCAAGACTAGGTTTAATAAGCTCCAGATTTTCTTATTTATACTACTTAGGGCATGTTCTGTTCAGCTTATTTTCAGTTCAATTTAGCTCTAATAAGTTCAGTTCAGTTCAGCTTCAATAAGTTCAGTTCAGTGCAGTTCAGTTCAGCTTCATTCATTATTTAACCAATTTGTTTATTATTATTATTGGTCTAGTTTATTTTACTCATTATTATTGTTATTATTATTATTATTATTAATAATTATTATTATTATTATTTATATTAATTTTTTGTTATCATATCTTTACTCATTATTATTATGGTTGAACGTTTTAATTGGTGCGCGGTTTAACCAGATTTTATGTCAATACGAGTATTTTAATTTGCAGTTGTTTTATTCTACCGACTAGATATTCATTATTACTTCATAAATAAGTTACAAAAAGCTACAAGATATTAAAAAATTACAAAGTTGCTAATAATACTGGAGTACTACTTAGGGTACAACATTGCCGTTGCATTGAATATTAAAGGTACTTTGGTAGTTTGTGGTGAAGTTTGATTTATAAATATTATAGACCAACCCACCACAAATCATGGTTTGGTTAGAATCACACACCAACCCATGTTTTTAGCTAATTATTTTTATAATTACTAATTATTATTAAAAGGGTCTTATTAATTTACTTCTTAGACATTATTGTTATTATACCATCATCATCAAGTTTTAATATATTAATGCTAATAATAGTAATAATAGTAATAATAGCAATGATTATTTTTAAAATTAATTTATCATGATCAATATTATTTTTAAAATAATATTATCATTATTCATTTAATATTATTCTAAATTATTATTACTTAGAATTATAATTACTTATTATTTAATATTCATAATAATTATTATTTACTTATCAGTTCAGTTCCGCTCCAATAAGTTCAGTTCAGTTCAGCTAGAATTAGACGAAGAGAACAGGCCCTTAATTTACTTGACTCTTACACCAAACCAAAAGCACGTCTGAAACACATTAATTTCTCATTTGCTAGACCTATAGCGAAAAAACCTACTTTTTTACGATTACGAGGTTTATTCGAATATGAAATCTTAGCTTAACTCAGAGGTTTTAAAGTTCTAATATAGTTTAAAAGAGAGACTTCTTTACAATTTATGAAAATTCAATGGCACAACCATGAATATGCTAGCTATATTTTGGTAAATATTTTCGATCTTGGTGAAAAATGAAAATTATTTATACTTTTAGCATTATGATGATTAATGCTTCACTAATATATCCTAAAGTAAGTTAATTTTTTTAAGGTGAAGATATTTCAGCCTTAATACAGAAATTAAGGACAGCCTACTGAATCTTTATATAGCATTGTTGTCCTATTCGTAACAAAATGAAGCTTCTCACATTGAGCCATATGTACGGAGAAAGCGGAAATTCTACGAACGTCAGACGCCGCTATACACTAATAATATTATTTTTTTCAATATTTCAATATTTTAATTATATAATATATCTTTTAAAAAATAGAAATAAATATCAAGTTACTATTATACCCTCATTTTATTATCATCAAGCAATTAAAAAATAAAATTACAATTTACTTTATTCTACTCCACAAACCACCATATATTATACAATTCTCATTTTCTATCATTCCACTCTGTCTCTCCTGGCACCTTCAATCCTTCATTAAAACAAACCTAAATTATACTACTCCATTAATGATGGACCTCCATTTTTTTAAAACAAAGTATCTTAATTAATTAATCCATTTTGTCACAAAAACTCGGAAAATGAAGTCAATCTCTTCTCTACTTTAACTTTTTTAATTAAGGCTAGTTTTTTATTTTATTTTACTTCTTTAATTAATGCTAGTAAGGAGTATATTTATTTTATTGTACTCCTAAATTAATGCTAGCGTATTTATTTCCTCAAAACAATTCTAAAAGTTTTGGGGTTTTCAGCCAGAGATTGGCTCACATACGTGCAGAGGCCGGAAGCATAAACCACTATCCCATAATCCATAGTCAAGAGAGCACCAGGCGAAATAAGCAATTCCGAGAAAATGATTACTACAACTCACTCATTCATAACTGCGATTCTACATATTGTGCCAGCAGGTTCTGGCTGCAGATCTCACCAATTCTTATTCTCAAAAGCTGGCATCTTAAAAGCCATGCACTTACAGAGCAAAAATGGCCCAAAATTTATGCAAAATAATGAAAATATTTAGCATCACTTTCTACCTACTTCAAAACCATCCCCACTTCACTGAAAGTATTGCAAGAGGTAATGCTCCTGTTCCTTGCTTCGAAAGAATTAAATGGCAGCCACCAAAGCCATGTGTTCAATCAAGTCCAAAACTCGGTTACTACAACAGGTAGAAGAGAGAACTTGTTAGGCATCACTCAGAAATCTTGAAACCTAAGCAAAATAGACGCAAGTGACTTGAAGTTACCTGTATCCCCATTCGTTGTCATACCATGAAACCAATTTCACAAATGAGGAACTCAGTGCAATCCCAGCCTTGGCATCAAATATGCTTGATCTGAAACAGTGGCAGAAGTTCGCAAGTTAGCCAGCAGAAATTTGGAACCAATATTTGCTGTTCACAAATTGTTGTGGGAACCGTTCCCTTAGATAAGCAGGAAATGAAAAAGAAACAGCATGGTAACTACAAATTATTTAGAGCATGTAATAGTTTGATTCCACTAAACTTCAGGGTCATAAGGATCTTGTGTGAGCATGGCACACATCAAGAAAATTTAAGGTCAACATATATATGTATATGTGATTATATCAACCCACCTTGTATCACCAGTAAAATCATTTGAGACTACATCATCCTCTGTATATCCAAGAATCCCCTTCAATGGACCCTCTGAAGCAAATCTGTAATACGAACATTGCCAGGTTAAAGGCACAAGATCACAGAACACTTGATCCATCAAATAAGTTGGGTGAAGATATTGCCAAGACAACTTCTCATGGTACAAAGCAACTATGACGAAAAATGGCTAAATTATTTCCATCTTTCGTAGAATTGCTTTGCCGCCATCAAAAACTGCTTTGCCAATATCTTTACCCAATACAATAAGTTTTACAAAAAAACTCATCCAAGGCATTATCAATAGAGGGAATAAGGAACAGCCATATATCCTATTAAATAACCCCAATAACATACTTGATGGCAGCTTTAACATCTTCATAGCTAGCACTTTTTTGAAGTCGACAAGTCAAATCCACAACAGAAACATTTGGTGTTGGAACCCGGAATGCCATTCCAGTAAGTTTTCCATTGAGTTCAGGAAGGACTTTTCCAACAGCCTACAAACACACACACGTCAGCAAAGATGAACAACGAATAATAATGTAACCTTTACAGCTAGTCTTTGGCTTCAAGATCTCGTTAAATAATTGAGGTCAAGTTAACCATTGAGTCTACTTTCTTTTATAATAAATAACACTTGAGTGCACTCCAGCCTGCTGACTAAGAAATAAGTTCATGCAGCCAAGCACATGATGAGACTTGACTACCGTGGAGCATGCTCTTTGTGTAATTTCCAAACAAATATATTAGCATTTTTCAGAAAATATTAGGGGGATATAAAGAGTGGTATAAAAGCAACAAATTTGTTGTAACCTTTTGCGTTTTTTTTTTTTGCTTATCATAGTATTGCACTAATTTTTCCTCTTCTAATGATATATGAGGCTTATAAAATTTCAAATAGTTTGGCCTTATTTCTATTTTGACAAAACTATTCTTGAAAGAATCACCAAATTTGGTGCATGGTTAAAATCAATATTGTTATTGCAATTGATCATAGACAATGAAGCAATATGGCCCTGTAAAGTGAAGTGCTTCAGACATTGATAATCTAAGCAATTTACCATTAATATCCGAATTATTTATATCATACCTTCGCGGCACCAGTAGAACTAGGGATAATGTTTTGACTAGCTCCACGACCTCCTCTCCAGTCCTTCATTGATGGTCCATCAACAGTTTTCTGAGTAGCTGAAATCCAAAACTACTGTCATTGGCTGGTTCTATGCTATTAACATAACAGACATGAGGCACATGCTATGCTTGAAGAGAAAGCAAGGAAAGAAGCCTAGAGATAGAACCTGTAGTAGCATGGACTGTTGTCATCAGGCCTTCAACAATTCCAAACTCCTCGTGTACAACCTGCACCAGAGCAGCATAAGACAGACTTCTCACAACAAAGCAGCCAGGTCAACAGAGTCCAATTACTCTGATAGGAGATCCTAGAAGCAACTTCTAGCAGGGGATAAAAGGTAAGTTAAACAATGAAAAAGATAGAAGTACAAGTCACAAGAGGATGATGCACATAAAGGGTCCAGAACAGACAAACCAACGCAATGCAACAGAATAACTATTTCTGGAGACCCACATATACATGTTTAGGGGCCACACTAACATTTCATGCAGTGCTTTATTTCACAAAACAAGCAGGTTTTCATATAATGTCAGACCATAAAGAGCAAATTTATATAATGTCCAATCCCCCGTCAATCACCCACTTGTATAGAGCCAAGTCTTGTCAGACAATAGTTAAAATGGAATTCAAAATTTTTCCAAAATAATGTAAAATGT
This sequence comes from Patellifolia procumbens, assembly GCA_947645195.1. Lineage (NCBI taxonomy): Eukaryota > Viridiplantae > Streptophyta > Magnoliopsida > Caryophyllales > Amaranthaceae > Patellifolia > Patellifolia procumbens. The sequence goes on along the minus strand of CANSGD010000183.1, from coordinate 5,550,991 downwards.
ATATGCATGTTGAATGGAGAAACTAAAAATAAATTACATATGCTACCGCTAAAGTTCTAAAAATAAAGCCATTAAGAACATTATCCTATTGCAAAGTGGTCTCTAGGACAAGGTCAAAGCAATATTTTAAAATATATGATTTGTTAGGGAAGAAGCGAATAAAAAACAACAAGTCAAACCGCACCTTTGCCAATGGCGCTAGACAATTGGTGGTGCAGCTAGCATTAGAGACCACATCCATGTTCGGTTTGTATGTTCCCTCATTTACACCTATTACAAACATTGGCGCATCAGCTGATGGAGCTGATATCACCACCTTTCTCGCTCCTCCCTGCAAAAAATATCTTAACAAGATTAGCCCAAGTGCACACCAGCATTAGACATAATGAAATTAGGGAATGGGAATAGGTTAGATAGCTAAAAGAAAGGTGGATTCAAAAGCACAGCGAAAAAATTAGACGTCTCACCAACCTTCTTATGTGCAGCTGCTTTTTCTAATGTTGTGAAAACACCTGAAGATTCAACAACATACTCAGCACCATAATCACCCCAAGGAATGTCCTCTGGGTTCCTGGACGGCAATGCATTAGATGCGGAGAGAGAAATAAAAAATGGGATGGGTGATCCATTTTTCAAAGTCTATAAATTATAAAATTGCAGACCCATACAAATCGAACACATGATACTGATTGAGTTGAGACCAATACCTTTTGCTGGTAACTTTAACCTGTTTGCCATTGATTTCAAGAGTTGAATCATCCAGCACTCTAATAGTTCCCTTGAAAGGTCCATGTGTTGAGTCATACTTGAACATATATGCCTGAATAATAAGGATGAAAAACAAATAGAGAGACATCCCATTATACCCCATAAGATCGTAAGCAATACAATTGCGGACCATATTATGCAGAAGGGAATGAAACAAAATTTCCTACCATGTATTTGGCATCAATAAAAGGGTCATTGACGGCCACCACTTCCAAATCATCCCTAGAAGTTGCTATCCGTAGAACCAGCCTTCCAATCCGACCAAAACCTATAATATTATGAGACTATATTATTGGTCTCTACAACATATATCGCAGATGTACAGCACATAAAAGTTTTAATATCAATATGTTTCCAATTTCTTGTTTGAAGCAAAAACACCCAGGACCTTTATCAAATTGAAGTCTGAACAGCCTCACATATGATATAACTTGAAAACAATTAAATTTTGAGAGATTAACAATGTCGTAAGAATTTCCCTTCTCAAGTCTACAGCACCGCACCGCACTGAGCACTATGATTCATGAATTGATACACAAAAAATGTTTCCTCTTCAACCACCCACCTTCACGACAAAAAATTACTTCATCGGAATTCAACTTAATTTGACACTAGGCATAGCACTATAGCAATGGCTCATTGTAACATATTACTACCTCCGTTTCACAAAGAAAGTTACATTTGCATAGTAAACACTATTCACAAAGTTCACTTCCGTCGTTTATGATTTATATCTAAGGAAAAACATAATCATGTGGAATCTTGTTGGATTCGTCTTGATATGTATTTTATTAATATCTACTTTTTATAATTTTTACAAATACACAACTTGAGATATTAACGCTCAAAAGTTTGCATTGGCATGCGTGAAAACAAGAAGTGTAATTGTGAAATGGATGGAGTAAATATAGGACAAGGAGACAAATGAAACTGATGGAGAATCGCGAGATTTCGTATCCTAGAATCATAATTAAAACTACTTCAATGCAAGGCCAATTTGTTATGACCAAAAACATATTTACCATATCGCCAAAAAAAAAAGCAAAGCACTATTTGTGTGAATGAATGATCTTCAACACTTCTACATCAGCTTTGGCTTAAGCAATCAATGAACAGGAGGGAAAGAGCAGATAGGGAGAAGCATAAAATCAACTCCTTTAGTTACGCAGACGCAGTTGAAAGTAGTTCCCCTTGCTAATACAATCTAGACACTGGTTAAAACGACTCAGCTAAAAACTAAACAGTCAAAATGTGAAACTTCGAATAGCTACAATGAAGCAGTGCTGCCAAGCTGAAATTTGCCAAGAGACTCCACTAACAGAATACTATTACATTTATACCAAAGTTTTAATCTATCTTTTGAATAAGCATACAGCTTTATGCTGTTGACCATCAAGGTATACACATGAACTAGTTTCCGTGCTCACACTCATTAATACAAGCAGTCACAATCAACTCCAAAAGGTCAGCTTATGCAAATACTTATGTACACATAATATGAGATTAGACATTTAGACCAGTTCTTTCAATAATCTTCAACCCTTTGATGATTAGAGTGTAACCAGATAAAAACAGAAGTCTAACATTGACAATAATAACTCCGAAACAATCTAGGATAACATTTAGCATCCAAACATAAAAAATAGCAACAAGGTCCAAAAAAGAGAAAGAGCATACCATTTATTCCAACCTTTATCTTGGCACCACTCCTCGATTCTAAAATGCAAAAGATCAATACAGCTAATTAGCTATAATGGACAACAAATTTGATTATACAAAAAGAATAAGGACGCGGCCTACTCTGAACAGCAGGTGGGATTTCAGTAGCTGTTGCTTTGATCGGCTGCATCCTTGCAGACATACAATTCCTGCTTAAAACATAAAGAAATTAACCACTTAAACACAAAAATTCGACATCCACTTCCAACATAATAATCAGTGAGGAAATAACATTTGTGTAAGTAGGCCGGTACAACAAGTCCTTTGCTAATTAATGTCAAGTTAAATCTGTAAAACTAGAGAAAAAGCCTTAGCCAAAATAATTTGCTTGTTCTTTAGTAACTTGAGTTGAAGAAATCTACTAAAGGTTTTCATCAAGTGCCTTCTGCTACATTTCTAGTGCAATTTCAATTACTGAGGAAACAATCTTTTTAAGTAGGCCGCTACAACAAGTCCTTCGCTAGTTATGTCTCTAAAACTAGCAAAAACGCCATAGACAACAAGATTTGCTTGTTCTTCCGTAACTTCAGTTAAAGAAATCTACTAAATGTCTTTCTGCTGCATTTCTGGTGCAATCTCAATCACTGAGGAAACAATTTTATTTACGTAGGCCTACAACAAGTCCTTCGCTAATTACATCAGCCAACATGATTTGCTTGTTCTTTAGTAACTTCAGTCAAAGAAATCTAGTGAAGGCTTTTCTGCTACATTTCTAGTGCACTTTCAAGAAGTAAATCGAACTTTTACTATTTTGTTAGAATCAAAGAATCTAAAGAGAGAAAATCAACTCAGAAAAAGGAAAAGAATCAGATACTAAACTGGATAGAAGAGGAAGCGCCATGAACAGCAGTGCCAAAAACATTAGAGTGAATCTTCAAAGAGCTAATGTGATTAGAACCACTGAAAAACACCTGAAATTACCAAGACAATAGCAATAAACAACTCAAATGCTGCGAAAAAGGTATAAAAAAATGAAAAGTAAAAAATGAAGAAAATGAAGAAGAAAAACCTTGGAAAGATCGGAAGAAGCGAAGAGAGAGGAAGAAGGAGGAGATCTAAGGAGAGAAGAGTAAGCCGCCATTAGAGCTCAAGTATGAGTTAGGATCAGTAACTGTAGTAGCAGAGGAAGAAGATGGAGGCAAAGAGGAAAACCCTAGGAAAAGGGAGTTCCTGAAAATGGCAAAAGGGGGAAAAATGTGTTGTTCTGGAATTGAAAAATGACAAAAAAAAATGAGGAAATGGAGGAGTTGTTTAACAGGGGAGTATATATATTTTTAAAAAGAGTGGAGATGCTCTGAGAAGAAAACAGAGTGCGTAGGTAGGCGGGCGCAACGTGAGAGACAAAATAATCGAAATTATATAAACGTGTAAATCTGTCAATTGACTAAGCATAGGGCCAATTTGGTCCTTTTGTCGGGGGCAGATCGGTCATTCGATTGAGTTTATATTCGGATTAATTAATATTGTTGTGAAAAGATGAATACAGACGCAAGAAATAAACTAGACAGAAGAGAGAAATACTGAGAGGAGTTTTTTACTCGGTTTCTTTTGCATTCATCCTTGCATCATATATATAATACAACCATTTAAATTTTCTACATGCATTTATGACATGCATGGTACATGGTTCCAGATGGTCATTCATCTTTAACATTTAACACTCCCCCTTGAATGTCCATCTTTTCTAATGATGCTTCTTACAACTATATCTCTTTATATGCTTAAATATATTGCCTCATTAAAAACCTTGTCAGGAAAAATCCAGTGGGATAAAAACTTGTTCGAAGGGAAAAAGAGTGCAGTGCATATAAGAACTATAATACACCCCCTGGAATGTCCATTGCCTTATTTACAACAAAAACATGGTGCAAATTTATTGTGTTATATGCTGATATTTACTGCCTCATTAAAAACCTTGTCAGGAAAAACCCAGTTGGATAAAAACCTGTTCGAAGGGAAAAAGAGTGCAGTGCATATAACCCTCCCCCTGAGTCTAACGTAGGTCACTGAGGCGACGCATTCCGATCTTATGCACCAATTGTTCGAGTCTCTTTGAAGGAAGGGACTTGGTAAACAAGTCCGCAAGGTTTTCACATGATTGAATTTGTTGAATGTCTATCTTTCCTTCTTTCTGGAGATCATGCGTGAAGAAGAGTTTCGGTGATAAATGTTTGGTTCTATCTCCTTTGATTTATCCTTCACTGACTTGGGTGATGCAAGCAGTATTATCTTCATATATCAGTGTTGGATTGTCAGTAATTGAATTCATCCCACATTCTTCTTGGATATGGCTAATCATTGTTCTGAGCCAAACGCATTCTCTTCCAGCTTCATAGAGAGCAATCAATTCGGCATGATTTGATGATGTGGCAGTTAATGTCTTCTTCGTTGATCTCCATGATATTGTTGTACCTCCATAAGTGAATACATACCCAGACTGTGACTTGGCCTTTTGAGGGTCGGATAAGTATCCAGCATCTGCATAACCAATGAGTGAAGCACTTTGCTTCGATTGATAAAATAATCCAAGGTCATGTGTTCCTCTGAGATAACGGAATAGGTGCTTAATTCCATTCCAATGTCTCTTTGTTGGCGCATTACTGTATCTAGCTAAGAGGTTCACTGAAAAAGCTATGTCAGGCCGAGTATTATTAGCTAGGTACATTAAAGCCCCAATTGCGCTTAAGTATGGTACTTCAGGACCGAGAATTTCTTCATTTTCATCCCGAGGTCGAAATGGGTCGTCTTTCACATTCAAAGACCGCACAACCATTAGAGAATCTAATGGATGTGCTTTATCCATGTAAAAACGTTTTAAGACCTTTTCCATATAATTTGATTGGTGAACAAAGATCCCATATTTCAAATGTTCCATTTGTAAGCCAAGGCAAAATTTTATTCTCCCAATGTCTTTCATTTCAAATTCTTTCATAAAGTGTCTTGCAGTTATTTCAAGTTCCTTATAAGTTCCAATGATGTTCAGATCATCAACATAAACTACAATTATAGTAAATCCTGATTTGAATCATTTAATGAAAATACAAGGACTGATTTGATTATTTTTGAATCCTTTTTTCATAAAGTATTCACTGAGACAATTGTACCACATTCTTCCAGATTGTTTAAGTCCATAAAGCGATCGTTTTAGCTTTATAGAGATCATGTCTCTAGATGTGTACTTTTCTGGTAGTTTTAGTCCATCAGGGACTTTCAAGTAGATATCAGTGTCAAGCGACCCATATAAGTATGCAGTCACGACATCCATCAACCGCATTTGAAGTTTTTCGGAGACTGATAAACTCACCAGAAATCTTAGTGTAGTTGCATCAACTACTGGAGAATACGTATCATAATAATCAATACCTGACATTTGGGATAAGCCTTGGGCAACAAGCCTTGCTTTGTATCTAACAATTTCATTTTTCTCGTTTCGTTTTCTGACAAATACTCACTTGTATCCCACTAGTTTTACACCTCTCGGTCTGAGTTATTTGTCCGAAAACTTCTCGCTTTTCAAGGGATTTTGGTTCTGCTTGGATTGTTTCTTTCCATTTTGGCCAATCTTGTCTGCAGCGACATTTGTCTACGGTTTTTGGTTCTATATCATTCGCATCAGATACCATTTCAACCGCTCTGGAGTAAGTAAAGACTTCATTTATGACAACATTTTTTCGATTCCACTGTCTCTTTGTACAAGCATAATTAATCGAAATTTCATTATTGTCGATACTTTCGTGTTCCTCTTTATTTGGAACATCTTCTTTGTCTTTCTCTTTATCCTTTTCTCCATTTTGAATTTCATGATTTTCAATTGAAGGAACAGTCATTTATTCATTTTCTATTTCATCTCGCCTTTTATTTTTCTTGGTTTCGAATCTTTCGAACCAGGTGGCCTTCCACGCTTACGGCGTGCCATATACTCTTTTTCAATTGCCTTATTATCTATGGGAATTTCAATTCGCAGGGGAGCATTCTCTGCTGGTATATGTGACTTTGTCACTTTTTTACTATCAACGAATCCATCAGGCAATTGATTTGCAACACCTTGTAAATGAACAATTTTCTTAACTTCTTGTTCACAAGAGTTCGTTCGTGGATCAAGAAAAGATAATTGTGTTGCATTCCATGTAATTTCTATATCTTTCTTGTTTGGGTCCACTTCCTCTCCCCCTAAGGCTGGGAATAGGCTTTCATTAAAATGACAATCGGCAAAACGAATCGTGAATAAATCACCTGTCATTGGTTCAAGATATTTTATAATTGATGGGGAATCAAAACCGACATATATTCACAGCCTTCGCTGTGGACCCATCTTTGTGCGTTGTGGTGGAGCAATAGGGACATATACACCACATCCAAATATTTTCAAATGTGAGACATTTGGTTCTCGACTAGAGACTAATTGTAGTGGTGAGAATTTATGATAAGCAGTTGGTCTCAATCGAATCAATGATGCTGCATCTATTATGGCATGACCCCAAGCAGATGAGGGCAACTTTGATTTCATCAATAGTGGTCTTGCAATCAATTGCAATCTTTTTATTAATGATTCAGCAAGACCATTTTGTGTATGAACATGAGCCACTGGATGCTCCACATCTATCCCAATGGATATACAATAAACATTAAATGTTTGGGATGTAAATTCCCCAGCATTGTCGAGTCTTATTCTTTTAATTGTATAATCCGGGAATTGAGTTCTCAATCGAATGATTTGAGCAAGAAGTTTTTCAAATGCACTATTTCTGCTTGATAAAAGGCTTACATGTTACCATCATGTTGAAGCATCAATCAACACCATAAAGTATCGAAATGGTCCACATGGGGGATTAATTGGCCCACAAATATCTCCTTGAATTCTTTCAAGAAATGTTGGAGATTCAGTAGCAATTTTGTTTATAGAGGGCCTTGTTATCATTTTCCCAAGTGAGCATGCTGCACATGTTAACTCATCTGTCTTTGGGATTGTTACATTCTTTATTGAATGCCCGATTAAGTTCTCAATGATCCTGTGCATCATTCCTGTGCCAGGATGACCTAACCGGTCATGCCATAGATTAATCAATATCTTACTATCTAACTTATGGTTAGATATCATGTTTACTTCAAACGGACTTATATCAACACTTTATAGTACTGAAGAATATGCTGGCAATTTCTCACAGATATATTTCTTGCCATTTCTATTTTCTGTGATCCGTTTCATCATTCATCATTGTTTCCAAATGATAACCATTTTAACACACATCTCGAAAGCTTATAAGGTTTCTTCGAGATTTACTTGAGTATAGTGCATCATCAATAGTTAATTTTGTCCCTTTTCGGAGTATTACACAAGCTTTTCCGGATCCTTCGATAAGTTTTGCTGTCCCGGATATGGTGTTGACATCACCTTGAAACATTGTTAGTTTTGAAAAATACTCTTTATTTTTCAATATGGTGTGCGTTGTTCCACTATCCAGGAGGCATTGGTATCCAGATCCATTTTTAGGTTGATCCATATTTTCATAATAAGAAACAAATTTAATGAGAACATGCATATTTTATTGATAATTAGATGGTAGTACAATAAATCGAACATTAAATAAATACTTGATCAACAAGTAGATAAATACTTTCATAGCTAAACAATCAATTTCCCTTAAATTAAAATCATTTTCAGCTTCAACTCCATCCATAAAAAAATTGGGACATCAAGGCTAGGCAGTGAGGTATTTGCCTCATTCACGAAATTGGCTTCTGCATCTTTTCCATTATTTTTCCTAGAAGCCTGGTAGAGATCTACCAAATGCTTGGCTGTACGACATGTACTCCCCCAGTGCCCAGATATACCATATCTAAAGCATATATCTTTTGCCTTCTGATTATCATGCTTGTGGTATTGTTGTCCCCTCTCATTGTTTTTGAAGTTATTATTATATTTGGGGGAATATCCTTTACCTCGGCCTCGGCCTCAACCACGATTGTTTCCATGTCCTTTCCCACGGCCATTTCCACGCCCACCTCTGTTTACAACATTTGATTCAGGTGGGTCTGAGCTTTCTACTGCATTCGTCTCTTGGAATGCCAAAGACCCAGTTGGTCTAAGATGATGATTCTTTAGTAGAAGATCATTATTTTGCTCAGCCACCAACAATACAAAGATTAGCTCAGAGTATTTTTTAAAGCCCCTTTTCTTTGTATTGTTGCTGTAATATAATATTTGAGGCATGGAATATAGAGAGAGTTTTCTCTAGCATTTGTTCCTCAGTGATCGGATGATCACAATATTTCAGCAGCTATACAATACTAAACAGTGTTGAATTGTAGTCACTGATGCATTTAAAATCTCGGAACCTTAGATTAGTCCATTCGAATAATGCCTTGGGGAGGAGAATATTGTTGTGGTGGCCATATCTTTCTTTGAGGATATTCCATAGTTCTTTTGGATCTTCCACCAATAAGTATTCAGTTTTTAGGCTCTCATGCAGGTGGTGTCTCAAAAGAACCAAGGCCCTGGCCTTTTCTTGTTTAATGGCCAGTTTAATTTGTTGGTCCGCAGGGCCGTCTTGAAGCTTTTTGGGGCCCTGTTCAAAAATGAAAATTGGGCCCTTCTATAGTTTATACTTTCAACATTAATAAATAATTTTTTTTACCATCACACACTTACGGAAACTTTGTATAATCCAAAGCTTTTATTTAACGACTATAGTTTTATTAAGTTCAAAACACATTCAACCTTAATAATTGAAACTTATATGACGTCACTTAGTATTACCTTGGTTAATACTTAATATAAAGCTCATGAAACAATTAAGAGAAAATAGTTTTAAAATGATCGCAACACTTGCTCTCTCATTCCAGTTTCACAAAAAGCAACATGAAACAATCAAAATTTTGACACCACAAAATGGTAAGACAATTACAATAAGACTTCTGAATATGGAATATGTCATCTAGCGACTAGTTATAAGTTCATGGATGTCAACAACAACAAGTTTCGTCTGCAAGAAAAGAGGAAAGTCATATTCTTTATTTCATATCTCTACAATTTCCCTATGGCTACTAATTGCTGGTCTATACTCCAAAGAGCTACCAAATTAACAGTTTAACAACATAAACAACAAAAAGCTCAGAGATTCATTTACCAAATCTCAATTTCGCAATTGCAAGTGCCGTCAATTTCGCCAAACTTCGCCAACAATTAGCCGAGACCATGCCGCCGATGTAAGTAAACCAGAATTGCGCAATTGGGATTTAGATGAGTGAATAAAGTTCAAGCTAACTTATTTATATATAGCTGAAAAAATTAGTCGTTTGACAAGATATAATCAAGAAAATTTGAAATTAATTGCTCATTGCCATTCTTGATGAAGAAGAAGCTAAATTTAGGGGAAAATAAATCTTCTCCTGCTGAAAATTTTGTTAGGGAAAGAAAAGGAATTAAATACCCATGTAATCAGAAAATAAATCAATGAGAATCAATTAATTAGATTGTTTGGGAAATAAGCAAAAAAAATTAATTTGATTTGTGTGGGAAAATTAAGAAGAAGATGGAAGGTTTTGTAGAGTAAAAATGGAAGGTGGAAGAGATTGAGAGAGGAGTGAGAAACAAAGAGTGACGTGATGAGTGAGTTGAGATTGAAAAGGTAAATAATTTTTTATTGTTCTAATTTGCTAGCTATAGAGTCAATCAATCAGATATTTTGGGCTGATGAAACATAATGGATTTGGGGCCCTATTAAATTTCATGTATTTGGGGGCCCTGTGCAGAGGAGCTTCTTGCACCCCCTCTTCAACGGCCCTGTTGGTCCGTACTTGAGCCTATATTGACGGTTTGTTCTTTAATAGTATGCTCTAATCCTTGAGCTTTTAAATTCATCTGGGCATCTACCGTCCATTCCATAAATTTATTTCCAGACAAATCTAAGACATTGAATTGTCTTTTCATTAAATCTCCCATTATAGCTACAATAAGGTAGATAATAATATGAAATAAGTAAATGATAACAAATCACATATAATATCTCCCCCTGATTTATATCATTTATAATTATAAATATTACAAAAAAAAACAAAAAAGACATAACATTAAAATATTACAAGCAAACAAAAATAATAACTTACAATAAAAACATATAAAGTACAAAAATAAGCTAAAATAACAAAAAATACTTCCTAGAAATGCATATGAAGGCAAAAAACACACATAAATTTTCACCGTTTCACCGGGGAGAAAGTGGGTGATATTACGGTTCCTATTTGTGTATGAGGAGAAATATCATGAATGCCATGAGAAGGACAAATAAACTGGCTATAAGGAGCAAGTAGAGTTTTATTTTTCTAAAATTCTCCTCAAAAGAAGAAGAGGAGGGTGGAGGGCGGTTGTTTTCGGCGTTGAACATGGTGGCCGGGAAGAAATGGATCGGAGGAAGGAAAATAAATTTTGTGGGTTTGAGTAAAAGATGGAAGAAGATAAGAGATATGTGGTGAAATTGGGGATGGGTAATCCGCTTTTATAGAGGGTTATCCTTAACTGTGCAGTTTGTTGTATATTTATCTACAGTTATTCAAAGAATATAATGCAATAAAATTTTAGTTGGAGTATTTATGGGTACTAAATTTAATTTGTTCACTATTATGCATGTCGGTAAGTGTAAAAATGATAATAAATATAACCACAAATGTCATATAAAGGAAATAGCACCTAGTAAAAGAAATAAATACGTAATAGGGTTCTGGGTTAGCTACTCCTGCATATATTGACAATAAAAGAGCAAGAAAAATTTACTACTGTCGGCCAGCCATATAGGCGGCCAATTTAAAAAAAACAACCTGCTATATAGGCGGTAAATGAAAATAACCTGCCATACAGGCGGTACAACAAAATAAAATAACATAAATTAAAGTGTCCTTGCCCTCCATAAAGGTGGAGTTGTTGTCACATTATTATTTAATTTACGAGCTAGTAGCATGGTGACGTTTGCTACTATTTCCTTCCTATTCGTCCCTATTTATTTTATTATTTGGTGGTGGTAGATTTTCAGTTGGTGGTCCTGGAGGATTATTATTAGTGTTAGGAACAGGGATTTGTGGATTTTCACCGGTACGGACATTACTGTCGTTGTTGAGATCGGTGCGAAAAGGATGACTTACAGTCCCCCTTGCTGGGTTGGTAGCGAAAGAGACGGTGTTACGTTCTACAATTAAATGTATACAACAGAGAGAAACATTGTGGAAAACAATATTGATCCCATTACTTTGTTGATCCATGTTAGGATAGTGAAAAGATTGAGACTACAAAAAAAAATTGGATACCGGAGTTTGAGAGATTGAAGGTTAAAAATATCTTTCGATTTTTGTAAGCTAAACTGGTGCTGATAACGTGTTGCGAAAAGATGAATACAAACGCAAGAAATAAATTAGACAAAAGAGAGAAATAATGAGAGGAGTTTTTTTACTCAGTGTCGTTTGCATTCATCCTTGCATCATATATATACTACAACCATGATATACTTTTCCCTATATGTTATAGCATAGGAGGGTAAATTTTCTACAAGCATTTATGACATGCATGGTACATGGTTCTAGATGGTCATTCATCTTTGACATTTAACAAATACTACCTTTGTATTCATTTAGTTGCAACACTTTCTATATAAGGAAATTTATAGATAGTTGCAACAATTCCTTACTTCCTTTTAGGTAAAAAAAAGTACTTCCTCTGTCTCACAATCTTTTTCCCATATTCTTTTTTAGGTGTTCCAATTTGTTATTCTCTGTTATACACTTTCTATTTATGTTGTGTTTTTTTTTTCCAAAATACCCTCATTTATCCCATTTTGACCTCAGTATTAAAAAAAATACCAACACTATCCTTGGATTTGGATGTCGGTTGTTGTATTTTAGGGTTGGAATACACTTCCCAATAAAAGTACATCAACCCCAAATCCTTTCATTATTGTCATTTCTATTTAATATCTCTCATTCCCTCTCATTTGCTCTCCTCGGTTCTTCAAAAAAGAACCTTCATTCTCCTCAAATTTTGTCTTCAATTTTTGCTTACAGACCTTGCAAATCTTCAAATATGCTCAAATTCTTTTAAAAAAAATTCTTTTGATTTTGGAACAAATTCCCCTTCAAACGCTGTAAAACGCTCTTGAGTAAAATCTTAGTTTTTTGTTTGGTCCTTCAATTTTGTTGGTTTCTAATCAGATTTTGTTTTCGAAATCTTTACTCATCTTTCTTAAATTTGGTTGATACATTATACCTTTGTAAAACATCTTTCTGCTTCTTTGTTGTGTTCCAAATGTTGCTGATACTTCGTATTGACATGTTGAACTTCTTGTTAGCTTTATTGATTAAACCGCGCGGCAAGTTTCCACCTTTAGTTCTGTCGAGAAGCTAACATAATATTTGCCACCTATCCTCACTGTTGAGCCGTTTATGCTGAGGATGACTTGTATGATGTCTACTTTCTTCATTCAGTTGATGCCGCAATTTTTGTTCATGTGGTTCCAAATTGAAATCAAATAAGGGTTAGTAGTTGTGGATTCTCAATTATTGGGGTTTGGGTTATTGTTGGTTCAATCTCCATTGATGAGTTCTTGAGTTTTGAAGATAAATTGTTGTTTTTGGGCGGGATTATGTGATTAGGGGTAATTTTATAATTTTGGTGACAAAAGTGTAGGAAAAGGCTAATGGTTGGGCCGACTGACGGAAGTTTTGGATGTCTTCCGTTACTTGGTATGGAACCCAACAAAAAATAAAACTAGTCGGTATTTAATTTTAATTTCGTAACTATTTTATATTTATTTTGAAAATGAGCTAAAACCTTGGTATTTTCTCACAAATTTTCCTAAAAAACATTCATGTGTCTTGTGACAAGTATATGAGTGTTTTTATCTCATTTGTATAATGCAGTTGTAATTAAGCTCTTATTTCTTGTGAGTTGATTGATTATGTTTCAAAAGTTGATGATTTTATCTTATCTCGTGTTAGTCTAATGGTGGTAGTTTTCGAGTCAGCTATTGGTGGTTTCAGGTACGTTAGGAATAGTTACTATGGAGGTAGGGTTGGTTTCAAGGGGTATAGGGGCTGTTGTGGAGAGGCTGAGTGGTGGATTCAAGTGTGCTAGTGGTGGTCTCGGGTGTGCTACTGATGAATTCATGTTAGTTAGCTAGGCGACCGTAAGGTGGGTTTCCAGGCTGCGGTGATGTGGTGGAAAAGAAAAGTGTTTGAGGGTTGAGTGGTGTTATTGGTTAGGTGGTTTGCTCAGGTGGTGGTTCGTATAGGATCAAAAGGTGGTCACAACGACACCCACAAGTCACACAATCAAGACAACCAATCAATTATACAATCCAACCAACCCACCTTATCACACAACCAATTACCAAATAGAATCAGCAATGAAATGCAATAAATAATCAATAATAATAGGAGAAAACAATAGCAAAAGAACACACAAATCAGTCTACAAATGATTCACAAAAGAACACACACGATGTAACAAGGTAAACCTCCTTCGATGTGAAGAGTAAAACCACGAAACCTCTTTAGGATTCCATCCTAACTTCGTCTCTTATTGATAATTGAGGGCAAAAGAACCTCGAATCAGTCTACAGGGGATTCACAACCCACCAACAAACATCAACAATAAGATATTCAAAATAGAGAGCAAAAGGTGAAGAAAATAAACACCCAAAAAAGCACCTTGGTTTAGAGACGCTTCTCGATGAACCAGATCTCCAATTGAAGATCACAACGGTCAGAATGAATCCCTTAGTATCCTCAACAAGCTGTCAAGATGTTAGCCAAATCCAACCGCGGGATCTTCTCCAACAGCTAGAATACTGACACCATGCCTGAGCAAAACGAGTAGGTGCACTCTAGATTCTCTCTCGTTTGTGTGTGTTTTTGTTTTATGAAATTGCTGCTCACTTAACACTCATAAGTGTCAATAAAATAACCTTAATAACTTCTCTTGGAATCCACAAGACCCATGTAAAAATGGACCAAACAATAAGATCTAACAAGTCCAATATGAAAGGCCCATACTAAATGTGTCCAGAAAAGTTATAAGAATTTTACAACTTAGGTTGGACCCATAACAGTTCGATGGTAGAATTGAGTGGTGGAGTTGAGTTCGGTGATGAGTAGAGGTGTTCAATGGGGCGGGTCCCGGCCGGGGCGGGTCAATTTCTAAACGGGCCAAATCGGACCGGGTCAATAAAAAGCTATAGTGGGCCGGACCGGGTCAGGGTCGATTGACCCGCCCCGCCCCGGGCCCTTTTGCAGAAAATCAAAGAGAAATTAATGCAAAATACATTAATCACTTTCATTTAAACGCCAACTGTTTCTTTTCATGTCTCAAATCAATGAAAACATTTTCATATATTCATAATATAAATGAAATGTGCAATGCATTAATCACTTTCATTTTTCATATACTCAATGCAATTTTCATATATTCGATCACTTTCACTTAGTATTAATGGCATATGTTTGGAATTTCGTATAAACAAAATGAGAAAATGGTCCATATGCAACATCGTATTCCTCTTCATTATTGCAAAACTATCAACTGGCAGTTGAAACTTAACCCCCCTGCATTTTGTGGAAGCTCAACCTCAGAAATCATAATATACACACTGTTACATACTTACATAGACGCAGTCATAGATTAATAATTTTTTGAGTATCTCATCGCAGGCGGTGAAGCCATGGACGAATGCCAGTTCATTTTTCATATACAATATATTGTTAAGAGTTTTGAAACGCAATCAGAGAGGACGAATCTGAAAAATCAAGTATATTACAAAACGAAATCTGAAAAATATATGATTTTACCTAACAAAAGCCTAATAAAATGATCCATCTAAAAGGCCCACTTTAGGCCCTCTCTAAGCCCGTTTTAGGCCCGCCCCTATTAATTTTCCACACAGCCCGTTTCAGCCCGCCCCTCTAAGACCCTCCTAGTAAACGGGCCGGATCAGGGCCCAAAATGGGCCCCCGCCCCATTGCACAGGTCTAGTGATGAGTGGTGTTGGTTAGGATAATATTGGTTGGTGGTTGTGGCAAGGAAGAAGGAGGAGAGAGAAAAGGTAGGGGGGTGGTGGTGGTTGTTGAGGTGAAGGAGGAGGAGAGAGAAAAAAGAAAGTAAGGGAGAGAAGAGAGATAAGGAGCATGAATTTAAAAATAAAATTACTATTTTTTAAACCAATAAAACCAGACACGTGGAAATGTGACTTAAGGTAACAAGTTGTGAAGTTACTATGTAAAACAAAACAAGTTAAAAGTTAAAGTGGCATCAAACTCTACTTATTCCTGTAACATCTTAAGTTTGACTTGTTAGAAGCGGTCGACGCAAATGTTAACTTATTCTTTACATTTTTTCCAATTTTTTAAATCAACGTTGAATGCAAATAAACTAAAATAAAAAAGGAAAATGATAAATATAACCCTTAGGGCTGAATATAAGAACCTAAATAAGGAAATTTAAGTAACTTTCAAACATTATTAACACCAAATCACACGTGCTTATGGCATAGATTCCTAACTTAATACTATTTTAGGTATTTAATGCTTATATATAGCCCTTAGGGCCTGTTCTCCCCAGCTTATTTTCAGTTCAGTAAGCTTTGGACAATACTTTTACTCTCATATATTACTATTCATTTCATTTTAGTTCAATTCAATTCAGTTCAGTTCCGTTGTTCTATGCCGAAGAGAACAGGCCCTTAGGGCTGTATATACCATTACCCAAAAAAAATAATAATTTGAAAGTAAAAATTTTATTGAGCTACATTAACAAAATAAATAAGGCTACAAAATTCCTTAATCAACCATTTTAATTTGGTCATCAAAAGTTCAGCTAGATAACATGAGAACTCCCATGCTCCTTTCTTTTATCAAATTTCCTTCTCATTTATTTATCTTTCTCATTCCCATTGTCTTTTCCTCTAAACTTTTTCTAGAAAGGCACACCAATCATCGAAACTATAACTGTGTTCTAACATTGCCTTACTTTGATGAACATATTAAATTGTCACTAAATTGTGATACTATTAAGGAAAAAATGATAAGAAAGGTATACACTATTGGTCATATTGTATAAAAGGTTTGTACTATTAATAAACCATAAAAGGTCTGAACTATTACCCCAATTTGATAAAAACAATCTCATTGACCGGTTTAGGGTAATAGTTCAACCCTGTTATAATAGGTAAATCGGTCTATGAGATTGTTTTTGTCAAATTAGGGTAATAGTTCATCCCTTTTTATGGATTATCAATAGTACATACCTTTTATAGAAGATGACCAATAGTTTATACCTTTCTTATTAATTTTTCCTATTATTAATAACTTACTTGAAATGAAACGGAACGTTATGAGTTAGATTTAGATCATGAAGACTCTGTAATCAATAAAGTTGATGGAAGATATATGATGTTCATACTTATAAATGATAAATGATATAAGAATTGTTAAGCCACGTGGAAATATGAGTGTTATTTGTTTTTTAAAAAACAATTACTAATGTTTATTATCACATCCAATTTAGAAAGTAAATAGCATAATTCCTTCATACCTTAATGTCTATACATAAATCAAACCTTCTTCGAAAAATAATGTCAATAGCAACGCCCTTCAAAATTATCCCAGGTACTCCCTCTATTCATTAATTTTGTTATCATTATCAATTTTATTTAGGATATAATCATGATAATAAAATATGTTTCCAATTGTGATTTGATAGATATCACTATGTATTCATATTTCTATTTTGGTTATTTTTTCTCATATAATTATTATATATTTGATGATGGTAAATTAGTTTCTTACATCTGATAATTGATTCAAATGTAGAGTATTTCATGTTCAATTTAGATACTTAAATGTCTTGGTTAGGATGAAAGTATTGCATCATAATTTTTATTTATGAGAGTTAGCCTTTGCCTATCAAATGATAATTGCATAAAACGAAATGAAGATGTTTACCAATTGGCTAATTCTAACACACAATATCCTATAATTGTTTTTAGATATGAGATATCCTTTATTTTGATGTTTTTCAAATGATTAATGTTAACTTTCTTGTTCAAATTTATAACGTTGCATCCTTGATATTCTATGGGAAGCCAGTATCATGAACTTATCATATAACTTAGAAAGATTTTACATGTTTCTCATGAAAGACATTTGATAATTTTAGTTTTGTGACTATTTGGATTTCTCGACAAGATTTTTTTTTCTCTTAATAAAAATTACTTTCTCCGTTCTTGAATAATGAAACACTTTGATTTTCACCTTTGTCAATGCAATATTTTGAGACTTAATATCTCTAATTACCAACAAGTAAAAAAAGTATAAATGTTGATATTTGATATATGTTGAAATGAATCTAAGAAGATTCCACATAATTATATATATATTTCTTACATACAAATTATAAATAACAATTAAAGTGAAGCATGTGAATAATTTTCAAGGTCAAAGTGTTGCATTTATTAAAAATGGAGGAAGTATATATTAATGGTACTATTGTTATTAGTTAATGTATGTTTTCTGTAATAGACAACCGGTAGGGAATTTGAAGCAAAATGACATTAAGCTTTAAATATTGGGACGACTGTGTTCATCCATTAGACATTGAGGCATTATGGTTAGATCCGCAAATTAGTACCGAATGGCTAGATGCTGGAGAAATCAAGGGTGAAAAGGTCCACCTATCAAGGGATCCCGATGGACAACCTTTCCTTACACAAAAAGAGATGAGGGTAAAAGATATTATACTTTTACACTATATTGTTATTTTTTCTCTAATTTGTTTAAAAATATGAAAAAACATGATGAGGCTAAGTTATATACTCTATTCGTTCCTTAACAAGGTTTTCTCTTTCAATTTTGGTTCATTTCTTGGAGCTATTTTCTATTTTTTATCATGTATGTGGTAAAAATTTTACCTAGTACCTCCCTTGCCCACGATATGGATCCAATTGGTGCATTAACTTACACCCATATTTGAAAACAACTTTGTTTTTCCAACCTAAAAAGTTAAAAGATGACCGGCTTTCAATTTTTGCCCTCCATTTTTTCCCTATTTTCTTACACTAACAAGGGATATGTTTAGGATCCAAAGAGGGGAGTATGAGGTTATATAAATTATTAAGATTTCGAATAAATTGGAAGAACTACAATTTTAAAGTATATCGTACTTCAAAAAGGAAAAGTTATTTTTGAAGAAATCCCTGAAGAGAGAAAAAGTATATAACAAGTTTTTTGATTAGGAAAGTATGAGAATAATTAGGATATAAGTGACCCATCCTTTGTGGTAGTCGGTGCACACGTATGCGCACACACATGTTGGGTATCACTTTGTGCATCAACCAATGCACAAGAAAGCTAGTAGAAGAAGCCACATACACACGCCTCTAACAAAAGCCTTTAAAATACATAATTCATCAATACATCTTTTTAAATACATCTATTGCATCACTAGAGCATAGATTGCATGATGCATATATGATACTCACAACATATGACTTTTATTGTTGTCCTTCTAAATACATCATTCGTCAAAACTGTTAACCGTAGTTATTCCACTCCACAACTAAATGCCTATCGCTCACCAATACGTCTTTTAACATGAGTGTCATTTCCCATAATAAAGAACTTAGCAAAAGAAGACTTATAAATTTTCAACTAAACACAAGCTTCACTAAATAAGTAGTTAAGGTAAGTACAAGGGTCAAAAGGAAAGGAATTATATGCAAAAATCAAAGGCCAAATATATTAACGGTTTTTTTTGGATTAGTTGATAAGTATGGTAATATCTATGAACTAAATTAACCATTAAGAAACACTCCCTCCATCCCATATTAGATGATACATTTTCTTTATTCGTCCTTCCCACATTAGTTGATACACTTCTATATATGGTTTGGAGGTACAATAGAAATATTAATTTTTTATATTAATGAGTCCTATATATAATTAATTTAATAACCGCACCCACCCCAAACCCGTATAATATCCCCTACCAACATGTACTTTATGTACTAACCAAATAATACTCTTAAAACTTTGTGTCAGTCAAACTGTATCATCTAATATAGCACAAGTTTACAAAACTAACCCAAGCTTAAGGCTTGATGTTTCTATAGTAAAAGAAAGGAAATTAATAATGAGAAAAAAGAAAAAGGAGGTAAAACAAAATTTATGCATAAAAGCATATGATAATGCAACGCAAGAACCTAAACCATATGATCTACAATTTACATGATTGTTCGGACTAATTGAGTAAAAAAGAGACTTAGGAGACCAAGCTAATCAAAAGATGACTAAATGACCATCATTCGATTGATGAGCCACAAGTTGAATTCTTACCCCTCTTCACTTCTAAATCCCAAAGTTGAGTCCTCCTTTAAGATGCTTTACTTTTTTTAGCTTTCCTTTACTATGCGTGATGATAGTAACCTAGGCATTCACGAGATCGCAATTACTAAGAAGATCGAGACTAACAAAAAGTCAAATATGACTTATGTTGGTAAGGTTAAGATACGAGCTGTGAAATCAATTTTTGGAATTTGGTGCTAAACCAATTGAGTGGAGCATATATCAAAAGGAATTTCCCCAAACTAGACACTTAATACCTTTTGGCAATAATTTTGAATAAAAACCACTTATTGACTCCTTTTAAACTCTTGTTCTCTTTCTTTTTTTAATGTCTTTTATTTTCATTTTTTTCCCATTTTCTAACCTTTTCACCTAAAATGAGTATTATTCAACTTGATTTTATTTCACACAATCCAACTCAATACACTTAAAGACTTCGAATCCCGTATACAATTAAGTCAATATCAAATGAATACAACTCAAAAAGTATTTGGCCATGGCTAGATTTTGATAACTAAGATGAACGGGATACAAAAGGCTTAAAGGGGGTAAGTAACACATAATATGCAAGGTTAAACAAGATATTTGGGTCATAATACTTCCTACATTGGCTACCTATGATAAAGATATGTCCCTAATCCTCCTAATCACTAGTCCAATCATGTAGTCTTAGGGGGAGCTAAGATACAAGTCCCAATTCAGGCGATCAAGAGCGATGGTTAAATGTGAATTTTACGAGGTTCGAGACCCTCCTTTAGAGATCAAGGGTAAAAGAACCCAAACAACCAACTCACTAATCCTAAGAAGCCCTACAAAAAGTCATCAAACTCAATATTTTCTTATTTCATGCCCAAGGATTCTAAACCATCATTAATGATACTAATTTTAATCAATATAAAATACTTTTTATAATTTAAAATATTTTTAGTGCGTAATATTAATTTGGTCAAAATATGGCTCGAGTATTTAAACGACAAATTATGTCTAAAACACTTGATTTAGACTAAAACTCTATGTAATTGGTCTAGATTAACAAAAGGATGAAGAATAAGTCCATCTCTAATTGTCAAAACCATATTTGAAGTTTAAATTAGAGATCATTAGGTCATAAAACTACAGCCTTTGGTCGAATCTTGGAATAAGCTTTTCGAAAAGGCACCATATGTCCAATTTCGAATCGAAATGAAGGAGTTATAAGTTAATTAATAAAATTCTACTCGACCCGATACACCATCATTGTTTTGACCATATATCCTTTGTTGTAAATTGAAATGGGATACTTTTTGCTCTATTAGATACTAGAATGTGAGTAAATTTCCAACAACATATCATAAGCCTAATTCCGAGGTTGAGGATGAGATGATGGGCCATGGAAAATGAGTGTGCGTGTAAAACATGTGCATGACGCAAAAACCCCGCGTCTTGCGCAGGGTACATGCATCTTGTGCGAGTTTCTTTTGAGTCACCTAGGGAAAGAAAGGAGAGGCCATCAGTTTTTATGAAGTTGTGCAGTCCCTCTCAATACGCAAGCCCGTGACGGGACTCTTGGTCATTTTTGTGCCCTAATTTTCCATTTGCCTACAAAAGGGCTTAATGGGTGCATGTTTTAAAGGATCTCTTCCTTCCATTTTGCACAAAAAAGCTTCCTTTTTATGTTTTCCACCCTCTACCCTCTTCAAACCCTTGTACGCTCACTCAAATCTACTTCACAGAATTCTTTGAAACCTACATAAACAACACTACTTTCAACACACTTTTTCATGGCTTGCTTCAAATTCAATCTAAGTTTGTTAAAACTAATGACTCATGGAACAAAAAATTTCTAAGGCTCCTCTTATTTTAATTCTTATTCAGTTTATTAGTTACTAACGATCTACTTTCCATGACCTAGATTCCTAAAGCACAATTCGTGCGTTTATAACTCTTATGACAAACCTTTTGTTAATGTTTCTTATGTTGTTATCTTAATTTTACTTATGCTTATTTTCTTATTTATTTCATATTGAGATCTTGAGCTTGGTTTGATGTTTAATTCATTGCTTTCACTATTTCACCTTTGACGTCCGCGTTAAGTCAAGACCTAAACACAAATGTGTTGACGTCTTAAATAAGATAATATGGAAAAGTAAATTTACAGATCTTCTGCGTGCTTAATAAACTTATCACCTAATTTTAGTCTATTACATGTAACTCACTTTTATATTAATTCTCTAATAGGTTGTTAAGGTTGATTAATTGTAGAATTTGAATTTTGTATATTAAATGTCATTAAAACAAAGTAGAGGATAACTTTTATTTGGAGAATCCAATGGCACTTGGCTTGGTTAGTACCCTTATCCATGAACTCGTTTTGTGGTTCATTAAACAAATCAAGAAGTCAGAAAGGGATAAGGATAATGTCCCTGAATCGTTAACCCGAGGAAATGAGCCTAATAGAAATACATCCAATTGGGTTTATGAGTTTTCTCTTATAAACTTGTTGACGAATCTCTGGTTTTTTTTAAACCTCTCCTAGGCCAAATTTCCATCGTGCCTTGGGTATCCGATGCCTAGAGAGTCTAACTTCCGATTATTTGTTATCATCGATTGTAAACCATTTTTTAACTCTTGAAACAAGTTATCCTCGAAATAAAACGCATCTATTTCACTATCTATATATAGTAGTATAGATTCATACCTTTTCTATTTATCTATTTTGCTATGTGTTAATGTCAGGGCGTTGCAGAAATTATCAATCGCAGGCATTTTCATTCACAACTAGATATGGTATGTACTCCATGTTCTTAGATAATATAAATATTACATCATATGCATGATTATTCTAATTTGTAGTTTTCTAGTGTAAATAGATACCTAAATCTTTGTTAATTTATTATACTCATTTATTTAAGTATGTCATAGATAAGGCTAAGTAACATATATCTTTTCTTTCATTTGTGAATTTAAATCATAATCTTATATGGTGATACATTTTTGGTGATACATAATATGATAATGGTATAGGATAACATCGCACGAGTTAAAAACAAATAATAAACTATCACTTTACAATCATATTGTAACCAAGTGGTTAACATGAGAGAGCAATAATTATAGGTAAAAGTACTCCCTCTATTTCTGTTTAATCTATGCACTTTGTATTGTGACTCTATTTACATACTTTGACCATAATTTGTGATATATATATGAGGAAAAATATAGACAAATGAAATCTTGTTAGATTCATCTTAATGTATTTTTTCCAAATATTAACTTTTATAAATTTTATTTTTTTAATTAAATAAAATTTTTGATGGCAAGCGTGAAAGTCAAACTGTTTAGATTAAAGAGAGTCAAAGGTAACATATTGTCAAAAATTATAGAACCCTATATTTCATGGATTTGGCCCATAAGTTTTATATAACATATATCTGAGAAGGCTGAAATAAATTTAGATAATAACAAGTGTTATTAAGCTAGACAAATATTATAGAGGTGACTAAAAAAGTTTAGAAATCTCAAATCTATTTCAAGTGAAAAGATTAAAATCAAACCTTAGTATTAATTACTCTCTTCGTCTTGGTTTACCCTTTACACTAACCATGGCATGTAGCTAAATGCACTTAAAATACATTAATGGAATTTCAAAGAACTATTGTTTAGTCTAAATAAGCAATCAAAAATTTGCTTATACATTAATGTCGACTCTATAACAGGGTGTTTTAGGAGATCACACAAACGTTGATCTGTTTTATGAACTTTACCTTGGATCAATGGCGGATCCAGGATTCCCACCTAACGGGTTCGAAGTCATTAAAAAATAAGCCCAAAATAATACGATTAGAAATTTTAATACATTAGTTCAAATTCCTATTACAAGTGATAATTAGGGAGATCATCCTTTGGATTAGAGTTAAAAAGAAAGTTACAAAAAAATTATTTGAGTTTTCAAAATATCCAAATTAACATTAACATCAGTCAAAATACCCAAATTACTAAATTAGCTCATCGAAATGGCTAAATACCTACTTACTAATTGGATATTTTTTTTGACGGGGCATAAAAATTTTGGGGTTGGAGCTGTGTATAATATGTGGAGAGGAGTTGTGAGGCGAAGGGATAGAGGAGCAGTACCTAGATAGACTAAAACTTAAAAAAAAAAAAGGAAACCAAAAAGGGGCTTGAAGGGAGTCGAACCCCATTCCGCAACCACTAACGCGGACCAGAAGTCCAAGACCAACTCTGCTACCCTACAACTTGGTGATACTACTCCGTGCTTTAATTCATAACTGTTCATTTTTTCATTTAATATACTATTTTTTCTCAAAATCATTGGGTTCAGCTGAACCCAATGAACCCATAGTAAATCCGCCCTTGCCTTGGATATTAAAGCAGATCTCCTATACTAAATGTCAACCACCTTCTAAACAATATAAACTATTGATTTCTAGATCAATTGAAAATCACCTTTCGTTGAGTAAAAGAGAGAATTTTGAGTGATTAGGGTTTTAAGAGGTGGAAACAAGAGAATAGGGAAAATAAGAAAGAAGAGGTGTGTTTTCCTTATTAGGGGCATGCGCCTCTAACCTTCCCCTCCTATTTATAGTTTCCTCCTAACACTAATCCCAATTACATTAGAATCATTTCCTATTATTCAATGATCAATTTTTATGTGTGACCCTTCAAGATGCATTTAACTTCCACTTAACATTTTTAGAAAGAAACTCTTTTTCTAGAAATACATCTTACGTGCAACAAACACTTTGTTGTTTGTACAATTGTAGAAATAATTACCATTTTCATTTTTGTGATTCCCACAATTTGACATTTGTTAGAATCAAGATCTAGTTTGTCACCAATCTTTAGATAATTTAGATTAGGAATGTCTCCTTTCCACATCTCATATGGAGTCTTATCTACGCCTTTTGACATTATCCTAATTGAAGTTTATGCAATATTTTCAAGTGTGTATCTCCAATAAAGGAAAGTTAACTTGACCCATCATAGATCAAACCATATCGAATAGAGTTTAATTCTCCATTTATACACACCGTTCATTTGAGGTCTTCCTTGAGGAGTCAACTGTGAAACTATTCTTAGAGTTCTCATTCATTCTTGGCTTAAATATTCCCCACCTCGATTGGATCTTAGTGCTTATATGTTTTTGGCTAAATTGATTATGGACTTCATTTCGGAACTCTTTGAAATATTCAAAGGATTCCAACTGAAATTTGATTTAGTGTACGTATCCATGTCTAACTTCAACATTATTGAAGTTAGTGAAGTACAAGAATCCACCTTCAACATGTGAGCTCATTAAACCACATACACCAGCATGAATGAGTCATATGAGATCATTGGCGCTAACTCCCTTTCCAATAAAGGTTGATTTGTCATTTTTCCCGTAGGGCAAGATACACATATCTCATATGATTCATAATCGTTCGAATCAAGACATCCATCTTTGTGGAGTTTTTAATGTGTTCTTAGTTTATATGACTAGATGCTAGTGTTATAGGTAGGCGAGACTTGAATCATTTGATTCTTTTTGTTTTGAATTACTTATGTTGATTAAAATAAAAACTAACACAATTTTATCTAAATTATTTACATAATGTTCTAATTAATTTTACCTTCTTTGAATTAAAGGGATTACAAGATTCTATTTTGCCTAACCTTGACCAAGCTGATCTTGAACAATCAAATATTCTCCTTAACTCTTAGTTGATGAATGAAATCTCATATCATTTATCTGATCTCATCCTTATGCCTTAAGATCCAAATCGTCTTGATAACCCTGTTAATGTAGCCAATACCACATGTGAGTTTCTGAAATACACCCTACTATCCCAAGATTAGAAATAGCAGTTCTTTGAGGAAACCCAACAGTAATGATCGAGGGTTTTGTAGGTGTTATTTTGTGGAAAGACATCAATATCTAGTCAATATTATTTGAGAGTGCTAGTTATTTTATGTTGGTTAAATTATCAGTTTATATTGCATAAAATCACCACAACATAATAGCAACAACTAAAACAATAACAATTATTAAAAGTGACCCTAGTATGACCCCTATAGAAGATCTAATTTTCTACGTTTGTCTTTGGAAATCTACAATCATTGATTATTCAGTCATCTTTAAGCTTTGTTTTATAAATTAAATTTATATACTTAATTTAAATTAAAAATAAGGATATGATACATACATCATATTTAGGAATACAAAAATACTGATTGCATATCGTATTTTCAATCCTATTTCGAGCCACAACAGTCACTTTAAGTTACATTCATTTTCCAAAATGAATGAACCATGCCAAAAATATATGTAATATAATTAAATTATTTAATTAGTCCGTTGATTAGTACTTAAAGCATCAAAATAATCATGCATAAATATTATACATTGAATTAAACCAGAATTAATACAACAACAAAATCTTATTCCCAAAATGATTTGAGGTTGCTTAACATGAATCGTCATCTGAAACCGTTGAAAAAAATTGGAGAAAGGAAAAGATAGCAAGAAAGAGAATGTAAACAAATGTGACAAAATAAAAAATAAAAAAGCAAACACAATGACGAACAAACACAAGGAAAATAAAAAAATAGTTAACGTAATTACATCCTTCCTCCACGTGAATCCTTTCCCTCCACTCAACCATCTCCAAAGCATGCTCTCGTTGATCCCAAATAAACCTGTATCACTTTCAATTACCATTATTATCCAAGTCATCTTCGGTGTTTCCCTACTCCTCATAATTTGATTACTCCTCCAATATTCAAGTCTTCTAATCAGCACATCACTAGGTCCGTCCCACATGACCTAAGCATGTTAAAGATCGCCTCATTTCTTCATCGGTCCTTTTGTTGTGTGGCATTGTTTCACCGTCCAACACACAGAGCCATATAACAAAGCAGACATAATTGTCGTGAGGTAGAATTTTTCCTTCAATCTATGGGGAATGGCAGAATCACTAAGGAAGCCAGTGGTTCTTTTCCACTTTGACTAACTTAAATTAATTATATGATTCACCTAGCCATTGAGTTCTTCATCCTTTAGGAGAATAGATCCAAGGTAGGAGAGGCTGTCCGATTCTTATACTTTGACATCCAATGTGACCGTCCCTGCCTCGTTGCTTCTAATCCAACTGAACTTGCTTTCCAAAATACTTAGTCTTGCCTTTATCAATCTAAAACCAAGGGTTTTAAAGGTGTGAAAAAACCAAAAATTAACAAACTAATTAATTTTATTAGCAAGTTCGACATTATCGAATACAAAATTTAATAACCCTTTTCTTAATTT
Source organism: Patellifolia procumbens (assembly GCA_947645195.1). Classification (NCBI taxonomy): domain Eukaryota; kingdom Viridiplantae; phylum Streptophyta; class Magnoliopsida; order Caryophyllales; family Amaranthaceae; genus Patellifolia; species Patellifolia procumbens. The sequence continues at coordinate 5,523,843 of CANSGD010000183.1, read as the reverse complement.
TGTCGTAAAACTAATCACTCCCACTTGTACCAACACCTTTAAATTAAATTTTAAGTTAAATGTTGAATCTAACATTCATTAAATCGTTTAATTAAACTTTCATGAAATATAAGAATTATAGTCGTAAATTATCGCACGAATTTCAAATATTTTGTCCTAGACGAGGTTTGGACTTCGTAAGTCTGCGCCCAGTGTTTGAGATGCTACAATTGACACTCTTCATATATGTGGGTGTAAGTGCATGTGTTATTTCCACACCACAAGACTCGAGACCTCGTGATGCAGCAGGACTGCACGTTCTCCTCGTATAATACTCGCCCCCACACAACACCCTTGACACCCCATTATTCCTGATATCCCAAGCACAAGAAGCCAAAGGCTGCTATTGTATTGGGCAGGAAGCCTTTGAGGCTTGTTCATTAAATTGCTGAACAATTGTCAGAGGTTGCTTTGCTGTCGATCTCTCGGGTGCTGAGCACGCAAGCACTATCCCAACGCATCGATTCCTACATGATAGTTGGTCGTGATCCTTTGCCTCGATGCACGATGACCTAATGTTTTGCATAGGCGGTTACTCGCTTTTTGTAGCTTTAGTGATGATCTGTGGCCACTAGAACTCGAGTCATGTGCGAGGCACACAACGAAAACTTGTAGCCCTCGAGCATCATCGAGTATCTCGCGCTTTCTTTGAGGATCAACACAACATCGACGCTCGATTGCATGTGGTCCTCGAGCATCGATCATGCACCTAAATGGTGTCCGATTATGACTTGTAACGATTCAATGAACATTTTTCAAGAAAAAGAATTATAAAATAATTTTTAAGAACATAAAAGACGATTGATATAAGATTGCAATTTTCATATGTAAACACTTAAATTTATATTCCCTATTGATTGAAGGGAAATTTCTACCAAACGACAATTAGGCATGCTTTTATATATGATATCGAGTGTTGGGAGGTGAAACAATGCCACATTTATAAGATGAATGTGGCGGAGATACATATGTTACGATGGATATGTGGCCACACAAGAAATGACCGATTAAAAAATGAGGTGATTTTGGAAAAAGTTATAGTTGCATCTATTGAAGAAAAGATGAGGGAAAATTTCTTAAGATGGTTTGTTCATGTGAAAATGAGACCAATTGATGCGCCGGTTAGAAGATTTGAATAGTGGACTAGAAATCAAAATTTAGGGGCATGGGAAGAACTAAGATGATTTACCTTGAAAATGAAAGCTGCATGTCTTCGCCCGCAGTCCGGCGTGGACGAGACTTCGAACCCTGCGGTTTTGTTTTCCTCTATTCAACGACCGTACGTTCGATTCAAAGCACTGAATTTTGTTTTGACTGACACAGTTTAAGGTGCGAGATTTTAGTCTCTGTTCTAAATGCTTCTGATTTTTACCATTGCTCCCGGCTAGTCTTAATAACTTAGCCAAAAATCTCTGTCCTGAATTAGGATCAAAAGGATCTATCCGGCAACGAAGGGGACGAAGTAGCAGCAACTTTATAAGATATTGGGTAGATTGCGCGTTTAAGATGATTCCTCCCCTCCGGACACCCTTAAATGGCCTCCTCTCCTTTAAAACTTTTAGCGGATTGTATAGCTTTTCTGACCGGAAAACAAAGTTTTGCTGGCCTTAAGATCTGACTTTTAGCGGCTAAACAACTTTAGTTTTAAAACGAAGTCAGTGCAGCTTGGATGAAAGTAATTAAGAGTGATATGGGTTGACTCGGGATTAATTAGAGCATGGCGTTGGAGAGAGGTGGGTGGAGGGACATTATTCACGTGGAGGAATGGGTGTAATTACCTTATTTATTTGTTTATCTGTAATGTGTTTGTCTTTGTGTTAAAAACTTTTTTTGTCACATGAGTCGATGCCATGTCTTTTTTCAACTGTTCAGATGACGATTCATGTTAGCCGAGCCCAAATTATTTTGGTAATAAGGCTTAGTTGTTGTTGTTATTGTAAGCACTTAAATTGATATAGGGCATCAAGAACGATTCAATATTTGACAAAATTTTCGATTTTTACTAATCTTACTAAGGGAATAATACAACTTTTGCACAGTTCAACTATGATATTTGGCCAATATGAATTTGAAGGTAATTAAAATTTTGACTTTCTACTATTTACGATAAATAAACCAAAATCGTTATCAATATGATAAACAAACTCATGATACCGCTGAAGGGATTTAGACTACATTGGCGAAACTCCAAAGAATTTTTCTTTAGCCAAATAAACAACAATTGACTTAAATATTGATAATTAAAGAATCTAATTGGGATCTTTATCAAATCATACCAAATGTTGAGGAGTTAGAAGAACTTTACCTTAGTAATCCTCTATAAAAAGTCTACTGATAACAATTGAGACTCTTCCCTTTTAGGGATGTCAATGGGGCGGGGCGGGGCGGATGTTGGCATTCCTATCCCCATCCCGGCCTAAAAAACTCATCCACATACCCGCCCCATCACCCATGGCGGGGAAAAATCTTGTCCCCATTCCCGCCCCAGCCCCGTGGAAAATCCCCGCACCCGCCCCATCCCCGCGAGACTCCCCGCACCCGTCCAATCCCCGCCCCAATCTATTAGGGTTAAGGGAGAGGGAAAACAAAAGTTTAAAAGTAATTTTTGATTTAAGCCTTTGGGCCTTTGGAAAATAAAAGTATCAAATGAAAGTAGTAAACAACTAATAACATTTAGAATTTTAGGCATTTGGAGAATACCTATAGCGGGGCTCAGACGGGGCGGGCGGGGATGGGGCGAGTATGGACTAACATCTACCCCCGCCCCATTACCCATGGCGGGGATGGTTTTCATCCCCATCCCCGCCCCATCCCCCGCGAAACCTTCCCCCATCCCCACCTAACTGGGGCGGGTGCGGGGCGGGTCTCCACAAAACCCGCCCCACTGACATCCCTATTCCCTTTGGCTATTAGATCAATTAAAGAATACTCTTTGTTTAGGAAGAGAGAGGATCGAAAAACTCTATTAGAATTTGGATTGATTTTGGATTTTTTGAGGTTATGAGGGTTTAAGAGGAGGAAATAAGAAATATGGCAAAAGAAGCGACTAGAGACGTGGAAACACTAATGTCCGTGCGCTACTCCCCCTCTTCGTTTCTATAGTTTTCTCTCTAATTCATTGTCTTAATCGCCTTAGGAATCTAAATCCTATTCTCCTCATATCTCAATCATAATGTTATGTCAGAACCACAATATGCTTCAATGATTAAAGTATTAATACAATAATTTATTTCCTCACAAATTATAATTAGTTTATAGTAACATATTATAGTTACCTGAAATCATCTAACGGCTTGTTTGGTTCAAGATGTTGGAGTGGTATGGATTGGAATCTTATACCAGGGTGGTATAGATTGGAACCCCTATACCAAGTTGAAACTATTTGGTTCAATTTTGGAATGGTCCATATTAATTTTAGTTGTTTGGTTCATTTTTGGAATGGATTATAAATTCTTTTTTTCTGTAAATTATTTTATATTGTATTAATTATAATTATTTTTTGTAGATGACCAAATAAGATTTAAAAGAAAAACGGATGTTCTTAATTATAAATATTGATTTTAACATGAAAATAAAACTAAAATGCAAACCCTCCACCTATTAACTGCACCATCTAGCCACCTACTCCTCACTCACAAGCCCAATTGCTTTCCGCTCAGATTTCGCCGGATTTCAATCTGAAATCGGCACCATCAGCCACCAACTACCGTCACAACAATCTCACCCCCATTCTCCTTCCCTTTCATTTCCTCTAATTCACACGCCAAAATCCTATTTCCTTCCGTTCGCAGACCACCCACGAACCCCCACCACACCTGATGCGTCTCTTAACCGCCGCAACCACCAATGTGAGAACCACGACTAACAAAGAGAGAAAGAGTCACGAAATCGCCGGTCGGCGAAAGGTAACGTAAGTTTTGGTCGTCGCGGTGGTGGTTTTAAGGTTGTCTTTGTGTATGCCGGTGGTGGTGGTGTGCTTCGACGGTGGTGGAGGTGTGCTATGTAAAATTATGTTTGATCCTAGGTTGGAATAGAGTTCGAAACTTAGGAGGGAGAGGAGAGTGAGATTCTAGGTGGATTGGGTGGAGATACATACCCTTAGGTATGAGATTTCACTCTAAAATAGCCCAGCCAAACAATGAAATTGATGTCATTCCATTCCGTACCATTAAAAATAAGTCAACATAACATCCCCTGAATAATAATACACATATTTCTATATTTAATTATTGAGTATCGTTTACGTAATTGGATGCTTAATCGAAGGACAACTCCTTCAACTTTATTATCATTAATATCATGAAAATTTAACTTCATCAAGAGAAACAATACCAATTAGATTCACATAGACATGTACATAGTGATAATCAAGGATTAGGCCTTTTCTGATAACATGCTGTATATACAGGGTAGTTAAGAAACCCAATAAATCTTTGTAAAAAATTTATTAATTCATCCTAAACATCTCGATAATTCTCTAATATATCCCTTTTGGTATTATAGAAAACCGAAATTTTGTTTTTGTCATTTCTTTCTTTGAGGAATATTAAAAAGTACTTATGATTTGTATCTCAAAGTTGGAGAGAATACACCCTAAACTTTAATTTTCGGGCATTTTTCCCACGCATTCGTGTCTCCAAAGTAACAAGTTTCTCACTCAAGGTTTTGGAGATGAGCATTATTAGAGTTTTTATTTGACAGATATTGAGTAATATGAATATCTATTCTAGTTTTAATCAATCTTCTGGTAAATAACAACAAATAGTCTATTGAGATTGGTTAATCAACAATTGAGATTGTTTTGATAAGATCACACATAGTTGTGACTAGTGACATCAATTTGTTAAAATCTATATATCAATTATTCACAAGGAGCATTTCTTTAAATAGACCTTCGATCATTCCTTGCTATGTCTCAATCTGAAAGGTTCTTTTCTTTAAGAAGATGGTCAAAATGAATTAACAATGGAGAATGAGTCGGCAATAAAGGACACATATAGTCTAGCATATAATGACCATAAATCAAATGCCATTTTGAAATTACAAAAGCACAATCAATCTTGATACATGATATATTTCCAAGCTGCCCTTTTCGAGTCCAAGAATAGTAAAACCAAGTAGTCTTAGTTCATGGAGATGACAACTAGTCAACATTTGAGAAAATTCTCTATTTTCATATAAAGTCACATAAGAGCCAAAATCTTATCATGATCATGCATGACAGAGTTAAGGTCACCCACTATTACCAAATATTATTTAGGCACTCGCTAACATGAGTTTTAAGGGCTCGAAGAGAGGTATTGTGCTATTAACATAAGGGGTACCATGTATAAAATTTATTTAAAATGAAAAAAATTCTTATTCACATCCTCAACAAGACGGTGAACAAATTGAGTATAAGTCTCTAGAGCTTGAACATGTTCATGAGAAGAGTTCCGCCCAAGCCAATTCCTATCTTTGTAAAATAAGAATAATTATAATATCAATTCCAAACTCTGCAAATGCCTTCCTGTCATATTATCTTTACTTTTATGCTCTTTAACTCCAGTATCTAGAGGCCAAACACATTAAGTTGATCAAAACTAACATGATGACAAATATTTGTCAATTTTTGAGGCATCTTCATACCTTTAACATTGCAAGTATAAGTAAGAGAGAAAAGGACTAGAGGTAGACGCCTTACCTTGATCTTGTATCATTTCACTAATTACTTAATAGTGGGAACCAAGCTTCCAAATATCACGGATTTGGATTGAAACACAGCTTTCCTACCCTTACCTTTAACACTCTAGTGATAGTTTTCTAGCCAACTATCATTACCTTTCTTTTAAGAGAAAAAAAATATAATCCAGATTGGAAACCATAGGGAAAATGTGTTCTCCTAAATTAACATATACTTCAGTGTACATCTAACAATTTTATGTTGAAGCAACATCCTTCTACGCATGTTGATGAGGATCCTTATCGGGTCTTGGAGTAGGCTTCTAGACGTGTTTATAGTTATTGACAAGAACATGACAGGAAGTACAGTGGGATGAGGTCTAGCCATAATGTATTATATGTCTCAAAATACAACCATTAACATCTTCAATTTCAATTTCCTTTGGGAAAGGCTTAGTAATGCTTATCTCCACCAAAAGTAGTCTTGCAGATGTAATTATAAGCTAGCTTAAAGTGAACTCATTAGAAAATAATGGCATTTCAATTATGCTCCCAATTCTAGTCAATAATTCTTCACTCAACAATTGACATGAGCCTAAATTGGAACTACTTTCACACCATCTTCATTAAAAAATGAATTCTTCAAAATCATAGATTTACCTTTATAAGTATGAGTTCCTGAGTTTAAGAATTCATTACAGTTAGAAACAATCTTAAAATTTACACTAAAGTACTCATCATCATGAAAGAAAATCTTAGATTTGTTTTTATAGATCCACTCTTTTCCAATAAACATACTAAGGATGATGTAATAGAGGAAATTACACCGACATATACAATTTCAATTTACAGTCGTATCTAAGATTAAGAATTCTTTGTTATTTTTTGTAATTGCTGATAAGAATATCTTTCTTTGATTTATTAGGTGTTTATATAAGAAAGAGATTACCCTTTGCAAAGCTTAGATCCACAAAATAACATAGCCCATGACTCATCTTCATTATGAATCACTACATGTACTTAATTCTCTAGATTAATCTCTTCAACATTAGCTTTTGTTGTAGGTAAACGTTCAATAACCTTCTGAGCTTGTTAAAATGTGGAAAAGATACCGCGTCTCTCCATTATAATTGCCCTATAAAAGAATATATCATTGTCCTAAAGTGGTTCGAGTTGGAAAAAGAGAAATCAACCAACAAATGAAATGTTTTCATAATACAAATTCCGAACGTTCACAAATGATCCAAGTAATTATTTAGATGGTTATTAGAATAAAAATGGTATCATTAATTTTCCAAATAATTAAATGTATTAGAAAAATGGCTCACATTGAATAGAGCCAAGATCTAGACAATATTCATGCCAAATTCGATTATAATAACTTTTAATCATATCTAAGATGCTTCCCAAAATGTGGAATTCCAGAGAATTTTGATCGCATCACAAAACAAAGTTTCACAGAGCATATAAATCATATGCAATGCACAATGCCGACCAAAGTTGTCAAAATCGGGATTGTTATATAATATGAGCACTATAAGAGGGGGGGTTGAATTATAGTGAGAGAATATGTTATACTTTTTGCGGAAATAAAAGCTAGCTAGGGAACACGAGATATTTTAGCGAGGAAAAATTTCCTAGGCCCAATAGGAAGAAACGACATCGACCTCAAGGGATTTTGACTCTAAACTTTCCACTATAATAGGCCAAACGACTTTGTTTACAAACCTATTACTTTTCTCTCGGGCAAAAAATCGGGCTAAACTCAAGTTTCCAACAACAGTTCCCACAACTCTTCTTCCTCTCAAACTTCCTTTCTTTCTCTTTCTCACGCTTTTCTCAAAGCTTCTTACACTTACAAGAGTTCATTCAAACCCTTACCCAAAAATACAATGTGTAAAACAATGGAAGAGTATAAACTCGAATAAAGTAAGTATGGATTCTCTTAGGAACGACACTGACTCTTTAAGACAACTAAGAATATTTGGCTAAGTCAGACGCACTTAATTCCAAGGTATTAGGCGCTCATTTATAATATACTAAGGCAAGACCATAACTTATGTCCACTAACCCGTGATGTCCATTACTTTAATTTATTTGTTATTTTTTATTTAACTTTCCTTGAGAAATAAATAACCACTACCCCACTACTTATATTAATAAAAGAAGCAGTAATGTACTTGAAGCTTAACTAAACTAATTAAAATAAATTAAGGCTTTAAGAAAATAATCAAGCCCACTAACCACTTCACTGTAAAACGTGTAGCAGTAAGTAGAACGTGATATTAGTTTGATTGGGGAGTATTTAAATCATTTTCTTTAATTAGTTTTTTGGAAAATATATTTTATAAATATCTTAAATATAACCGAAAATCATAATTAAGTTTTTAAAAGAAAATCCTATAAAAACCGAAAATTAGATTAAGTTTAACAAATAAAATCTTTTGGTTTAAATAAATTATAACATATAATATTTAAAAGATTTTGATATTATCCTAATTATATCAGAAAATCATTTTAAATAAATTTCTAACAAACTAAAAACTAACTCCCTAAAGTTATGGACTAAGTCAAAACTAACTAAGACCTCTCTAACAACCTTACTTGGGCGCACAACAATGTTAGGCGCACAACTTGGGAATTGTTAGTTGTTCCTAAAGTCTTTTCTAAGTCTGTTCCCTAACCTTGTTCCTAATAGTGCCAGTGCCTGTTCCTGTCATGGGAACAGAACTAAGTTCCGTTTGAGAATTCAACACAAACTAGATTAAGTATTTACTCAACCTTAACAAGAAGATATTAAATACATCCTAATGTATTCTTATCTTCACCCCAAGCTTGATACTTCATTTTTCGAACACTTCACTTCGATCTTTGATTAATTTTCCAAATTAATCTTCGATCAAGTATTCACTTTGCTCGAGAATGAATTACCTAGAAATATCATAAGTAAAACACAATAAGTCTTTTGTTGGTAAAGTCATCTTCAAAACTCAAGGTTCAACAATTTTCCCCTTTTTGAAGATGGCAACAAAAGGCATATACTAAATAATAATCTTTAATTTTAAACAAGTCATATTAAACTATTTAACAAAGTAATGCAACTAAGTTAAAACAAATTCTAATAGACTATTTATTTTATTTTTAACTTTAGAGAAAAACGATTTTTGCAACTAGAGAACATGAATCAAGGCTAGAAAAATTTACTCTTTGCCTTTCTCTTTCCCCCTTTGGCATCTTCAAAAACATTATTCCACGATTTCGAAAGATGAAGTTTATCTATCAAAACACATTACACCACCAAACTTAGTTAAAAACATGTTGGTTAGCATAAGAAAATAGAGCATTCAACTCTCAAAACCGCAATCCAAGAATATTAGCCATTCAAAAGACGCATACATGCAAAAAGATTCAACTTAAGATTAGCTAATTAATATTGTTCCATTGTAGCATGCATAAGAAGGAAAGAAATTGAAACATTGTTCCCATAATTAACGAAAAGAAAGAAAGATTAAACTAAGAATAGTGTTTAGGCTTGAGAAGAGGGGGGTTGTTCGACTTCTTCCACCACATCATTGAGTTTCTCCATCACTTCCTTGTGGTTGCGTTCCACGGTTTGAGAAAGCTTGAATATCATGGACTCCAATAGCATCATGTTATCGTTTACTTTTTGGAGCGCCACAAGATTCGTCTTTAGATGATCCATGAGAACCTCTTGAACCATAAACGCCTTATCCACCTTGTCGGACAACCCTTTGACAATCTTGTTCACACATTGAGCTTCTTGAGCAAATTCCATCATTGCCTCCGATTGACCCATAACCAAAGTAAATAAATGATCCAACCTTTGAGCATGTGCAAATGTATAAGTAGCACCAATGGTGGGGTTTGGAGATGTAGATGATGAAGGCCTTTGTGACATGGTTGCGGCAGTGGGTTCCTTAGGATCAGGAACAACTATTTGTTCCTTAGAGATGGGAATAATAGCTGGTTCCTTTTCCTTAGGAACAACAGTGACAGGTTGTTCAGAAGGAGGAGGGATTGGTGAGTTTTGTGGCTTGTTGTATTTGGGTGATGCAGTTTTTGGTGGTGAAGTTTCCATAGGAGCAGGGGATTATTCCCTTGATGAAGGAACACAAGCTTCATAAGCTTCTTTAGCGATCAATTGTAATTCATCATCATCAACAACATCATCATCAAGCACAAAGGAAGGAGAGCTCAATACCTCAAGTTGCGAATGCGCCTACTTGATCTAGGAGCATGTAAAACCGGTGTCTCCTTCTCTAATTCTTCCTTGTCAACAACTTACTTCCCTTTAGCCTTTTCTTTTTCTATTTTTCCAATTTTTTCATTTTTCTTTTCTTTTTCTTTTTCTATTTTTTCTTTTTCTTCTTCTTTTTCGATTTCCACCTTAATATCAGTTTCCTTATTCTCTTTTCCTTCACCGTCATTCTTTATCTCATCATCATCCAAGTTTGAACGCCCTTGCACAACTTTCCCATTGACAATCGAGACATTCAAATTATTGTGTGCCTTTGTGTTCAACAAATTTCCCGTTGTAACACTAACTTGATGAACCCCATCAAGCTTCACATTGAATTTCTTTAATAGAACCGTAACAAGGGCTCCATATCCTACAACAACTCCATTTTCAATGCAATGATTCAAGTGTTGAATCATAAGGGAAGAAAAAATTATTTGTTTATGAGATGCGAGGCAATGGATATAAATCAAATCTAACATGCCAACCAAAGCAAGTTTATGATCTAGGTAAAACTGCCTTTTTGAGTAGGTGAAAATTTTGTGGAAGGGGGACAACATATTATGATCTAGAGAGGTAGCACCTCTTTTACCACCATACTTCACCACTAGATCAGTAAAGGAAATGTCAGAAAAAGGATATGCCCCGCGCTGTTTCTTAAAATACACATCAGCTCCCTTCACAGGAACACCAAACAGTTTCCCTTAGTTCACAATTAAAATCAATTTGTGTTCCTCTGACTAGGGTAGAACAATTTTTCTCCTCATCCATCGAAATTCTCATAGAATTCGTCCATTAACTTGAGAATGAGACATTGACCATAACAATTTTCAAATAGTAGTTCCCAACCATGAAATATTAGAATTTATAGCAATTGATGAAAATTTACCCTTCTACACCAAGCAAGATCGATGTATAAACCCGAAACATACCTAGATGGGGTCGATTTCCTTCTCGCCAATTTTGATGTTCCTCTTCTGGGAACAACAGGTTCCCCCTCAAATTTTGCATGTGACCCTTCGACTTCCATCTCCATCGCTTCTTTACTTTGTTTCCTTTTTCTCAAAGCTCGTGTGAGTGGATTGGGAGAGATATCCATGGGAGTTGGTGAGTCTTTGTGAGTAGGATAGGGAGAGGATTTTTCGATTTTAGTTTGAGTGTGGAGGAATTGATTTTTTGTGAGATACATGTTTGTGGGAAAGAGCCTTTTATTTGGGTGAATAGGTGCAATTTGGTTTAGTGGAAAAGCTTAAGATTAGTTTAATGGAGGTAATTAATGAGGAGATTAATGAAGAAGATGGAAGGTTTAAACAAAATTTGTCTGATCCATGTAAGGCACACTGTTTGGATGGAAAATAAGGAGAGAATAAATAAAAGAATTTAAGATAATATTTCTCAACTAATTTGAGAGATATTAGGAAAAAGAAAAAAATAACATCAGATTTTTAGGAGAAAAAATATCAAAAGAATATTTTTGTATTTTTAATTGATTTTCAAAACTGAAAAGAAATCATAAAACTAATATGTCGAGAACAACATTTGTGTAACACCCTAACAATTCTCTCTTTATAAAACATATATTTTCCAAACTAAAATAGAGAATCATCAAGGAGTTATCTCCCGTGTTAAAACGTATCGGCTTACTTAGAGTATTGCAGCGGAAAAACATTGAATATACTTTATTAAATACTTTAAATAATATAATTGTCAGACTAAACTTCAAACCTCAAAAGTAAAAAATAAATAATGCATAGAACAACTTAATTAAAATAACGTAAAGGTAGGAGACAATAAAATAATAAAACAATCTCCCAACAACGCTCCCAAGTCCCAAATGAATATTGAGATGATGCATCACGTCTTAAAACCTATAGGCAAATACTCAATTGAAAACTGCTCGCCAATAAAGGGTTATCACAGGATCAATAGGCACAGCCATGATCGACACAGCAAGGGTGAGTACATACATAAATAAATAAAACACGAAACCTAATCATGATCAATAAAATACTATTAGACTTCAACTCTTAAAATAAGACTTGACTGCAAGACATACAACATGATAAATATTTAATAAATTGAATAGACAATGGATCGAGTTGTCCAACCAAAAACAATCTTCAAAATGAAAGACCGAGTTATGGGCGCGACTCCATAACCCCTTGACTAACGATATCGAGGAACCTTTAGAAATTAAAATAGGGTACGATGATAAATCCGACCCAAAGAAAAGCCATGGAATATCACCATAAAGTCCTCGACCTTTGAGAGTAATAAAATATCCAATAAGGGAACAATACCAAAATCACAATCCAATAATAAAATAATATTAATCCCTCATGTGAATTAATAAATAAACTTCCCTTCCCAAACATGCTTGAATCCAACATCCATTCACTCATGTAATTAAACATAAAGGCAATTAACATGCTCAACAACACGTAATTCCAATTCAATAGCCACGTATGAATCATAAAAGGGTTCCCTATACATGACACTATAAATAATCCTAGTCCTTAGGACATGATACTAGTCTAACACATAGGGACATGTACGTACCTTGTGTAGACAAAGTGAGAGACCACTTTAGAATTCTAGAAGTCGCCAAAAGTAAATTCTCCGCCTACAAAAATAATAACATAACAATAAATTAATATACTAATTAATTCACAGCAATATAACTTATTTGAAAACGTTTCAAAACTCGTTTTAAAATACTTTAAATATTTTAAAGTTCCAACCTTTAACCACCTTTAATATAATACTCATAAATCTATGTTTTAAAACCTCAAAAAACCATTAATATAATACTTAAAAATCACTTTAAACCAATAATAATAAATCTGAAATTATAATTTATATTCATAACAAATTAAAATTAGATTTTTAATAATCGAATAATAAAGTTTTCAACTTTAATATAAAAAACATATAAAAGTTCATAAAAACTATAAATTTATCATTAACTATAATTTAAACATTAAAATAGAGGATAAGGGTTAAGAAATAACCGAAGAAAACCACGAAAACCGGAAAAGAATGAAGGGGAAACACGCACGAAGGCGCGTGGCTTGCGGTGGCGCGTGCAATCACGCGCGGCTGGTGCTGCGCGTCTGCTGGCGGACGAAGAGTGGGCGCGGGTGGCTACTGCTGCGGACGAAGAGTGGGGCGCGGGTGGCTGTTGCTGCTGCGGCAGCAAGGAGGGAAGAAAAGAGAGAGGTGGCGAGTGGTGGCTCGCCTGAAAAGCGAAGGAGAGAAAAACGAGAGGGAGGGGGCGCCGATTGTGAGGGAGAGAGAGGAGAGAAAAATAAAAAGTGTTCAATTAAGGGGTTTGGGGGGGGTATTTATAGGTTTTGCCTAAAACTTATGGCAATAGGATAGGTTTAGGTTTGGGCTAAAGTTGATCATGAAACTTAAACAAATTGGTTGGGCTCCTCAACCCAACATTTAAAATCATTTTAAACTCGGCCCAAAACCTTTAAATAAAATTTTCAATACTTAAATGCAACTAAATAATAAATAATGATGATTATTTAAAACGTTTAAATAATCATTTGACTTTTAAAATACTCAATACTTAAATAAATAAATAAAATAAATGAATATGATTATAAATATACTTTAAATATATCGCATTCTACCCCTCTTAAAGAAAATGAGTTACGCCCTCGTAACTCACCTCAATAAACAAATCAGGATACGTCTTCCTCATATCATCCTCGACTTTCCATGTTGCCTCCTCGGACTCATGGTTAGACCAAAGTACTTTCACGATACTCACATCCTTATTGTGTGTACTACACACCTTCTTGTCCAAAATCTTCACAGTTCTTTCCTCATACGAAAGGCTACTATCAATCTGAACTCTTTCGGGTTCTAGTACATGATTCTCATCAGGAATATACCTCTTAAGCTGCGAGATATGAAATACATCATGCATCTTCTCGAATTCCATGGGTAAAGCAAACTTGTAGGCTACTTTACCAACTCGTTACAAAATCTAATACGGACCCACATACTTGGCACTCAACTTGCCTTTCTCACCAAATCTCATAACACCTTTAGTCGGTGAGACTTTCAAAAACACTTTATCACCAATTGCGAACTCATCTTTACACCTCTTCAAATCAGCGTAGCTCTTTTGCCTATCCTAGGCAGCGTGGATTCTAGCTTGAATCAACTTCACATTCTTGACGGTCTCTTCAATTAATTCAGTCCCTAGGACTATATTCTCACTAAAGTCGTTCCGGCAGATAGGACTTCTACACTTCCGCCCATACAAAGCTTCAAATGGTGCCATTTTTATACTCGCATGGTAACTATTATTGTATAAAAACTCAATCAAATGTAATTGGTCTTCCCAACTTCCTTGAAAATCAATCGCACATGCTCTCAACATGTCCTCCATAGTCTGATTGGTCCTCTCAGTCTGACCATCTCTCGCAGGGTGAAAAGCAGTACTCATCTTCAACGAAGGTCCAAGACTATGTTAAACTTTCTGCCAAAACTTCGAGAGAAATCTCAAATCACGATCTGAAATAGTATCCTTCGGCACACCATGGAGTCTCACGACGTGTTTGATATAAGTCTTTGCTAGTTGCTTCTTCTTCTATGTCTCTTTGATCGGAATAAAGACGGCAGATTTAGTCAATCGATCCATGATCACCCAAATAGTATCATTGCCAGTCTTGGTCTTCTGCAATGCTGCCATGAAATCCATAGAAATCGAATCCCACTTCCATCCAGGAACTTCTAATGACTGGACCTTCCCCATAGGTCTCTTGTGATCTATCTTCACTTTCTAGCAAGTCAAACACTTGGATACGAACTCGGCGACTTCTCGCTTGATGTTCGTCCACCAATAATTTTCCTTAAGGTCTAAATACAAATTATCACCACCAGGGTGTACGGGATACGGAGTATTGTGACCTTCCTCCATAAGCTTCCTCTTAAGCTCTTCACACGTCTGTGGTATACAACACCTTCCTTTGAATCTCAGACTTCCATCCTCATGGATCTTAAAATCAACCTCTTTTCCATGCTTCATCTTTTCCTTAATCTTGTCAAGATGTTCATCTCTAATTTGACTTTCCAAAAACTCGTCGAAAATCGACCATCCTAACGACAAATCTTTCAATCTCGCTTCTATCTCTCCATGATTCAAAATCTCAAGGTTAAGCCTTTGCATATCTCGATACAACTCTTCGGAAACTACCATCGCATTCACGCTATGGCTCGTCTTCCTACTCAAAGCATCGGCAACTACATTCGCCTTCCCTTCATGATACTGGATATCTAAGTCATAATCCTTGATCAAATCTAACCATCTCCTTTGTCTCATATTGAGATCTTTCTGAGTGAAAATATATTTCAAACTCTTATGGTCGGTGAATATCTTCACAGTCGCTCCATAGAGATAATGTCTCCAAATCTTCAATGCAAACACAATGACAGCTGACTCTAAGTCATGGGTAGGGTAATTAGACTCATATGGCTTCAACTAACGCGATGCATACACAATCACCTTCCCATTCTGCTGTAACACAAATCCCAGACCATTCTTCGAAGCATCACTATATACCTCGAATCCATCATTCCCATCGGGTAGAGTCAAAACAGGTGCAGAGGTTAAACGATCCTTCAAAATCTGAAAGGCTTCCTCACACTTCTCATTCCACTTAAACTTTGACTCTTTCTTCATCAAAGTAGTCATAGGTCTCTCTATCCTCGAGACATCTTTCACAAACCTTCTATAATAACCAGTCAATCCTAGAAAACTTCTTATATCAGACACATTCTTCGGCCTAGGCCACTCACTAATGACTTGTAACTTTGCAGGATCCACAGAAACTCCTTCCTTAGACACATAATGACCTAAAAATGCAACTTTCTCCAAACAGAACTCACACTTAGAGAACTTCGCAAACAATTGATTTCTCCTAAGCGTCTCCAAAATAATTCTCAAATGCTCATCATGCTCTTCTTCATTCTTAGAGTAAATTAAAATATCGTCAATGAATACCACGACAAACTTATCTAGAAACTCATGGAAAATCCTATTCATCAATTCCATAAATATTGCAGGTGCATTGGTCAACCGAAATGGCATCACATTAAACTCATAGTGACCATATCTCGTTCTAAAAGCAGTCTTAGGTATATCCTTATCGGCTACCTTCAATTGATGATACCCCGAACACAAATCAATCTTCGAGAAAACACTAGCTCCATTCAACTGATCGAAAAGATCCTCTATCCTAGGCAAAGGATACTTGTTCTTAATAGTCACATTGTTCAATTCGCGATAATTAATACATAACCTCATACTACCATGTTTCTTCTTCACAAACAAAACTGGTGCTCCCCAAGGTGACGCACTAGGTCTAATGTAACCTTTCTCCAACAATTCTTGCAATTGAGTCTTCAATTCACTCATCTCAGGAGGTGCCATCCTGTAGGGTGCTTTCGAAATAGGTGCAGTTCCAGGAACTAAGTCTATGGTAAACTCAACGGCTCTCTTAGGCAGCCTTCCAGAGATTTCACTTGGAAACACATCTAAGAATTCATTCACGATAGGTACATCCTTAATTCTTGACTAAACTTCTTTGCTTACATCTCGCACACTACACAAGAATACTTCACAACCTTTCCTTATCAACTTATAAGCTTGCATAGCAGAAATGATCCTTGAACTCTTAGGTTTCCCAAATCGTCGGTACGAAATCGACTTCCCCAAAGGACTCTTCAAAACTACCCTCTGAACTGCACAATCTATCTTGGCTTTATAAGAACTAAGCCAATCCATTCCTAGAATAACGTCTAGGTCTCCCAAATTGAATTCTATGAGATTAGAGGGAAAAGTACAACCTCCTATCTTCAAAGGTAAGTTTCTAAACATCTTAGTACACTTCACGACTTCTCCACTAGGAATACTTATGGGAAAATCAACAACTTCAAAGTCTACTAGACCTAAACTCTTAACAACAGACGACGAAACAAAAGAATAGGTCGCTCCAGAATCAAATAACGCTTTAACTAAAGTGGAGTTGATAGAAAAAGTACCAGAAACTACATCATCGAACTTTTCAACTTCTTTACAACTCATCACGAACAGTTTCCCCGGAGCTTTACTCTGGTTGTTGTTGTTGTTGTTGTTGCTTCCATTAACAGGCTTAGTGTAGCATCCATGACCATTTTGCGACCCCAAAGGTTTTGGTCCTTTGTTGCTAGCTTGGTTATAACCAGATCTCGCCTGACCATTGCCTCCATTGGCATTCTCTTCAAGTTTCTGCTTCGTGAAACACTCGAACTCCCTATGTCCCTTCTTCTGACAGTAATTGCATGTAACCAAATCTCCCTTACAGTCTCTACCAGAGTGGTTCTTGTTGCATCTCTTACAGTAGTAAGTCCTCTCAGGCTTGGCCTCATCACTAGACCCTTGACCATTCCTGTTCTAGAAATTTCCATTTCCATTCCTGTTCCTCTTGTAACTACCTTGACTTCCTCCAGCTTGGAAATCTTTCCTCTTATCTCCTAGGGCAACATTCTTGTCATGCCTAGTCTGCAATCCATAAATATGAGCGGCTCGCCCATACACAATATCTAGGGATGTAAAGGTTTCACCTCCTAGTCCTAATTCGATTTCCTCAGTCAGACCTTGCTCAAACCTCTGAGCTTTCAATTCCTCAATAGCGACTACCTCAGGTGCAAATCTAGACAAAGCTATGAACTTGCTATAATATTCAGAAATAGTCATACTTCCCATTCTAAGGTTAATGAACTCTTGGGCCTTTTGCTTCCTCATGAAATCAGGTAAAACTTTCCTCTAAGAGCAGTGGTATAGGAATCCCAATTGAAATCAGTCTCGGCACTAATCCTAGTCCCCTTTTCCTTCCACCAAAGATCAGCCTCATCTTTCAGATACATCACGACTTGATCTACCTTCATTGCCTCAGGGCAATTCACAGCTCCAAATATTTTGTCGAACTCTCTAATCCAACTCTCTAAGAAAGTAGGGTCAGTCTGATCCCTTAAAAGAAGGCGACTTAACTTTAGCCAGCTTCTCAAACATATCGCTTGTAGTGTCAAGACGCTCAGTTCTCTCTTGGGTCAATCTCTCTGCCAAAATATGAATGGCAGAGGCCAGGGCGACATCGTTGTTGGCCATCCTACTGCGTAACCTATGAAAAACACATACGTCCAGTTCAGATCACGATTCATAACTAATTGCCATTCTATGAAGGCATCGAAAAGAAATTGATCATACAAGATCATCTAAAGAAAATAGGTTCAAAGAAGTTTTACTTGGAATAAATCCGAAGTATAGACAATTTTATTTGGAACAAATCCAAGCACCAATAAATTTATTTGGAGTACATCCAATCTCAAACAAATTTATTTGGAATAAATCCAAGCTCAAACAATTTTCATTACTTGCACAATCATGCAAGAATTAAATAACTAACCATGAGAAATAAAATAAAAATAATTCCCATTCGCGTACTAAATAAATATTGCTCAACTCATATAACCAAAATAATATTTTGTTTCTCCCAAAATAATAACAATGAATATGTCCTCAATCCATAACAAGAATTCACTATATATAATTCCTCAAATGAATAGTACTAAAATAAATAACTAGTGTAGCATAGCTACCTTATTCAAAAGAATGCTAAAATGAATAAAGAAATGACATCAAAATAAATCTAAGGACTGACATCACGATCCCTATCCTTATTTTCCTTGTACTTCTCAGGAGTGAATACTTCGTCTTCGAAATCATCCATCAATCATGCATTTATAATTGTGCTCTTCAGCTCTAGTTGTCCTGCTAATACGTTTAGGTGAATGTTCATCAATATCCTCAATTTCATCATCACTATTAGTATCATTAAGTATGTCAGCCAGAAAAGCAGCATAAATATCCTTGCGGGTTTGACCTCTAGCTCGGTCGAACTCTTGTGACATCTCATCATCACTCTTAGTAGCAACTATCAAAATACAACATAATGCAACCTCTAAGCTAGAATAGCTCTCAAGCACAGACTCAGTGTCAGACTCGTCATCACTAAGTACAATAGGGTTGTAAAAACTTCCAACACGATCGACTTCACTATCAGATATGTCTAAAGGTCCATCTACTGTTGGGCAAGACATCTACAATGAACAACGTTCACTCTCAGCGTACATTCCCAACAATAAATAACATAAATAAATAGCCACAAAATAAATAAATCAGCAATCAACCAGATAAGAAAAATGTACAGACTAAAACAGCTGAACAGACTACCAATACTGAACTAACTGAACAGACTCGCAGACATAAAGCAGCTCAACAGATTAGCAGATAGGAAATAAACTGAACACAACAAAATAATGCAGACATATGAAATTTCTATCCTATATGCCCATCCTAAACTACCCATCTTACTCAAATAAAATAAGTAAGCAATACAAAATATTTTTCGAAACTCGAAAATTTTCGAAAATGCTCAATAATACCGAAAAAATAAAGTTAAAATTTTGGACTCAATTCCGAATAATAAAGAAAATTATAAAGGGGAATAAATTAAAATTTTCGGAAATAATTAAAGAAAACCGAAAAAAATAAATAGAGGATAATGGAAATAAAATCAAAAATCAAGTTAAAACAATAAACTCAAAAATAAAATTCTCACCAAAATAAGATTTGAACCTTTTCCAACAACAAACCTCGAATTTTTCAAAATAAATTTAAGGAATGAATAAGTAGGAGCTTACTTTATAAAATAACTTTGAAAATAGCTAAGCTAGTTTTAGTTGTAGTTAGGCGCCAAAAAATAGTTTTGGCACGAAGGGCCAATAAAACCTTAAGCTCTGATACCACTTTGTAACACGCCGACAATTCTCTCTTTATAAAACATGTATCTTTCCCCACTAAAATAGAGAATTATCAAGGCATTATCGCCCGTGTGAAAACGTATCGGCTTACTCAGAGTATTGCAGCGGAAAACATTGAACATACTTTATTAAATAATTTAAATAATATTATTGTCAAACTAAACTTCAAACGTCGAAAGTAATTCAAACCAAATCAAAATGAAAGACTGAGTTACGGGCGCGACTCCGTAACCCATTGACCAACGATATTGAGGAACCTTTAGAAATAAAAATAGGGGACGGTGAACAATCCGACCCAAAGAAAAGCCATGGGCTATAACCATGTACTCCAACTCATACTAGTCCAGAACTTCAGACATGCACTACTCTAAAGCTATTGCTATTCACTTTCACTTTAAATATTAGTGAGTTATTCGATGTTGGACTCTAAACAGACAACCAACACATAACATGAATACAATAAATATTCCTCTTTTATCTTACGATTAGATAAGTGATCAAACAAATCCAAACAAATCCAATTGACCAAGAATTAATCCTCTAAATTTATTTGTTGACTTAAATCAACAATTGAAAGTCCAATAAATATACATACCCTACAAAGCCCTCAGTCTTTGCAAGGTAGTAGAATAATCATATCAAATAATAATCCAACTTACTCATAAAGTCCTCGGCCTTTGAGAGTAATAAAATATCCAATAAGGGAACAATACCAAAATCACAATCCAACAATAAAATAATATTAATCCCTCATGTGAATTAATAAATAAACTTCCCTTCCCAAACATGCTTGAACCAAACATCCATTTAATCATGTAATTAAACATAAAGGCAATTAACATGCTCAACAACACGTAATTCCAATTCAATAGCCACGTATGAATCATAGAAGGGTTCCCTACACATGACACTATAAATAATCCTAGTCCTTAGGACATGATACTAGTGTAACACATAAGGACATGTACGTACCTTGTGTAGACAAAGTGAGAGGCCACTTTAGAATTCTAGAAGTCGCCAAAAGTCAATTCTCCGCCTATAAAAATAATAACACAACAATAAATTAATATACTAATTAATTCACAGCAATATAACTTATTTTAAAACGTTTCAAAACTCGTTTTAAAATACTTTAAATATATTAAAGTTTCAACCTTTAACCACCTTTAATATATTACTCATAAATCTATGCTTTAAAACCTCAAAAATTATTAATTTAATACTTAAAAATCACTTTAAACCAATAATAATAAATCTGAAATTATAATTTATATTCATAATAAATAAAATTATATTTTTAATAATCGAATAATAAAGTTTTCAACTTTATAATATAAACATATAAAAATTCATAAAACCTATAACTTTAACATTAACTATAATTTAAACATTAAAATAGAGGATAAGGGTTAAGAAATAACCGAAGAAAACCACGAAAACCGGAAAAGAACGAAGGGGAAACACGCACGAAGGCGCGTGGCTTGCAGTGGCGCATTCAGTCACGCGCGGCTGGTAATGCGTGTCTGCTGGCAAACAAAGAGTGGGCGCGGGTGGCTGCTGCTGCTACGACAGCAAGGAGGGAAGAAAGGAGAGAGGTGGCGAGTGGTGGCTCGCCGGAAAAGCGAAGGAGAGGAAAGGAGAGGGAGGGGCGCCGGTTGTGAGGGAGAGAGAGGAGAGAAAAATAAAAGTGTTCAATTAAGGGGTTTGGGGGGTATTTATAGGTTTTGCGTAAAACTTATGGCAATTAGGTTAGGCTTTAGGTTTGGGCTTAAGTTGATCATGAAACTTAAACAAATTGGTTGGGCTCCTCAACCCAACATTTAAAATCATTTTAAACTCGGCCCAAAACCTTTAAATAAAATATTCAATACTTATATGCAACTAAATAAATAATAATGACCATTTAAAACGTTTAAATAATCATTTGACTTTTAAAATGGTCAATACTTAAATAATTAAATAAAATAAGTATGAAAATGATTATAAATATACTTCCAATATATTTATAAAATTCATAAAATTACGGGGGATTACAGTCTACCCCTCTTAAAAGAAGTTTCGTCCCGAAACTTGGCACGAAAAACAAAAGCGTTTGGAAAAAATTTATACTTAAACTTTTCAAAACTGAAATCTAGGAAAAGCTTGTGTCAAACATGTGCACAATTTACCAACCCAACCTCAAATGTGTCACTCATGGACGCGTCATTTTGCACCAACGTGTGCAAATCGCAAAAGTAAGCATATAAATACCATTAAAATAGGTAAAAAGCGCGAAATTCTATCGCATTCTACCCCTCTTATAGAAAAAGAGTTACGCCCTTATAACTCACCTCAATAAACAAATCAGGATACTTCTTCCTCATATCATCCTCGGCTTTCCATGTTGCATCCTCAGACTCATGGTTAGACCAAAGTACTTTCACGATTTTCACATCCTTATTGCGTATGCTACGCACCTTCTTGTCCAAAATCTTCACAAGTCTTTCCTCATAGGTAAGGCTACTATCAATCTGAACTCTTTCGGGTTCTAGTACATTATTCTCATCAGGAATATACCTCTTAAGCTGCGAGATATGAAACACATCGTGCATCTTCTCGAATTCAATGGGTGAAGCCAACTTGTAGGCTACTTTACCAACTCGTTGCAAAATCTCATATGGACCCACATACTTGGCACTCAATTTGCATTTCTTACCAAGACTCATAACACCTTTAGTCGGTTATACTTTCAAAAACCCTTTATCGCCAACTGTGAACTCATCTTCACGCCTCTTCAAATCAGTCTATCCTGGGCAGTTTGGATTCTAGCTTGAATCAACTTCACATTCTTAACGGTCTCTTCAATGAATTCAGTCCCTAGGACTATATTCTCACTAAAGTCGTTCAAGCAGATAGGACTTCTACACTTCCGTCCATAGAAAGCTTCAAATGGTGCCATTTTCATACTCGCATGGTAACTAATGTTGTATGAAAACTCAATCAAATCTAATTGGTCTTCCCAACTTCCTTGAAAATCAATGGCACATGCTCTCAACATGTCCTCCATAGTCTGATTGGTCCTCTCAGTCTGACCATCTATCGCAGGGGGAAAAGCAGTACTCATCTTCAACGAAGGTCCAAGATTCTGCTGAACTTTCGGCCAAAACTTCGAGAGAAATCTCGAATCACGATCTGAAATAATATCCTTCGGCACACCATGGAGTCTGACGACGTGCTTGATATAAGTCTTTGCCAGTTGGTTCTTCTTCCATGTCTCTTTGATCGGAATAAAGACGGCAGATTTAGTCAATCGATCCACGATCGCCCAAATAGTATCATTGCCAGTCTTGGTCTTCGGCAATGTTGTCACGAAATCCATAGAAATCGAACCCCACTTCCATCCAGGAACTTCTAAGGACTGGACCTTCCCCATAGGACCCTTATCACAGAATTGGGAAATACTCAATAAGTTATGCTTTAAACCATCAACTAGAGAAACATTATCTATGGAATATGACGATGACTTACCAACTTTGCCCATGGCAATTATGTTGCCTTTCATGTTGTCACCAAAAGTCACACTTCCACCATCATAGGCAGAGAGTGAGAGGAATCTTGATCTATCTCCAGTCATATGTTTTGAACAACCACTGTCTAGGTACCATGTCTTGTTCCCCCTCACTCTAGCCTGCAAGAAAACTAATTGTTAGAGTTAGGAACCCAATCTTTCTTGGGTTCCTTTCCTTCATTAACATTAGATTTCTCTTTCCAATTTAATTTGTTTGTTTCCAAGTTTTTGTCTAATCGACCTAGTCTAATAAGACATGAGTTCCTATAATGATCAGTTTTAAACATACAAACTTTATCACTTGGTAAATTAACTCTCTTTTTAGGTTTTTTAAATTTATTTTTGTGATTGAAACCAAGACCTTTAGTTCGTTTGGTTTGAAGGTTTTTAATCAAATTAGGAATAGGAAGGAACTTCTTGTTCCTACTTAAGTTGCTCCCCTTCAAGTTCCTTATTCTCCTTTTCCAAAAACAAAACATGATTTTTCAATTCTTTTATTTCATATTTGAAACTTTGTAAGGGAACTGACTTAATGTCAAAGGAACTCACTTCAGGAACAAACTCTTTCAATTGAGATAACTCAAGGCTTAATAAGTAGTTCTCATTTTTAACAACTTTGAAATTCTCTTTTAAACTTGGATTGTTATCAAACAATTCGAAAAATCTTTTTTCAATATCAGTTTGAATACTTTTGAGCCAAGAAGTATGTTCCTTTGCAACAACTAAAGCATGTTGACTTTGTTTCAACTTAATGGACTCATCTTTGCAATCATTTACAGCATCAACAATAAATTCAAATAATTGCTCTTTGCTTAAACAATTAAGACGAGGTTTTGATAGTGTCTAAACTTGCCTCAAGAGATTCGATCTCATCATCAGATTCGGAATTGTCGAGTGCCATGAGACAAAAGTTTGTTGTTTCCTCATTAGGTTGAGGATCATCTTCTTCCTCGAAATCAGATTCTCCCCATGCAGCAACCATTGCTTTCTTCAAGTCGGATCTGGTATAGGAACTCTTGTACTCCTTGTTTCTATATTTGCTTCGTTCCCTTCCTTTGCCTTTTTTCTTGTTCCCATTGGGGACATTCTTTAAGAAAGTGATCGGAACTGCCACATTTATGACAAACAGGTTTGTTAGAATATTTCTTGTTTTTACCTTTGTAATCTCCATTTTTCATGTTCCTAAAAATCCTTTTGAATTTTCGGACCATGAGAGCGGATTCCTCTTCGTCAGTTTTCGAGTCATCACTTTCATCGGCTTTTAAGGCAATCGAATTCTGTTTGGACATATCTCCATTTTCATTGTCCAAGTGTAGCTCGTGAGTCATAAGGGAACCATCAAGTTGTTCCAGATTAAACTTTGTAAAATCCTTAGTTTCCTGTAAGGCCGTAACCTTAGCCATCCAATGATCCCTATGAAGGCTCCTTAGGACCTTACGCACCTGTTCCTCAGAGGTTATCACTTTTCCCCAGAGAGGTTAGCTCATTAATAATTTTTGTAAAGCGTGTAAACATCTCTTGTATAGACTCTTTTGATTACATTTGAAAACGTTCATATTGGTTCATCAAAAGGTCTATTTTTGATCTCTTAACTTCGCTCGTGCCTTCATGAGTGACTTCAAGAAGATCCCAAATTTGTTTTGCGGTTTTGCATCCCATGACACGATTGTGTTCATGGGGTCCAAGACCACAGTGAAGCAGTTTAATGGCAAGAGCATTAATTTCCATTTTTTCGAAAATCAGCTTTGTCGAAATCAGAGATGGATTTAGGAATTACTTCGTTCTTGTCATTAGTGGTAGTGACTTCAAAGTCGCCTACCTCTATGACTCGCCATACCTGGTAATTGTCGGCTTTGATGAAGATCTCCATTCTGTTCTTCCATTAGGTATAGAACTTGCCGTTGAACATTGGTGTCCTTTGCGTAAAGTACCCTTCTTCTAGTTTCTCTCTAGTATTCATATTCTCCAATATCTCGAACTCAACAGAGTTTCCTGTGTTTTTAGAGTTCCCGCTCTGATACCAATTGTTATATAATATGAGCACCATAAGAGGGGGGTGAATTATAGTGAAAGAATATGCTACACTTTTTGCGGAAATAAAAGCTAGCTAGGGAACACGAGATATTTTAGCGAGGAAAAACTTCCTAGGCCCAATAGGAAGAAACGACCTCGACCACAAGGGATTTTGACTCTAAACTTTCCACTATAATAGGCCAAACGACTCTGTTTACAAACCTATTACTTCTCTCTCAGGCCACAACTTAAGTTCCTAAACTCAAGTTCCCAACAACAGTTCCCACAACTATTATCCCTCTCGAACTTCCCTCAAAGTTCCTTTCCTTCTCTTTCTCACACTTCACTCAAAGCTTCTCACACTTACAAGAGTTCACTCAAACCCTTACCCAAAAATACAATGTGTAAAACAATGGAAGAGTAAAAACTCGAATAAAGTAAGTATGAATTCTCTTAGGAACGGCACTGACTCTTTAAGACAACTAAGAATATTTGGCTAAGTCAGACACACTTAATTCCAAGGTATTAGGCGCCTATTCATAATGTACTAAGGCAAGACCATAACTTATGTCCACTAACCCGTGATGTCCATTACTTTAATTTATTTATTAGTTTTTATTTAACTTTCCTTGAGAAATAAATAAACACTAACCCACTACTTAGCTTAATAAAAGAAGAAGGAATGTAGAATGTGGTTTATAAAACTTTAAGCTTAATTAAACTAAATAAAATAAAATAAGGCTTTAAGAAAATAATCAAGCCCAGTAACCACTTCACTGTAAAACGTGTAGCAGTAAGTAGAACGTGATATTAGTTTGCTTGGGGAGTAATTAAATCATTTTCTTTAATTAGTTTTTTTTGGAAAATATCTTTTATAAATATCTTAAACATAACAGAAAATCATAATTAAGTTTTTAAAAGAAAATCCTTTAAAAACTGAAAATCAGATTAAGTTTAATAAATAAAATCTTTTGATTTAAATAAAATATAAAAGATAATATTTAAAAGATTTTGATATTTTAAATCAGAAAATCATTTTAAATAAATTTCTAACAAACTAACAATTAACTCCCTAAAGTTATGGACTAAATCAAAACTAACTAAGATCTCTCTAACAACCTTACTTGGGCGCACAACAATGTTAGGCGCACAACTTAGGAATTGTTAGCTGTTCCTAAAGTCTTTCCTAGGTTTGTTCCCTATCCCTAACCTTTTTTATAGTGCTAGTGTCTGTTCCTGCCATGGGAACAGAACTAAGTTCCGTTTGAGAATTCAACACAAACTAGATTAAGTATTTACTCAACCTTAACAAGAAGATATTATATACATCCTAATGTATTCTAATATTCACTCCAAGCTTGATACTTCATTTTTCAAACATCTTCACTTCGATCTTTGATTAATTCTCCAATGTAATATTCGATCAAGTATTCTCTTTGCTCGAGAATGAATTACCTAACAATATCACAAGTAAAACACAATATGTCTTTTGTTGGTAAAGTCATCTTCAAAACTCAAGGGTCAACATGGATTTTACTTTGGATCGGAAGGACCTCTCAGAATCCGATCGTAGACTCGGCTTGTAAATCATACGATTCTGCAAACACGCACAATCTACATATTACACGCATATTAGAGGTTTAGAAAGGCAAAAAATAGAAAGTCATTAGTAAATAATAATATATGTAATTATCAGCTTTGTTGGTATGATTGAATCAAGGAAAAATTGATATCAAAGGTACAAATTATGCTCGGTCTTCTTTTAAAGGACTCACCTATTGATTATTGTTAATAGGTACCAACTATCCATCATGTTTGATTTTATAGTTCCTTGTGACCTGATAACCTGAAACAGCAGGTTAAAGTGAGATTTGCAAGGGTTTTCAGGCCAAATTTCAAGACGATTATTTCAGCTTTCTTCGAGGTGAAGACAACATTTTGTCAAAAGCAAAACACCACTGTTCACCCTTTGAGGGCTCAAATTTTGAGAATTCCTAAAACAGCTATAAATAAGTCGAGTTTTCGGGCACCCACTTCAAGGCGACCTTTTCGGGTTGAGACGTCGTTTTCTCAAAAAATGGAGATATGCACCCTTTATGGACACGAATTTAAAGAATCCCTACTTAACAGGTATTTATAAGTCAGATTTTTTGGTACGCAATTCAAGGCGACTTTTTCGGGCAGAATAAGGCGTGTTTACGAAAAATGGCAACTCTAACCTCCCTTTCTGGGCACGAATTTCGAGAATCTTTACAAAACAGTTACCAATAAGGCGGGTTTTAGGACATGTACTTCAAAGCGACTTTTTCAACTTTTTTGGACCGAAAACGATGTTTTTTTCCCCGAAAAACGAACACTACTATGCATCCTACATGGGCACGTATTTTTAGAATCCCTATAAAACGGTTTCCAGTAAGCGAGGGTTTTGGGCTCGCACTTCAAGCCATTTTTTTAAAGTATGTGCCCTAAAATCGGCTTATTAGTACCCGTTTTGTAAGGATTCTCGAATTTTGTATAAAGGGTGCATAGTGTTGTCCATTTTTGAAAAAAAAAACTTGTATTCGGCCTGAAAAAGTCGTCTTCAATTGCGTGCTCGAAAACCCGACTTATAAGTACCCGTTTTGTGGGGATTCTTGAAATGTGTGCCAATAAAGGGTGCATGTCGTTGTCTTTTTTTTTTCGACAAACCACCATTTTAGGTCCGAAAAAATCGAAATCCGACTTGTACGTACCCGTTTTATAGTGATTATAGACATTCGTGCCCAATTAAAGGTGTGCATCGCTGTTTGTTTTTCGAAAAAACGACGCCTTTTGTCCAAAGAAGTCGCCTTAATCCATAACGGGTGAACGGTGGTGTCTGTTTTCAACAAAACGTTGTCTTCGCCTTGAAAAAAGCTGAAATAGTTGCCTTAAAAAGTGTGCCTGAAAACCCTTAAAATAATCACATTTAAAATATCACTATGACCTGTTGTTTCAGATTACCAGGTCACAAGGACCTATATAATCAAACATGTAGGATATTCCTTGTTCCGAAAGGTCACCAAGGCCCGTATCTTTCTTTAGTTGGGGTTCCAAACCTAGCGCGATAGTTGGTACCTACCAGCAATAATCAATAGGTGAGCCCTTTAAAAAATGATCGAGCATAGTTTGTATCTTTACTATCAAATTTTCCTTAAATGAAATATAAATGTTTAAAATTTTATCTAATTGAAAGAAAGTTATCGAATCGTATGGGGTAAGTAGAATCGTATGGGCATATTTAAATCGTGGAATCGTGTGATTCCACGTTAGGATCGTGATTCTAAAAACAACGAGTCCGACCCTGCGCTTGTCCTAGTTTCCCCCCTACGCGACTTTGGGTGCATGAAAGACAATGTAGGTGTGTCTTTAAAATTAGTGCGCCGAGGCCGGGTTTGGCACAACTGTCTGCATTTTGCACAATCATTCCCCAAAATACTTGTTGACAACTTCAAATAACATCTCGTAAGATCGTCCAAACGTACACTTACATCGTGTTTGAAAGTAGCGCATCATTTCCAGAAAATGCCTTCCGTTTCATCAAGATAAATTTTCTTAAGGCCTCCCAATTTACATTATGCATTGCAATAATTGCATATCAAAGCTCTGTTGAGAGTGGACCAACATAAGGGTGGGAAATTACTATGGGTTTTGTTGTTTCAATGTTGTTCACCCTATTAATTATGAAGTTTCCTAAATGAGCATCATCATTTGATTGAGTGTTCTCTTCTAAAGCTTCATGTGTAATTTCAATAAGGATAAATTGTACTTCACCACTTTTATTTTACTACTTTTTGTAAACTACCATCTTTGAATTTTTTTTTTAAACTACCACCTTTACTCTTACAAACGTTTAGATACTCCCACCTGATAACGGAATCTGTGGAAGAATCTGTATAGTTGGCCCACTAATTACAAACTTAGTTAAATACCCCCATAACCCCCATTTCTCTTCTACTTCCAAAAAAACCCATTTCTCTTCTATTCAATCAAACTCTCCTTAATAACATCCTTACTCAAAGGAACCACCTTAGACATCAATTCAATCACCAATTTCTTCCCATAACTCAAATTCCCATCAAATTTGAAGCGTTTGAAGATGAAACCAAAGCACAACAAAGAGTAAAATCCCTAATTTGAGAGTGAATGTTTCTGGAATCGTTGGTTTTGGAAGGGAGAAGGGATTGAGCAAATTGATTTTGCAGGTGCTCGATGCTTACAAAGTGAACAGATAAACACAACCAGCACATACCATAGTAACATCCTTACCCTCCTTTTAGATCTCCATTCCCTCTACTCCGCTAGCAAGTTTTCCACCTCTTCCTCAGGACTCGGCCCTGACCGTGTCAACGGCTTCTTTCACTGCCGCCCGGATCTTTCTCTGCCTACTTGTGAAGCATGTATTAAAGACACCATGAGAATTCTTCATTTGGGTTTGATTTAGGCAACTCAAGAACTTTGCTTGAGATAGAGAGTTTAGATGGTGATTTTTTAGGGTTTGAAAAATTGGGAAAATGGGGTTAGATGAGTTGAACATTGGGATCAGTTTTTGTGATCAAATTAGAGGTTAATCTGTGTGTGTTAGAGAAATGCAATGAAGAAATGAAGAAATGAAGAGAAGAGAGATTGAGAGTTGGGATTTTGTGTTAGAAATGTGAGATTAGAGGAGATAAAGAGAGATTAGAGGAGAGAGAAGGGAAATCAAATTTAAAATGAGGATTTAGGATATTTTAACCTTAATAGTTAAAAGTGGGGCCCATTTAATGGAGAAACTGACGGATTCCGTTATCAGGTGGGAGTATTTAAATATTTGTAAGAATAAGGTGGTAGTTTCAAAAAAAAAAAAAAAATTAAGGTGGCAGTTTACAAAAAGTTGTAAAATAAAAGTGGTAAAGTACAATTTTCCTTTTCAATAACTTGTTTATTCATTTTTTTCCCACATTGACGAAGAACAACACATGTTAGAAAACACATAAACATGTGCTTCAATCGCCAGTTTTGAGAGCTATTTTGCCAAACTTTTCTATTTGTTTCCACAAATGATCACCTCATAATTGATTTAGAAGATATCTTTGAAAACTAAATATTCACCAATCGATTAAAATAATAGTGTGTAGTTTGTGCTGATGAACTATGCACACATATATAATTCGCATAAGAGATTCAAACACTATTCAAATAATAAAAAGGTGTTCTACATTGTAACCTTAATCAATGGACATGGGATGTTTTTCAATTTCTATATATCTTTCATTTTCTTTTATCTATTTCCATATCGTATCCATTCCTCTTCTAGTTTCTCTCAAATATCTTAGTTATCATGATGATATGTTTGAAAAAAAAGAGATTGATGAATGATTTCGTATTAAAGGTTGATAGATATCAGAACTTATCTAAAATCTATCGTATGATCTTGATTATTGAACTTAACTTTGTTCTTAGTTCTTATAAAAGGTGTTCCCAACATCAAATAAATACTATGTTAATATGCATATAAAAATTGATTGTTTTGATGAAATAAGACATACGTTCATCATTTACATAATAAGTTGTTTTGTTATGCCACACATAAGCAAACTTGATATTCCCTTTTATGGTAACTTCTGTCTTTACTAACAATTGTTGTATTTATAGGACATGATTTGTGCTATTGCTGAATTAGAAAGTGATCGACAATTACTCAAAACAAGATACATAAAGAAAACAAAAGAAAAAACATTAGGTATCATGCAAATTTCTCAGCAAATTGCCGATTGGTTATTCAGGTTCAAACAAATTACTTACTATAAATACTAATATATATGTGTGTTCCAAAATATGAATTTAAACTAAATATTAGCTAGTCCTAACCAAATACATCATTTTTCCAATAGAGAACATGGATATCGAGCTTGTGAACCTGGAGAAGAAACTTCTATATTATATAGACCTTTTGTAAATGTATATTTTGGTGTTGCTTATTTGAGGTGGTTGTCTACCTTTGAACATCGGTATGTTCATTTAACTTTTATTTTGACTTCATATATTATGATTCTTTTTTTTTCATTATAATATGACCATGGTTAATTATCTTTGAATTTCAATCATAGGGCAAGGGATGAAGAATTTATCGTAAGGGCCTTTAAAGGAGGTACAAAAAAAGCAACTCATAAATCAACATTGACATACTGGAGACAATATGTTTCTACAAAAGAAAGTCTCCCATCAAGGTAATTAAATCTAGTACATATGAGAATTTGACATTATGAGAGTAAAAAAGTAATCAACACTATAACATTCGCAATTACACATTTTTGCCCATGAAAATAGAAAGGGTTTTTCTATACTATACCCTTATGATTTTACGTTTTCTAAATTGTACCCCATGATTTTGAAATCTCTATATTATACCCTTGGATATACATTTTTTAATCAGTTGTACCCAAAGCAAAAATCCCCAACATGCAAAAATGAGATAAAGACGCACTTTTTCAGTAGTTACACATGTCAAAAACCTTTAAATCACATTCTAAAAACAAAATATGTGAGAAGTGGAACACAGAAAATTAAATTCTCATCAAGCTGAATTTGGTTACAACTGATTAAAGAATGTAAAACCAAGGGTACAATAGAAAGTTTTCAAAATCATAGGGTACAATTTAGAAAGCGTAAAACCACGAGAGTATAAAATAGAACAACCCATATAGAAAAGGGGGTAATATAATCCGCTTAAGTAACTAACTGAAGTTACATACCCTTCTAGGCCTTCTTCCTTACATCCTCCTTGCTAAATCATTCATCTACCATCACAACCACCTTCATCTGTTCTTCACCCCCAATTACTAGCTTCATGATAGCACTCAAATCAGCCCCTACAATTAGGCATATACTATATGGCTAGGTCATAGTGGGCCTCTCCCTCCCTATATATAATCTAAAATCTTTACGAGTACTTGACTATCAACACAATGAATCGAACCCTTATGTAAAATAATTTACAGAGTAAAGGTCGTAATAGAAATAGGCTTCAACCTCGAATATCTTGAATGAAGTAATTATGCATCGATGCTTGTGCTTTTCCCTTTCTTTTCTTTTCTTTTGTGTTTCCTTTTTCGTTTGCAAGGTTTTCTTCTTAGGTTCCAAATTTCTCTTGTTCATTTTTTTACAAAAGGACAACATCAACATCATACTTTATATCTTTTGCATTTGAAAATTACTTCATATTTGCTTCAGTTTTAAATTAATTGTTATTTTATATAGCCCCCTCCCAAAATAGAAGAAGTTAGGTATGTATTTCAAATACACACATCACTAACATAACACATTACATATATTTTCTCATAAATTGATTATAAGATACATTTTTTTCTAAAACAATTTTTCTTGTATGCAGCACGTGTATTATACACGATAAGAAGTTTTTTTTTTACCAAATTTTCTTGTATAAAACATGTTTATCATACACCATAGGTTCCATTATTATATAAGACAAAATTCACTCAAATTTATAACATAAAAGGTGTATTGCATATATATATTGGCCATTACCAATACAAGATAAACAGCTAAATAATATTTTATTCCATCTTTTCCAAATTTAATTGCAACATTCACTAATGCACATATATTTATTAGATAGATAAAGCGGAGTATGATTTGTAAATATATTTTTTCTAAAACTTGATTTGATATAGGATAATAGTGAATTTTGTTATTCTAGATAATTTATGTAGTTCCTACTGGGATCATTGTTTAGTGTTGGTATTATTTAATTATTTCATTAATTCCATAAACTTAAACTAGTATAGTCGTTGAGTGAAAAAAAATATTGGGTCCATCAACAAATTATAACGGTACAATATGAAATTGAATTTGAGATGAAGGGAGTATATTTTGATTTGTAATGAATATTAATATTATCTAGTTATTTTAGATTTATATCAATTTTTTTAATAAATTTTTTTCCACCAACTTAGGGTCTGTTCTCTTCGGCTGAAAATAGATGAACTGAACTATACTAAATGTGACTGAATTGAATTGTTATTAATAATAAAATAATAATTAAATATTAAATAATAATTATGAATATGAAAATTATTATAATGATAAATAATACTCCTAATAACTAATAATTAAGAATAATAATAATAAATTAAGAATAATTTTTAATGACAATAATAATAATTAACAATATAATTAATTACTCTTATTAATAATGTATTAATACTTGATGATTATTGCATAACAACAATAATGTCTAAGAAGTAACTTAATATTACAATTATAATAACAAAAATTAATAATATGATAATAATAATTAGAAACAAATATAATAATAATAATAATAATAATAATAATAATAATAATAATTGTTGATCAAAATTACAACCCAAATTATTTTGGCACGGTTTGAGTTGATTTATGGGCTCAAAAATGTGGGTTGGCTTAAGCTTTTGACCAAAGTGCACCACAAACCGCCAAAGTGCATTTAGTATTCGACGTAACAACAATTTTGTACCTTAAGTAAGAAATTTGCAATTTTGTTAATATCTTCTAAATTTTTTGTAGCTTATTGAATGATTTGGATGATAAATGTCTTCCCGTTAAAATAAAAAAATAATTGTAAATTATAATACTCGTATTGAGATAAAATATGGGTAAACCGTAAATCGCACAACACCAAACCGTTTTATATGCTGCGATTTGGGTTGGTTTGAAAACATTTCAATCCGTTTATGTATAGGTTGGTTTGGGTTATGTCCTAAACCGCATCAACTCAAAACATCTTCACCCCTAATAATAATAGTAATAATAATGAGTAAAGATATAATAAATAAAAATATATATAACAATAATCATAGTAAGAGTAATTAGCAATATAAATTAGATCAACAACAATAATAATATAACAAAATGGTTAAATAATGAATGGAGCTGAACTGAACTATTAGAGCTGAACTGAACTAAAGTGAACTGAAAATAAGTTAAACATAACAGACCATTAATATCAAAGTTTTAGGTTTGCCTCTAGCCATGACCACAACAATCCATTTTGTTTTAACCATTACTTTTCTTATCATTCAATTTTTAAACTTCTATATACATGTATAATAAGTATAATGAGAAGAGCTTAATTATATGTAATCATATGTGAGGGTTTTTTTCTTCTAAATTCTCAGGTTGAGCATATACAACTAGTACTTTTGCATCATGATATAATATTATATATTTTTAGGGAAGACTTTTATTTAATAAACTAATAGTAATATTTTCATTATATAGACGAAGTATAAATTTACTTTACATAGCATTCAATTTGTATCTTCCGGGCATGTTGCATATTATTTTTACACATAATTACTTTCCAAGAAAAAAAAATGTCTAGATGATCTATGGTCGACTATAATACTAAAAATTCCTTTTTCCATAGCCTTGTTGAAATACTACAATACTAATGCAATCCTTTTATTGATTAAATAAAGTATGCTGCAAAAGGTTAGACGATACATATATCAAGAGAGAGAAAGAGAGAGGTTTCATTCATTCACGAACCATTTGGTATCATAGAATAATCTTGTACATGTTACTACTTTATAAAGAGGGTAATTAAGATATCACATAGACCCTAAACCTTCAAAAGAACAATGATTGAAAGATCCAAACATTCCTCTTCGGAGCAGAATTGGACTTGGACAAAACACATGAAACATTTAAGAAAATATAATAAATCATAAGCTAGTAGATTTTATCTGCTAAAACAATCTTCAATATATAACTTTATTAGATATTAAATAGTTTTTAGGCCTGGGCAATGTCTAGGGTATTTTAATCATTTTACATTTCATTAGGTTATACTGCATTAACTTAGTTATTGGTATTTAAAGAAAAAATTATGAAATCAAATTTAAATAGTGTAACATACTAATAAGCTACACAACTTAGAAGAGTAATGTTGTAATTAGGGGATTGACACACTTCTTATTTCGAAAATTTTACTAAGGTAAAAGGATTTAGTAATAATATATTGACAACCAATAGGTTTGTAGGCTTGTAGCTTGGAGGTAGAGCTACAACATTTCAGATAGTTCATAACGAGACAAAATACTCTCACATGCATTTTTGAAACTTCTTTAGAGATGTAATTAAAAGGTAAGATGTGTAATGGCATCAGTGGTGTGACATGCAATTCGTGCCTATGATTTTTTAATGATTATTATTATAAATAGATCGACGTCGTTTTTTTATATGGAGTCTTAATATAGCCCAATAAACCTTAACCTTTTAAAACAACAATTAAAATGAATTTAAGAGTAAAACAAATAACACTATTATTTTATAAGCTAACACGATAATGCCACGTAATCCTATGGAATATGTGGATCCATGCTCCCATCATTGATTCCAGATTGCTAACATGTACTCCCTCTATTCTTATTTAATCTACACAGTCTAAATTTCAAGTTTCACCAATGCATAAGCTTGACTGTTAATTAATATATCTAATTATAGATACGTTAAAGAAAAATTTGTCATAAACCATCTTTTATAAGCAACATTCTCTCAAAAAAAACCCTTTTAGAAAATTGGGCACTATACCAAACTTAAGTTTTTCCAATAAAATGTCACCCTTTGTCAGATCCTAGACATTGATCTTTGACTTCCGGCCTTAAATATCACGTGCATAGCAAGTGAGATCATTGGAGGGGCTTTTTTCCTCCCTTTTCTACTTTAATTTCTTCCCCTAATGGTGAGAGAATGGAGGAACTGAGAAAGTTTTGAAGAAATAAAATCGAGGGAAATGTCAAAGAAAATGGGGAAGAAAACCCATTTAATGACCTCACGTCCTATCAAAACCAAAGGTCAATGTACATAATCCAGTAAGGGTTGTTGGTTACAATAAAAAGAATGAGTTTACGTGGCTTTAGTGCCCAATAATATTATTGAAAAAAAGTTGGTCTCTAACAAATGTTGCTTATAAAAGATGGTGTTTGATAATTTTTCCTTAGGTAAAAAATTGTAAGAAGTTGAAATTTTGAAACTATATAGACACGATGTATCAAGCAAGATCTCATATGAGTATATTTTTCCTTAAGGAAAAATCACAAATGACGATCCGAATGTAGTATATGGATAACGTGAAAGTATAAATTCTATAGATTCGAAAGGAACCGAGGGAGTAGTGCATGTTAGGCTAATACTATCTTTATTACTCTATTAAGAACCAATGTGTTATCACCTTACCTTTAGAGTAAAGACTGTTAGTCGTTGGATTGATCTTTAGGTGTTTGCAAACTTTGGTCATCGATTAAATTTCTATGGTTTATCTTTCCCAGTTTACTTGTTTCCTTTTCCAAATTAATGTATTTGAACGTGATATTCATATACAAGTGCGGAAATAATCTTAGGCTTATTCCCTACATAAATGAATTACCAAGAATAAACACAAGGGATGAGATTTTTCTATTGTTTCAAGGAATTTACAACCCAAAATATAAAGGTTCAAAACCAACAACATCTTGGATAACAATATGAACAAAAAGTTTAAATAAAACCAACATGAAATCTTACATCCATCGAAAATTTACATTGTAAGTCATGTATTATGAATACTTTAATCATAAGTATAACATATTCACTAAATGAGTCCTAATTAGATTTGAAAACAAACTCCATATCTTATTTTAGTTAGGACATCTAATCATATTAAACTTCTAATAATAAACTTCTAACACAACTCGAATTTTATCACAAATATAATTCTAGTTCAAATAGAATTATAGTTGATATAAACTCTTAACTAAAGTGGACTTCAGAGTAACCAAGACTTCAACTTTAAATAGAATTCGACTTTAATTAGACCTTGTATTTAAGTAAATGTTCTACACCAAATAGACTTATACTAAAATGACTTCTAAAATGACTATGATACCTTAGGTTTCCGCGACAAGCTGCTAAAACATTAAGATATGTAGAGTTCCAAAAAGATTTGGATTCTAATAACTAGTTCTAACAAAACTAGGACTCTTCTGATTTATACTTTGTGTCGCTCAAGCTGTCTTTTTTGCCATGAAAACTTGTTTGCACTCCAAGAATCTTCCAAGAATGAAAATCATGTATGCCATCACATCACATGTTAGAGTGGGCAACAATGTATATTTAGTAAAAAAGTTCCGGAATCTACGTAATTAATGGGATATTAACTCAGAATCTACGAATTAAGCACGAGCTTGTTTTTAGAAATCTTGATTCAACTAATTGAACTCATCGTTGAGTTTAGTTTCTCATTAAATGAAGATTAATTTTTATTTTATTTTTATCACTATAATCACTAAAAAATTTCTATCAATAATAGATAGGAGGCCATGATATGCACCTTACTCAAGGTCAGGCTTTTGAAGATCTCCACTCAGGAATTTCTTAAGAGAAAAGTCAACTACCATGAGAGTTAATATCTATTGTAAGAAGACATCAATAGTCTCTATAGGATTCTTCTGATTTAGCATGAATTAAAGAGTTTCTCATAGGTCTATGTGACGTCATCTTCATGTGGTTCTAGCTAGAGCTGAAACGCCCCCACAAAGTATTACAATTAGCTGTTATGGGATTTATAAATAATCAATACAATCCTATTACTTCCTCCGTTTTTTATTAGTTGTGACACTTTTAATTTCACGGACTCCTAGACAATTTTTGGAGAGGAAAGAGATAGAGAGAAAGAAAGAAGAGGACCCATGTGATAGGAGAGAGATAGAGAGAAAGATTTGCCAAAAAAGAAAGTGTCACAATTAATTCCAAACTTCCATAAATAGAAAGTGTCACATTTAATAAAAAACGGAGGAAGTATTATAGTTATAGCACAAAAACCTATCTACTATTTTAATTGAAGCTTGTTTATAGTAAAAGAAAATGCTCTTACCTTATAGCTCATACAATTATTATATTTTCATAGAAAATAATGTTCTTTTTTTTAAGATTTTATATTTTATAATTTTATTTATTGATATTATTCTTACCATGTTTAAGAAAAAGTTTGTTATGATCAAATACTACTATATATTCATGGAATAATTACAATATTCCTTGGAAATAATATTATCTTAAAATGTTAGTATTCTTCGATTTATTAGAGTACAATTAACATATTCCATATTCATTTTATTTATGAATAAGTATATTATATTTAAATGCACAAGTACAATACAAGTCATAATATATGGTTCTATCATATGGATGACTTCTTCTTCTTTTTCTTTATAGTAATAAATATTATAATAATATTAATTAATAATAATAATAATAATAATAATATTAATACTATCATCATCGTCGTCGTAATCATCATCATTAAATTTTATTATGTATTTATGTAGCTGTTGTTATTGTCGTTATTATGTTAATATTGCTATTATCATTGTTTTTTTTTGTTATCATTATTATTCTTATTTCTATTCCATTTATGGAACATGTAACAGAAACTTCATCAGCGAATGCCCTCCAACAAATCAGAGTTTCAATAGTATTTCACCGATCATAACAACTAGCGGTAATCATCTCTAACTTTCTAAATTATTATTTGCGTAACATCTAAGAAGTTGGAAAATGGGAAAAATATGCTTTCTTTTGCATATTTAGTAATATCATGTTTATGTTGAATATACAAACTTACGACAATTAAAAATCTCTTTCAAAAAAATTGAGTTATCGTCTGGTATATTATTTTCTAACGTTCTACCTAACGGCTCATGCCATGTCTCTATACAATATATTGATTCAATTAATGATTAATTAGATTTGTTATCGTACATATACCATCTCAAAAGTTACGCGTAAGATTTATTTTTTATTATAATTTTCATATTTATCATTAAAGTGACCTTTGTATTATGCAATTGAATGTTATACTCATATGAGGTCACGAATTGCTTTTGCAAACATGCCCATGTTCTGATTTGTTAGGCTATAGAAAGAATAAACCTATTTTATCATTGTAATTTGCCAAGACTTTTGTAAACAATGTAAGAAATGACTTAGATCTAACCTCTTTTCCAAGCTGACTTAAGCAAAAGTATTCCCCTCTATTTTATTAGCTTCAATGTTCTAAGTTTCACGTTTGCTAACACACAACATAACTTTGACTATAACATCTTAAGTTGTCTATTAGTGAAAAATATAAAACTTGCTAACTTGTGATATACATTGAGATTGATCTAACAACATCTCAAGTCTTAAATTTGTTTTATATATTAGTCACAAGTTTATGATTAAGGTTAGTAGATAAATCATGGGGGAAGTATTATTCTTGGTATTCTTAGCTCCTTTAAGCATAAAGGTTTTAGGCATATCAACACATGCTTTTAGGAAATTTTATCTTAGATGGAAGTGGTGGATTCTTGTAGTGACAAAGCAAGTGATGGAGCGTGAATTTGTTCAATTAATCCTAAGCAAGCTTAAAATAAGTTTAATTTTACGATCTCCTACTTCCTTTGTCTTAGCTAAACTAATATATAAAATTGATCTCTAGCCTATCCACCATCTTTAATATATGACAGAAAATATTTGGGATGAATAATTTTACATATGTTTTATAGTTAAACATATTATCTACAAAAAAGTTGAATCCATGAAATAACATAAACGTGCTATCATATAGAGTTTTATGTTAATTGACTAATCAAGTTATTCATGGACGTAAAAAAATTAAACAATACGGTATGAAGATCAAATCATATATTAAACAATATTACCTTATTTTCTTATTTTGTGCTTGCTTGAAAAACGAGATTTCAACTAGTTCTGAACGAAGTTGGTCACTAATGTGTTAGCCCTTTCTTTGTGTTATTCTTGGTTACTCATTTTGCATTACCTTATTAAATGATTTCTGGTAAGACTTGAATACCTTGATTAACTTGTCAATAAAGGTGTTTCCTTCTCGGTGACATTAACAGTCATAAGAATAACAAAATATTTTCTTACTACCTCGTTCCAATTAGATGTATTAATCATAGTGGTAAGGCCGGTAATTCCCCTAGCAAGTCCAGCATGCACATATTCTTTAGCATTTTAAAATTTTGCTTAATAAATTGAGACCCGTATAACCAATCATGGTCTTCTACAAATTGAAATACTTAGTATTACATCAACGAGATCAACGTGATTGCAAACAATTAATTATTACTTATAAAAATGAGTATATATTAACATATTAGACTTCCTATGCCATATAAATTAAAACATGGTAATGAGATATACTACTTGTCTTTTCAAATAGATGAAATATTTTCCATTCTATGAAATTTCATATTAGTTAAAACACTTTTTTTCTTTATTTGGTACGTATGGCTATCAAATTACATAACTACCCTTTTTAATTTTTTAATCAAAATCTAATAACAATTAATGATATCTAATTAACAACAAATCTAAACCTATTAACTCTAATCAACTCCCCCCCCCCCTCAACCACTCTCTCTCCCTCCTCTCCCACTAACACCCCCCCCTCCCTCAAAAACCCTCTCCCTCTCTCCACCACCACCCACAAACCGAACAAAGAACGTTGCCGCCACAACCACCTACAAACCGAATGTAGAACATCAAAAAATGTCACCCAAAACCCCCTTCCCCGTTCTCTCCTCTCGTGATTGGAGGTGGGGTGTTGGTGCCGTTTAGTGGTGGTGGGTGGTCTTTTAGGTTCGTTTGATGGTGGTTTGGTGGGGTCCGATTGGTGGTGGTAGGTGGTCTTTTAGGCTCGTTTTGTGGTGGTGGGTAGTATTTTGGGTTTGGTTGATGGTGGCTGAGGTTTGAATGGTGGTAGTGTGGTGAGGGTCTGGCGGTGGTGTGGTTGTTTCCCAGTGACGGAGCGGTGGCAGTCTGGTGGATGGAATGGACAATTGGTGGCTTGTGTAACACCCCCACAATCCCTCCATTTAAAAACCTCAACAAAATAGAGAAATTGTGGAGATGTTACGCCACGCATGATAATACGTAAGGCTAAACAGAGAATACAGCGGAAGTCTTTTAAAATAGAACTTGAAATACTTTAATGAAATTGAAATATAAAATTCAATAAATGAGTTAACAACTCAAGAACTACCCCATAATAGTTCCTTATTTAAAACAAACATAAACCAAAATAACTTTATTGAAATCAGTGTTATGCACTAAAATTCCCATCTTTATGCTCATGATCCCCATGCACAACAACACCTGTACCTGAAACTCAACCTCTAAGATCTGCTCGCCATTCACAAACACATTCATGAATGGGTCGTCACAGGGTAATTGAGGTAAAACAATAACCAAAACAAACAAAACACATACATCAGCAACGTTGAGTACATAACACTACTAAGCTAATACAATAAATGATGATAGTATATGCAATCCTCAAATAAATTAACTTGCTCTTCTCATGATTCTAAATGCACAACAAAGACTGAACTAACTAAATTCATTCTTGAAGATATATTGGCAATGAACGGGCACCGTCCTCCAGTTGGAGTAATATACGGGATACTATTTCTTGCGTAAGAGATTCCACACCCCAGACTAATAAAGTAAAGTTCCATGAACTTTAAATAACTTAACTCGAGAAGTACACACTTGTTAGTGAAATGAAAGAGAGAGTGAGAGTGAGCCACTAGACTTAACATCTCGACAGAGACACTATGAGTGCCACCTAGTCCACTCGATAACCTTCTTGATAAATTTGGAATTTCATAAAGCTTTCTTGATAAAATAAAAGAAATAGCATCGTCATGCTATGCCAATGCAGGAGTATAGTTACACACTAACTCCCCCCTTATGTTCAATACTCATGGGGGATTCTACCCAAGAGTTTTATTGCCAAAGTTCGATATGTGAGACACACACGACAAATACAAATAAGCATATAAATAATTTCTTATCTTTCTTTAATAAGTGATAACAAACAAGTACCACAATCAACCTCAATTCTTATTCCTTCAAGCTCTTGCTCAACTTCTTGCTTGAATGACTCCTTGAGTCCTTTCTTTACTTCTTAAGGATCCATGATCCAACCAATTGAGTCTTTGCTCAATGGTTAACTATATGTGGGACCTTGCCCAATGACTTTAAATACTAGTGAGACCTTGCTCAATAACTTTAACTATTCATGAGACCTTGCTCAATAGAAATAAACTACTCATGAAACCTTGCTCAGTAAATATTCATGCGAGCCATAGCTTCAAGAATAACATAAATAAACTTTAATCATGCTCAAAAGCAATAAACATCAATAGCTTAATTCTTAAATGACAAGAATAACTCAAAAGTTCCATTCCTAGTCTCCTTTCTATATTCATAACAAAACCGCAAACAATCTTAAGGCATAAGCCTCTCCTTACTTCTCATGCTCAACAAATAATCCTTATAAACCACTAAGGTCAAAGGTCAAAGTATATGTACCTTGCTACTACAATGGAATCACCAAACAAAAACCTCAGTTGCTTTTGTAATGCTTGGAACCTACCAACAAAGAAGTACTAATAATTAGTACTTAACAACAAATAATTCAAGACTACTAATGAATAAAAAAACCCAGCTTTTAAATAATAATAAATCTGATTTTTAGTTTAAAATGATTTAGAAACTCTTTTAAGTCATAAAACTTGAAAACCTTTACTAGTAGAAAAA
This sequence comes from Patellifolia procumbens, assembly GCA_947645195.1. Lineage (NCBI taxonomy): Eukaryota > Viridiplantae > Streptophyta > Magnoliopsida > Caryophyllales > Amaranthaceae > Patellifolia > Patellifolia procumbens. Next base: position 5,480,794 of record CANSGD010000183.1, on the reverse strand, counting down.
ACTCAATACAAACTAGTGCTTAAAAACTAATAAAAACTAATATTTTATTAATTAAAATACATGAGTAAATTAATAAATAAAATAAAATAAAAATAATTTTTTTAAAATTTGTGTGTGGTTCGAAAACCACACAACAAAACGATACAAAACTAACGAACGAAAACCGCTTGAACCGGCGGGCCAACAACCACGAGCACCACCCACCACAACCACCGAGACAGCAGTGGGCAGGGTGGCACTCGTTGTTGCCCAGCCACCAAGGTGGTCAGAAAACTCAAGGGAAGGAGGCGGACATGGCGGAAAAACGAGGGAAAGGGAGAAAAATAAAACCCTTTGCTTCACTTGAATGCTTGATGATCCTCCTACAAAAAATCAATGGAGAAAACTAAATTAGAACTTGAATCAATGGAGGAATTGATGGAGAATAAAGCCTAGGGTTTGAGAGAGAAGAGAGAAAAAGAGGAACCCTAATACTCCTTGTGAAGATGGTGGCTCGTGAATGATGGAGGAAACCATAATTCCTCCTTTTATAGTGGGAAAAGACTACATTTTGGTGAAAAGACAAAAATACTCTTAATGATAAAATTTATCAAAATACCCTTCTTCTTGAAATTACTAAAAATCCTTTTCACTGAAAATATTAATTTTTAAATAGTTTTAAAACTTCAAAAAAGATTAAAACTATTTAATTAAATAACTCAAAAATATGGGGGATTACAGCTTGTTATGGACTAATTAATGTAATCACATGCCTCCTCCACTTTTAATTATACACTAAAAAAAATTTCCGAGGAAAGTGTGAAATCAAAAGTGTACCATCAATTTTAAAACGGAGGAAGTATTACTTACTTAGTCCCTGTTCTCGTTAACTGATATTTTTTGAACTGAACTTATTTTTACTGAACTGAACTTAGTGGTACTGAAAGAAACTTACTTTTACCAAACTTGACTTATTGCTACTAAACTGAACTTATTTTTACTAAACTAAACTTATTTTTATTGAACTCCTTAATAATTTATTAAAGCTAGAAACTGGGTTTTACTGAACTGAACTTATTATTACTAAACATAACGTATTAGTACTAAACTGAAGTTATTATACTGAACTGGACTTATTAGTAATGAACTAAATTTATTTTTACTGAAATGAACTTATTTTTTGCCGAAACTTATTAAAATAAGTTGAAGAGAGCAAGACCTTAGTTATCTATGTTTTAAATACAAACTAAACACTTCCTTTGTTCCTTATTAATTGCAACCTAGGGAATTTTTACACTATTCATAGAATATCCCTTGATGCTCAATTATGATTTATACATAAAGATAAATATAGCCAAGTGAGATCTTGTTAGATTCGTTTCGATATATATTTAATTAATATCTGCATTTAAAAAAATTATTTAACACAAATAAAAATATAAACGTTTAAAGTTGTGCATTGGGAGGTGTGAAAGTTGTGCATATTGCAATTAATATGGAACAAAGCAAGTACATTTCTAGTAAAACTTAAGCTAAGCAACTTAATCAGATATAAATCGATTTAAATAATTTAAATATATAATAGTGGAAATTCCCATGTCAACCTTGAAGAAACTAAGTACCTTTAGCAATATGAATCCATATTAAGAAGGTAATAAAATGAAAATAAGGACTCCATTAAATTATCGTAAAAGAATTTATTATTTCATAATTTTCTCCTTCTAGACTTGTGGTGGTCAATAATAGTTTACTTTGCATGTGTTGGTAGAATACAAATAAAAATAGTAATAATTGTAGTTCCTTCGTTCTATATTGGCTGCGTCACTTCCCTCTTTATACATTAGTTATAATATTATCTTAGTTACTAATAAGCTTTCTCTATTTCTCTCCCCATCACATAGGCCACTATTTCTCTCTATCTCTCTCCTCTTCATAATCTCATCTGATCACATATGTCCTTTTCCTATCTTGCAACTAAATCAGAATAAAGGAAGTATAATACAAGGGTACGACATATTGCTGACATGTACATGCACCCAATAAAATTCTAAAAAGTTAAATATTTTATTAGAAAAAAACTCAAAAACTCTTAATTGATTTATTTAAATAGTTTCTCTAGAGTAATTAATCAAAAATTTATGAACGATGGGTATTTATAACTCATAAATCCCATTGTCTCCTCTAAAGCATTTAGATATAACATGTTGTAGTTGTAAGAGTTTATAAGGAAAACTATTAACTTAAATGGACAGTGTTATCTCAATCCAAATTCTCAATTATATTCAACCTAGTAGCCACATATCCAATTCCTTAAATGAGATTATTACACATGTTAGAATAAAGTATTTTTAAGTCAAAGTTCTTCTTTTTGCATGTTAGCTACATGGACACTTGGCTTGTTTCTATATCCTTCCTTTCCTAGTCCCTTTGTCTTTATAGTCTATGGGATCTTTGTGGACATTATGCTACTGGTGTTTTGTCACACACACAAGCACGTGCACGCTTGCACAGCCTGGACCTAGTCAACGTCTGCGACTTATGATGTACTATGATGGCATGGGTTATGTGAATTAGAGATTAGATGGGTTTTATGTTTGGGCATATCCGTGTGTGACTTGCGGGTTTGTAACATTTTGAATCCAAAACTCTTGGATGTTACAAGCAATAATTATGGGCATGATCTCAACAGCCGTTATTTGATTGGTTCTCCCCTATATAATAATCATTTTCTTTTCTTTTGATATATCGAAACTACTCTTCATATCTTCTTCTCTCTCATTTATTTCTCCTAGGCATTATAGGTAATTATCCAAAGCACTAACCTCTAGTAGTAGATTCTAATGTTGTTCTGGTGATCTTAGGAAGTGTTTAGGCGAATTACAAAAACCATCATTGTTGGGCCGTAAATGTTTTAAGTCAATGATAATCTCCTACATAGGTACAAATTTAAAACCTTCTTTTTCTAAGCCATTGTAATGTCTTGTTCTTACCATTTGAAAGCAATTGTTTAATTTACAATGGGTGTCATATCAAACAAATCATTGACTAATATTTCCAACCTTCGGTCTCTCGATGGTAATATTAGCCAATGACTTGTTTGAGATGACACCCATTGCAAATTAAACAATTGCTTTCAAATTGTAAGAACAAGTCACTACAATGGCTTCGAACAAGAAGGCTTTAAAGTTGTACCAAGGTAGGAGATCATTGACTTAGAGAAATGGTGGGCGCAAAAACCACCACCTGTTCAATTCTCCTCATAACCCATTGTTACCTGTGTGGGCAATGTTTCTTCCACCCTATCTGTTGTCGTCCTCAATAAAAATGAGGATTAAATCAACAAATATGATAAGGCTAATAAAACTGTTATATTCTATCTCCTAAATCTTATGACTAACCATCTAGGTTATTATTTATGGTGCATAAGCCCCAAGATAATTAAGGAGGCCTTAGAGAAAAATTATGAGTAGGAGATCTTGGGATGAAGAAATACATTATTAGGAAGTGGAAGATTTTCCAAATAGTTCATGATAAACAAATTATTAAACACGTTTATGTGTATGAGAACCTTCGTATAGATGTTTCAACAGAGGTACGAAGATGTATGATATATTCGGGCTAATGTGTTTAGAAAAATTTCCCCCATATTAGAGTGATACAGTAACCATCTAAATCATAAGAAGAAGGATAAGTTGTATAAGAATCAATAAGGCTAATTTTCTCTGAGGCAAGGTTAATTCTATGGCCATCGACACAACTAAGGCTAACCTTCTTGAAACACCTGGACTTCTAGTATTACAAATTAGTACAACTTAAGGAAAACGGGTTAATACAACATTTAGAAGAAATACAAGGGCCAAAACAAGAAGCAAGAGAAGCTTAACAAAGCAGATAACAACATTTAGAAGAAATTCGTCCTTTTTATGTTTGTAGCAAGTCTGACCATAAGGTTAACCAATGTCCTCAATCCCAAGGCTCCTACCAAAACCAACTGGAAGCAAGGAGGACATCAATCCAACCTTGCTGAAGATGGTGTTAATATTTTAGTTGTCATTGAAGCCAATCTAGTTGAGAAGTGAACGGACTGGATTATATATATCGGTACGGTGCCTCAAAGCACTTATGTACAAATAGGATGAAAAATAGGGAATCAATGAACAAAAACAAAAATTCACATTAATTAAAGTGACTAAGATTAAAGGAGTACTTCAATGAAAATAATCTATTGAAATTCACTAAATACTACTAAATATATCAAATTACAAAGTTCCTCTCTCCCCCTCTCTAAACTAGGGAAACCTAAAACTCTGAAAAAGTACTAAAAAGATGAACATTAATGTTGAATGGTGAATCAAAGATCCCCAAAGAGGTTATTTATACCCCCACATGATTGACGATCCTTTGCTCGGCTTCAAACATGAAAACTAGAGACAAGGTTGGTGCATTGTGCAAAGCCCCAACTGCGTCAAAAACTGCACGATCATGTTACTTAAAAGTACGCGTTCATCAAAAACTTTTTGCCCTTGACTTCGGGGGTATATCATTTTTGACGCGTGCACAGTAGTTAACACAATATTGGAAAGCTATGTAAAACTCTTCCCAATTCTGTAAGGTTGGGATCCCACTGGCGTGCTATGAAAGTTTGATCAGCTTGCTGAAACTTCTGAGTAAGCAATTTGGCTCTTCTTGTCTCTCTTGGGTCGTCCAAGTGGGTATCACGGTTTTCGATCCGATATATATATATATATATATAACACATAGAGGGGTTAGAGGGTGTTAACAATCATGAAAAGCCTCAAAATAGGTATAAACAATACCAAAACAACCCTAATTAAGAAAATAAAGAAAATGAGGAGAAATGGGGAGATAAAGAAAAGTGAGGATGAAAAGAAGCAAAACATAACCTAAATTCGGCTTGTAGGTACTCGTTTCGTAGGGAATCTCAAAATTCGTGTTCCAAAGAGGGCGTACGGTGGTGTCCATTTTTCGAAAAAACGTCGTCTTGAGTATTAAAAACGTGATTAGATATTGTCTCGAAATTTGGTAATAGTCTCGAAATTTGTGTCTATTACCGTGTCATATATCAAAAATATATAGTTTAAAAAATTGTAAAATTGATAAAAAATATATTTTTTAAAAATGTTAATCATGATTTGACCAGTCAAATTATAAATTAGTAAGGTAATTAGTGAAATTTTGGAGCGAGTTAGGATAATTTAGTAAGAATTTTGGCATCACACTTAACGGCGTTAGAAAATTCCTTTAACATGTGGGTATTTGAAAAAGTTAAGGAAATGAGAGGTGGTTATTTAAACACAAACAAAAATGGGGTGGTTATTTTGAAATAGGTATATCGTGAAGGTGGTTATTCACAATTTTTCCTTCAAATAATGAGTCTAAAGTCGAAGATTTCTCTTCACTTGGCTGGATTCACGACGTCTCATGGGAGGAGGAGTTACAAGATCATCCACCTTTTGGTGAGTCTAGATATCCTGATTAGTGCAGTCCCTTTCCTTTATCTATTCAATGGTGGCATGTTAAGGATTAGGAGCATCTTGGTACCCTTCCGACACAAACTCTTTAAGAAGGTAAAAGTGGGTCTACTCCTTGAAGTTCAAAATCTTCACAGCTTAGTCCTAGCCATGCCAAAATAAGCGATGTCAAAATATGGTTGGCATGCTATCAGAGCGGCCCTCTTATTCACCTGGGTCAAGACGTCAACTTGATCAGTATACCCAAACATACGGCTAGGAGTAAAATCACACACACAGACACACACACACATTTGTAAAAACTTATGAAATATTTTATTTATGTTATAACCTTACAAAATATCTAATTGATGTTATTCTCGTTTTTGTATTTTCCTTTTTATACCTTTACACTACCTCAATCCCATATTGGTTCCAACAATTTGAGTGACACATTTGCCAATACATAACTTTTACCATTAATATATACTACCTCCGTTTCTTTTTAAGTGCTACATTTTGACTTGTAACACTATTCATTCATTATAATTTGACCGGCTTTTATGATATAGGCATAAGGAAAAATATAGTCATGTTGGATCTCGTTTGATTCGTCTCGATATATATATTTTTAATATATAATCGTCATAATTTTTACAAATGCATAATTAAAGATAAAAATGATAGAAAACGTGTCTCGACAAGCGTGCTAAAGTGAAATGTAGCACTTATAAAAAAACAGAGGAAGTATAACTTAGTAAAGATGATAAAAAGTTGATATGTCCAATTTATACATTGAGACAAATCTATTAACATCTTACTTACTAAAGCATATAAATAGTCTAAAAGTCAAGTTGTTGCAACTAAAATGGACAGAGGGAGTAATAGTACAACATACCAAATTTGTTCCAGTTTGGATAGTTTAGGAGAGCATCATAATTTAATTTTGTATATGCATTTATTGGAACTTTCTCCCAATAATAGATGTTGGCAAAATTTTAGTGTATGTTTAAATTTTTGTAAGCCTTCTAACATGAAAAATATAGATGTTCAACATATATATTGGGATTCAAGAACTTCTTCCGAAGATATGGAAGAAATGTGGAGTCATCGTGAGGTTCAAAAACAATGGATAAAATCACGAGAGACTCGAGGACAAGTGCGCTTCTGTAAAGATGTTGATAAAGGGTTATATGTCTCCCAGGTTGAACTTAAGGTATCATGACACCAACTTATCGTATAAATTAATAATCTAATTATTTGCCCAAACCATGTTTTAGTGCTATTAATTTTATATTAGGTAGATTGACTTGATTAACTAATATATATAACATATGTTATGAAAACATCATTCAGTAATCAATTTATAATTTCATTTTTATCGTTAACGGGTGAGTCATTTGATATTTGTGTTTCACATAAGACACACTTCATCTTATAGCTATTTGTTCATCAAGTATTAAATGATCAATATGCATATAGGCAAAAACAACTTTGAATTTTTTTTATAAAATTTCTAAATTTTGTAAAGAACTACCTAAAATAATTAGTTTAAAAAAATCCTCAAAAATTGAAACATTAGAGTAGCACTGCTACTTGATAGTTTCCATTACTAAAAATTGTCAATGGGCCTTACATGCTTACTTACCAACCATTTACAACCAGTTAAAGTGACCTCTTTACTCTTTAACAACAAACCCACCAGGTGTCTTCCTCCATTTTCTCTCACCTTCCCCTTTTTCTCATGACCTTGGTTTTTCCCTTTAGTAAAATCACTTAGAGAACCCCAAATCTCTCACCCATCTCGCTGACCATCGTTTTCCTCATCTAAACCACTTTCCTCTTTTCTTATCCACTATACTTATCATCATAAAGTTCTCCAATGTCATCTTTCTTTTCTTGGTAGTGATAAAAGGAATTGGACATGATCTAAAAAATAAAATTAGTCCTCTAGGAAAAAAAACAAATAAACCACCTAACTCCAAATACCCTAATTTTTGTTACGAACCCTACAACATCATATTATAAAACCCTAATTTTGATATTGAACCATAACTTTTTTAAATAGACACACCTAACTACAAATAGCTAACATCAACCCTCTTAAATATAGAAAACAATAACTTACATTTCAATGTAAGGGAGCAAAGATATTAGTGGTAGATAAAAGATATAATCTTCAATTGGGGAGGAAACTTGTGTTAGTGAAATTATAGAACTTTGTTGTTGTTTTTTGTTTATAGAAAAATGATAACTCTGAGCGTTTGAGAACGATCTCGATGGCTGATAAGGTCTCTCGCTTATCGGCGCCATTCGCCATGGACAAGTCCAAAGGCTCTCGGAAATCCTCGATTAATATTGGAAAGAAGAGATAAAATGGTCTCCATACTTAAAATGGTGCTAAGAAGACGAGATCAGTTGTGGAGCTTATAGGTATTCCTCCCTTAAAAATTGATGAAAAACTGACTGAAATGGGAGAAGTTTTATCTCCTAAATCTTGCATTAATGAGCTGAAAGAACAAGCTTATTCACTATTCACAAAAGATGTTATCGGAATGGTTGACTGTGATGAATACTAATAAACGAAAGATGGATAAAATTTGTACTTAAAATAGAACTATAACTCATGCTGTCACGAATTTGAACGTTAATTTGGATAATAACACTACTACTCTAGTTTTGAATGAGCCATTTGTTTCCTTTGCTTCTGTTATGGCTAAATCGACTATCAAATATATTGCTCTGTTAGCTCATAATGTTGATATGATTGATGGTGTGAAAATTGATTGGGAGGGCATATATGAGGAAGTTTCATTATGAGAATCTTATGTGATTTTCTATATTCTAGGAGCTAATCCATCTGAAATTGTAATAAATGGTTTCATTCATAGGATTGGGAAAAGTTGGGAGTGGATAAAGTGCTTCTGGTAGGGAAGGCTATTTTTCTGGTGAGACTTACTACCATGCCAAAATTCTCAATGGGGGTTTCTATTTCTTTACGGGAAACCTGTGATATATAGAAAATGGGAACATAACATGAATATTCATAGGGAAGAGATCAAAATGATTCCTACTTCGATTCAATTTCATGAATTGGATTTGAAGTTAGTTTGAACCATTTATATAGATATTTCCCATTATATATTTTGGTTGATTGAGCACGGGTTTATGTTAATTCAAAGTTGGTTGTAGAGGAAACATTAGGGATCAACTAAGAGGTTTAAACTCCTAAAATTCATGATGCTTTCATGCCAATCTCGTAGGCTTAATATGAAAAATTAACGTGACTTCTCGAGAAAAATTACTATCAAGCGTAAGTTAAACTAAAATGAATATGTGAGAGCTAAGTAGGAACAAGATGTCTAATTCTTAACGTTATGTCCAACATTAATTGTGTATCTTTTGAAGATAAAGAGGTGTTGAATTTTCTCACATGAAAAGAGTAACACACTCCATAATTAGAACATTAATAGTCCAGATCTTATTAAAGGAAAACACATTATCCTAGATGATAACTTCAAAATGGTCACTTACTATAAAGATTGATATTTACTTCTTGAGCCTATCAGCCCAAAATCAAAGCCTATAAAAGGTGTGTTATGGATTTATATGCAACATTTAAAGTCCTCCATTGATAAATATAAAAATAATATTTTTTAAATAATGAACCTACCTATTCTAGTAGGAAAAAAGGCATTCCATCTTAAGGTTATATGTTCCATATTTATGGATATACGCTTTTTTTTTTTTTGGTAATAAGTACGCTTTGATTGATCATGAGCATTAAATGCAGACTGAAATAATAACATTAACACACCCCACCTCTAAAACGACCACCCAAATTCCAATTAAAGAAAAGTATAGTGGCCTAATCAAGACCTAGAAACTAGCAAGTCCATCTAGCGTTATCTCTGGCGTGCATTATAGGGCATAGTAGCATAAAGTCTACCTCTAAGCCTATTACAGCACATGTGCCTTAACCCAGTCAATTTTTACATCAGTCGATATCTGGTTTCGCAAGGCATGATTACTTGCCTTCCAAATATTATGAATAACAATAGTTAAGGCAAGCAGACACCCCACTTTCTAAATTTAGAAATTGGACCTCCTATAGCATTCCTTCCATGTAGTGTAGATCATATATTACTTAACCAATTTTGGACTTCCCTATTACGCAATTGATTTATATAGCATCTAAAAAACATGTGCATAATTGATTTACTCTCTTGATCACAAAAAATAGATAGAGCTTCAATGCAAATCCTTGGCCTAATAAGTGATCTCTTGTCTTCAATTTGTTCAAAGCCAACATCCAAGCCATGAAAAATGTTTTAAGATATTTAACCTCTTTCAAACCAAGAAATGCCAAGGAACATTCAATTAATCACCCATGAGCCATTTGTAACTAAAAGCAACAGAATAAGGTTTGGAGAGGTTCAACCATTTATTGTCAGTATAGTCTACTTTCACCTGCACTTTACCATTATAGATTACCTTCCAACTCCACTAATTTCATGAAGGAAGTATAGGGGGTGTTTGGCAAACGGCTTTAGTTGGCTTTTTCATTGGCTTTTGGCTTTTATTTGTGGTCAAACAGCCAAAAAAGTGTTTGGTAACTGGCTTTTGCAGTGGCTGAAAAGCCGGCTTTTCAGCCAAAAGCCAAAAGCTGCTAAAGCTGCTATTACCAGCTTTTATGGTTGGCTTTTGGCTTTTGCTTCCATTTTGACTATACAGTCAGAAATAACAGTCAATTTTACCAAACACTTTTTTTAACAGCCAATAATTATACAGCCGGTCAAACAAGCCACTTAAAACAGTCGGTCAAACAAGCCAACATATAAAGCCACCAGCCAATTGCCAAACACCCCCATAATCCCCCTAGTTTGCCAAATATAACTTAATCTAACCCCTTCCTCCCTAACCAATACTACCCTACCCCCACCCTTGTTGCCAACACCACTTAATATAGCCCCTTCCTCTCTATGTGTCCCTCTGTCCTTCTTCCCCCCTATACTAAAGCCACCCCCTCAACTCCATAACTCTCTCTCCATCGCTAACCCTTACACCTCCAAACCCACTCCATCCTTCTTCTTCCTTACCACCTTCAATGCTGCCTCCCTTCCTCTCTCTTTCACCCTCTTTCATTGATTGTTTTTGAGGTGTTAGCAGGGTGCGGGTGAAGTTGCGCTAGGCTACGCAAGTTAGCATGAGATGGTGTGTGGCTGGTGTTGGGCTATAAAAGTTTGCAACATTATGGATCAAGTGATTGGTTGGGTTGAGGGTCAGGTGATTGGTTAGGCTGAATTACGAGGATAGTAGTTGGAGGCTGGCTGGGGATACGAAGGACAACATGGGAGGTTTTTTGGGTTTGGGGGGGACCCTTTCTAGTGTTGGGGGAGGGAAAATGGATATGAGGAGGGAGTGTAGTGGGAATGGTGAAAAACCGCGTAGGAGGGGCATTAGGGGAGGGGTGGAAGTAGGGGTGGATCAAGAGGGCTTAAAGTTTTTCAAAAAACTGAACTTAAATTAAATGTAGAAGTACGGCGCCACCAATTAGAATTTTTGTATAAGTAACTTGTACTCCCTCCGTCCCAATTTAAGTGCCCCATTTTGACCAAAAAGTACTTTACTTTTTGGTCAAATGGGGCACTTAAATTGGGACGGAGGGAGTAACTTCTAAGAAATGTAGTGCTGGTGTTGAAATGATCTCAAACATATTTTCAACTTTCAAGGGAATGAAAGATAAAGTAGAAAATAATGAACATATATTAAGTGTCACATCATAAGTGAGGAGTTAGAACTCATGAATCAATTAATTTTGTACTCCTTTCTTGCATAATAAGTTAATTCCTCCGTTTTTTTTAAATGTGACACTTTCTATTTTAGGAAGTTGTAAATTAAATGTGACACTTTCTTTTTTGGCTCAATAAACTGTCTCTATCTCTCTCCTCTCACATGGGTCCCCTTATTTTTTTTCTCTCTATCTCTTTCCTTCCCAAAAATTGCCTAGGAGTCCGTGAATTTAAAAGTGTCACATTTAAATAAAAACGGAGGAAGTATATAATTTCCTTATTGAGTCATTTTCGTTTAATCCACATGTTATACTTACCCTTTTTGAAATGCGCGTTGCATATTTTTTCCTATAAAATTTCATTTTATCCCTTCGATCAATTTTCAATACATATTTTATACTTCCTCCGTTTCGCAATACTCGCAACATAAGAATAGTAGCCACTATTCATGAACCAATCTTATGTTATATTTTTTTACAAGTGTATTAGAAAAAACATAGTCAAGTGGGGTCTTATTTGATTCGTCTTAATGCATACTATCATAATATCAACTTTTTATAATTTTTACTTATCAATAATTAGAGATATTAAGGTTCAAAGTATTGCATTGGATAGTGTGCAAACAAGAAACGTTGCGAGTATTGCGAAACGGAGGAAGTATTAAATAATGTTTTCTCTTCTACTTGTGCTTTGTCTCTCCTCCTTGTTACTTTTTACCTTCTTCCAAGTAAAAAGCGAGATGTGTAGTTTATTTATAAGCTGGAATAGTATTATGCTAATATATAATAGGTTTTGAAAGCATTTGGTATAGTCATGTCCATTCAAGATCAATAAGCAGTTATGCTTATACAAATGTACTTTCAAACTTATATTTCTAGTTCTTTCATAAAATTCTCTTTAACAACCTCTTTGGTTTATTCTAGAATTTTCACCTACATATATTTATAATCATTGTACTTAATGGATGATTCAAATTATATAACTTGTTAGAATTACTACTTTTAATTGTTAAACTACCTTCATAAATTTTGAGGCATAAAAGGGCCAACCTTGAGTTGTGCTTTGGAACCCATTTTCATATGTCTCTAATTCATTTCAGATGGTACTATAAATTCATTATCTATTAAAAGGATAATAATGATTTTTTAAATTTTCTTTGATTCTCATGTTTTATTTTTTTTAATAGACTATGGCTGAAATAATATTATCCAAGCATTTCAGCACACAAATAATCAAACCTGTAAGTATAGTTTCAATGATTAAGTAACTTTTTACTGTAAAATAAAGCTATCTATACGATATCTTCTAACTCTATCAAATCTCTTCATACTTTTGTTGGTGTGCAGGCAATGTTATGTGCTTTAGTTGAGATTATTACTGCACGTTTTATAAATGGAATTGGGTCAAGAATTGGATTAACAGGAATTGACTATCCAACAGCTGAATGGCTTCATAGGTAAGTCGTTAACATAGAAATAGAACTCTGATCTATGTGACTATGTACTTGAGACATATAAACCTAACAATCATTTCATAGTAAACATGGGTCAATCAATTGCACCTTGTGTTGACTGCGTAACTTATTACCTAAAAGTTTAGTCAAAGCAAGGAAGGGTAGGTTGGCAATCGTAGACCTCTGATATTACCATGCAAATATATGGTCCAACTTTTATTCAAATGTTTCCTAAAAGTGTAGGTCATACTCGATACAAGAAATTTGCTATTGAAAAGTGAGTATTGCAAAGAAACAATAAATTATACTTACAAATGTTAGAATTCCTTTCTTCATCTCTCCTCCAGAAACCAAAATGGTAAAATATAATCAAAAATACATATTTAGAAAATAAGTAAATGGAACCCAATATAGTAAAAGTTAATAAGGAAAGCTAACAAATGAAACCTTTATATGAAATGTTAAAGAGAAGGTATTGGGTCAAACGCGTCCAATCATAACATTTGGTCGGACGACTTTCAGTTGGTATCATTTTTGTTTCAGTTGGTTTCATTTTTGTTTCCGTTGGTTTCAGTTTTTTTCAGTTGGTTTTAATTTTGTTTCAGTTGGTTTCATTTTAGTTTCAGTTGGTTTCATTTTTGTTTCAGTTGGTTTCAATTTTGTTCAATTGGTTTCAATTTTTGTTCAGTTGGTTTCAAAAAAAAATTCAGTTGATCTTTTTTATTTCAGTTAGATGTCTTTTAAGTTCAGTTACTTCTCTTATTGTTTCATTTACGTGTTTTAGTCTAACTGAAAATAAAATTAAGTAAATAAAATAAAATAAGTTTTAAATGAAAGTAAATTATAAGCAAATGAAAAAAAGGGAGTAACTATACATTTATCATCTTTTCTCTCCCAAATTTCTCTCCCTTGCTACTGTTGTTCTTCCCCAACACTATTACTTTCCCCTGTTTGCTGGAAGAAGCTCAAATTACTCACCAGAAATGTTATTTTTGTTGAATGAGTTGTGTTGGTGTGTGCTCTGCTTGTTTTGAACTTATTTGAATAACATTTTGGGGTGTATGGAGAACTAGCGACGACGGCACTCGTGACGATCAATTGAATATTTGCAGAGGAAGTGGAGTATGTAGAGGGAAATTGGGAATTAGTGTTTGTAGTGAAGGGAGGGAGATGGCGGGTTAGGCGGCGGTTTTGGTCGGAAACAAAGGAGGTGTGCGCGAAAATATCAAATGGGCTCAGCCCGTATGACCATAAATATTGGGTCAGACGGTCTGATCCAATAGTTTCACAATTTTAAATCATAAATTCAGTTGTTTCAAGTATATGTAGTACTCCCTCCGTGTTTTAATAATATGTACATTTTTCCATTTTGGAGTGTTTTGGTACACTTCTACCTGTTCCCATAAATAGAAGGTTGGCCCACCTAATTGTTATACTTATCTCCTACTTTTTCTTTCCTTTTCTCTACGTTTTTCACTTTTTCCTTACTTTTACTATCCTTCTCTCTTACTTTTACACTTTTTTCTTGGTTCGCGCGTAAAAACAAATGTACATGATAAAAAAAAACAGAGGTAGTATGTGACAAAGTTAATAGTTTCAAGCTACACTAACAATTCATTAACTTGAAACTTTTCATTAACTAACCAAATACTACATACAACCCTAAGAATGATATAGCATCTATATATTACTCTTGACAAGCTTTTATTAAGTATACTTTTTGTCTGGCGTGCATTCTATAAATTCTATTAACTAGACTAAATAAGTGTTGAATGTTGATTCACCTATAACCTTAGTCTCATGTACATGTATCAAACAAGTCATGTTTATTAGTAACTCTCGAGGGTCCTATCCTGCTTCCACATTTATTTGAAACTGCCCATGTTGGTTAATTTTGAAGAATGAAATACGTTGATTCATTAAAAAGAATTATACTCCCTCCGTCCATATTATTTGATACACTTTCTTTACTCATTTGTACCACATTAGTTGATACACTTCTATAAATGGCATGTGTGTGCAATAGAAATATTATTTTTTAAATATTAATGGGTCCCACATATAATTAATTTAATAACCTCAATCAATTCCCAACCCCACCAACATAGACTTTATGTACTAAAACAAATACTACTAGAATCAATTATCGACTACTCTCAATAAAATAAGTTAGTCAAATAACATTCCTATAACTTTGTGTCAAATTGTATCATCTAATATGGGATGGATGGAGTACCATTTAACACCTCTTTGGTGTTGACCTTAGTGGAGGATTCAGGTTTTTCCAGATGGTGACAACCACCAATTGCCTTCATGGACAATAGGTCTCGATAGTAGCGGTAAGGGAGGAGTTCATACCCGTAGACTATCACATACTAGAATCAATTTTTTTTATCAGAAGTAAATTTTAATAAATTCATTCCAAAAGTAAAAGAAAATAAATAATCATATTATAACTAAATAAAATTTGAAGATACAAGCAAGTTGTAACAAAAAATACAACCAAACGTCCAAATATTGCTACAAAATACAAACAAATCCTTAACGTATATAAAAAGGAGAATAAGTCAAATGTTAGTCAAAACTTTAAGGTAATTTTTATAATTCCATTACTACCCTTCTTTGGTATTAGATTAAAATGTGTTTTTCAACTAACTTTTATTTGTGGTGATTTTCGATATTCCTCTATTACCCTTCTCTTGTATTAAGTTCAATGTGTCTGTTTTTTTATCTTGTAGCCCTATTGTCTGTTTCTATTGTGTGTTTCTCCCGATCTCATCTCAACAAGTTTCATTGAAAGCACACTAAGCCTCTCCAAATTCCAAAATTTTTTATCTTCTCTAACAACAACAATGAAATTCTCAAGTGCATAATCAAAGAAATCAATTTGGAACTTAGAAATTTATTTTGATAGAATTTTGCAAGTTTAATCGATCTTCCTTTATCAAAAGAAGAAAATTGATTCACGGGATTGAAACAAGACATATACAAAAGTAAATCTTTGCTTAACTTGGGAAATTGATTTTCAAGTTCTTGCAATTGAAGATCAATGACACTGGAAAAAATATTCAACACGAAAATGATGTAGATTTAACATTTATGGGCTCTTAGCCTCTAACCTTTAAACAACCCTCTCCTTCTAGGACAACGTGTTTGCCCTCCATATGTGAAACCTCAATGTCATACTTAGGCATAACTTTTTCATATGACAATCTCATCCTTCATCTCTCATCTTTTGCAAATTAGTCTTGGTTTCATTAACCATGTCATACCTATCATCTCTAGCTTAACCTCCACCACGGAAAAAATCACAAATTCAAAAGAGCTTATAGAGAATATTATGTTAGACTAAATATTCCCAAAAGAAAAGGTTAATATAAAATTTCCCTGTTATCGAACATCTTTAGCTAGCTTGGTAAAATCAATATAGACTTGTTCATACTTTTGATAAGTATCTAAATTTGCAATTTTACACACTGGATTCACAAGGTCATGGAAATTAACATCGGATGAGCTTTCTTGTACCATGTTTAGAAAACCAAATAAATACCATATACTCTTTTACCTGTTAAATAACTGAGGTGGTAAAAATTTCACTTCGCCATGGGAAGAAGACACCATCACCACAACACTTGGTGATTATCTCCATATATCACAATGACCAAAATTCTAACCCTTGACAAGAACTCATGAAAAGTTAGACGTATTGTACATGGGCTCTTACCCAGGCAAAAATTTAGTAAAAAAAAAAACTTTAGAAACAAAAGCTACTCCAGAAATCTTCAAAGAGAGGCTAAACAATCTCAAAACTTTCCATTCACTCATGGAAGAACAATGAGGTCGGATACGAAATCTTCTTTGACCCAGCAAACCCTGAAACCACAAATGAAATTAATATTGCGCATTGGAAAAGGAGACAATTAAAACTCATCAATCTAAAGTCTATGAATAATCAAAGATGAAGGAACTTTGCAAGAAAGTTGAACAAGGTCGACCATGGAAACAACAATAGTAAAATTCGCTTCTAAATTGTTGGAAATTACATTCATTGAGGCCATGTATTAAAGAATAAAGAGAAGGATAGAGATTACTCTTTGAGAAACATGAACGAATTGTATCGTGGATGAACCACTGCATTAGAATTGAATTTCACCACCCACAGTGAAGGTCTACGTGGTGACGCCACCCTCCAAGATTAATGTAGTTATCATTAACTCGTTTGCCTGAATATTGTAACTACTCTCAAGAACTTCTCATATATCAAAAACGAATATAGAACATTCAATGTTTTTAAGGCCATGAATTAAGGATGACGACGGTTTTAGGAAAGGATTTATATAAGGGACTAAAATAAACCACTCAAAAATTTCGGTGTCGCCAAAAAAAATACGGACTCGATCGGGCGAGCCAAAGACCCGATCGATGTGGGGGTTACATTAAGAAAATGCTTAAAACACAAAGGTACATTGTATAATTTTCCATAAAATGTAATTTATATTTCGTCTAATTTTACCAACTTCAGAATTTAACGGTTTGAAACTTCTCATAATTCAAGAAAATGTTACATAATGATGTTATATTTATGTCATATTGCAAGTCTTACTTACACATCATCTACTATTTATAAATTCTTTACTTTTACAAGTTTGATGAAAAATGCAGAGAATTAGGCTACAAGGCATATAAAGTACAATCTGTAGAGGACTTACGAAAGCCTTTTGTATCAATGTATTTTGGTGCAGCATATATGACATGGCTATCAGAATATGAAGGAAGGTAAACTTACAAGTCTTCTCCTATGAAGTAAAACTGACAAGAATAATCCCAATTAGTGCTGGTCTTTATAAAATAATTCTAACTATGAATTATATTATAATCATTCCAACTTTGAGGGGCATCTTTTCAAAACGATCCAGAAACCTAAATAAGTAGTTTTATTAGTCAAATAATGTTATATCAAGCTTTAGTTAACAAACTATGAGCAAGGGAAAAACATAAACAAAGTAAAATACGTGTATTTTAAAACAACAATCAACTATTTGAACAAGTATTCGGTCACTCGAAATCTTTTTGAGAAGACGCCCCTTAAATTGAGATTATTCTAGAATTATTTTTGGATTAGAATAATCTGTAGTTGGAATTATTTTGGAAGTACTGGCTACAATCAAGATTTATTTCGACAATTTTCTAGAATAAAGCGTTATTTCTAAATAATAGTCATTTATTTTTGTACGCATTCTAGGGAAAGGTCTTCACAATTTATTGTGAAAGCTTATCTTTCTGGGCCTAAAAATGTGGATCTTGAGGAAACATGTCCATTACGCCTTAAATTCGAAGAGGAGTTAAGCTACTATGAAGGAACAAATAGGTAAAGAATTTATCCTAAACAGTCCATCTAGTTTATTCAACATTTTTTACATCTAATATATAATTAAAATCCTTTACAGGGAATCTGAAAGTTGCCGCATTATGTAAGAGGAAGAATGATTTATGTATTAAACGATAATATATGTGTAAAGTTGGTTGCTATATAAAAAATTCATCATGTAAATGTATAGAAATAATGAAGACCTATTAATCAACTTGGATCTGACGTACATATTCTTATGCTATATGAAATATTATAATAATTTCCTTCGTTCTACATTAATCATTACTCTCATTATGATACAAAATCTTAGATTCTAAATTATCTATCAATTATTATTTATTATAGAAGTAGATGTATGAATAAGAGAATATTATCTTGTTGAAAATATAAATGTGATAAGACATAGTGAGGCATTTGTAATTGACGATGTAACAATCGGTATTTTCGGACTAGCCTTATGAGAGAACTAGACCCAACGGAGCAGGATCTTGTCGACTTGATCTAGACTATTCCGACCTAAATCTTAGAGCATCGAACTTGAAATCCAAATTTGATTTAAATTAATTATAAATAATTGAAATAATGTTTACAACTCCATATGATGACCTTTGGAGTTACTGCAGAGAATGCCTCTCCCTTGACCCTTGCTTGTAGAAAATCCATTGTCCATTTGACCGCTTATACACCATTTCTTTCATAGCCCCTTTCCATGAAAGCTCCTCTAGCTTTCTACTTAAAAGCTTTATTTATTTAAGGGATTGGAGTACTTTATTTGTCTTTCTTTCAGCCTAGGGTTTTGAAAACCCAAGCATTCAAGTCTGAAAAGCTCATGTATGAGTCTCCATCTATAAGAAGATGCCCAGATCCATGATTTGCACCCCCACCGCTCCTCTTTTGGAGTATAGTGCGAGGTCCACCACATAACAAAACACACTACTCTTTTTTTTACCGTATTTAAGGAAGTCAGAAAGTATTTTTTCAGTTTCATATCTGGCCGCCTAGATAAGGACGGTCTTTGAAGTCAAGAGAAAAATATCATTGTTGTTGCGTGATGTCAGAGCATTATTAGCAATGCTCTTTTTATAAAAGTTCAAGGCACTATTCATTTCTTTTCTCTCTCCTAAAATGTCATCTTTTAACCTTTTCTTATTAACAATGACCTATTTTAAAGTTCATCAACTTCTCTCCCTTACCCCACCATACTTTCTCTCTCTTACATTATTTATTTATTTCAATTATATGTAAATATGCTTATAAACAAGTAAAATTGATTATTAGCAAAAATTTATACTTAAACGTTGTTAAGTTCTAATTCAACGTAATTAAGAATAATTTAAGTGTAATTAATTTAATCGTATATAATTAATTGAGATTAATTAATAAAAATAATAATTTTTAATTTTAATGAACGAACTAATTGATATTTTGCACCATGATTGCAATACATTCAACTTCGTTACATAATTTAGTTTAGACGATTACAATGAAATGACTTATGTAATACTTGGGATTTAAATGCTACATTAATTCTGAACCCTCCCAAACTTTTGCCATATGTTTTCCATCAAATCATGTTTAAGGGCGAGATGTGTTTGTCGATTTTCAACATCATCCTTATTTGCCAAGTATTGCTTTATGTCAACAATTCTATCTGAGTAATACTCGAACGGCTCTTCATCATCTGCGCTCGTTGTACCTCCCGATCTATGTCGAGTTCGATCTTCCACGAATTCTCTAGTATCGCATAGTGTTTGTACCTATGTCTTTCATCTTCCACTATCATGTTATGCATAATGATGCAAGAAGTGATGATATCTGCGAGTTGTTCTTCATCCCATGCAAGAGAAGGCTTTCGTATTATTGCAAATCGAGCTTGCAACACTCCGAATGCTCGCTCGACATCCTTTCTTGCTGCTTCTTGGTGTTGGGCGAATAATCTAGCTTTTGCCGTTTGTGGTTGAGTAATTGACTGAATAAAAGTCGCCCATTTGGGGTAAATGCCATCAGTAAGATAATAGCCCATTTCATATTGTGTCCCATTAACCTCGAAATTAACAGGTGGTGCTCTTTCTTCGAACAGATCTATTAAAAGAGGTGATCGATATAGCACAGTAATATCGTTGTACGAACCCGGCATCCTAAAAAAAGCGTGTCAAATCCATAAGTCACGATCAGCAACAGCTTCAAGAATTAGTGTTGCTTTACCATCTCAACCTTGATATTGGCCTTTCCATGCTGCTGGGCAGTTCTTCCACTCCCAATGCATGCAACCGACACCAACCATTCCAGGGAATCCACGTTGCTCCCCAATGGCTAGTAATCTGGCCAAATCATCTGGTGTCAGTTTTCTCAAGTATTGCGCGCCAAATTGGTTGATGACCCCTTTTGTGAAATGAATAAGTGAGAGTCTCGCACTTGCTTCGCTAATTCGGACATACTCATCAACTTGATCGGTCGCTGCCCCTGCCCCATAAGCTAGCATACTGCAGTGCACTTTTGTAATGGGCTTAAACCCATGCGACCAGAAGCGTCAACGTTTTGATGAAACCAAGGATCGTTGTTCACAACGGCATCCATTATTCTCACGAACACTGGTCTTCTCATTCGAAATCGGCGTCGGAATAATCGAGCAGGGTATACGGGATTATCAGCAAAGTAGTCATTGAACAATTGGATGTGCCCATTTTTATGGCCTCGCTCTACTCGAGGCTTCTTCTTGTGAATTCTCGTGCTTGGGGTTATTACAGAAATAATTGGTGGAATGGTGTGTTTAACGGCATGATCAATTGTGATGTCGATATTTTCATCTTCATCATTAGACATCTGTCCATCAGAGGAGGATGAACTAGAAGAAGAGGGGAAACAAAACTTGAAAAAATTCATTTTCTTAGTCAATTGTTTGAGGTGTATATAATTCATATATTCAACAGAACTTGGAGATGTATATATAATATACAATGCTACATAATAGAAGTGGTGCAGACTAATGGAGTAAAATTGTGGTGCAAAATGATGGTGTAAAATAGTGGTGCAGAATGATGGACTATTTAATGTCATGCAGAATGATAGGACATAGCAATGAGTGAATGACTTGATGAGTGATCAAAATAAAAGCTGAAAAGTGGAACAATACAAAAACAACACTATTCAATGTCATGTGAATGACTTGATGAGTCAATGACAAAAGGCAGAAGTGGGTCAGAGAAACAATGAGAAATCAGTGCAAAGAGAGTTAGTACGCACTAGCTCATTTCAATAATTGAAATTACAACTTTCATCATATTAAACACCTAAACAACATCACAATAACTTAAACAGAGTAGTACAGAACAAAGAGATACATGGTTATTGAAAATACAGTAGATAAAACATTACAACTCTCCAAATTAAGCATAAAACGAGACCTAATAACAACATCAACCCACAGTAATGACCTTTGAAGTTCTGGAAGTAATTGACTAGGTCACTTAGTATGTTTGTCTCCCATGGCATAAGATTCTCCTTCTGGGATAATTGTTGATACAAATCATACTTCATCCGAAACTCTTCCATCTCAAGTTGCTTCTGCTTCCGAGCTTCTTTTTGCCTTTGTAATTCCAACTTCTCCCTTTCAACATTATAACGTTTACCTCTTTCCTCTGAATTAAGCCGAAGACTTTGTCCAAAATCACCCAATGCTTAACAGCTTGATCTGCTACCATTTTTCCAGTCATTTGAGCTTTCGACTTCTTCACACCATCAGGTCGGACGTCTGATCCTCCTGGAGCTTCGCTTGTTGGTGTGTCTAGATCGTGAAATTCCTCATCGGTTCTCGATCTTTTCCCACTGCTTCCACTTCCAACCGAGCCAATATTATTGTATATCGGTTGACGACCACATGAATTTTTTTCAGTACTGCTTGCAACTTGCTTCCACTTCTTGAATTTTTTCAAGATCTTCCATTACTCAATCAAGTGGAACTTACCCCATTTCCTCTCATGGATAAGGTGCGCCTCTTGAAGGACGTCCTCCTCTCTTTGGCCACTTCTCTTTCTCCTAATAGCTTCATCATAGCATCCAGCCCACTTTAGAACCGGGGAAGCAACTCTTCCCCAACGACTTTTTATCATGTCAAGAGTCCTTAGGGCAATTTCAAGAGGTCGTTCTGCTCTTGCTTGCTCGTAAGCCGTAGTGACCTTTGTCCACATCACTCTTATCTTCTGGTTCGTGCCTACAGTTGCATCCGTACATGTGTTCATGACTGAGGAAATGAGAGCAATATCTTCAATCAAATCCCAATTCTTTTTCCCTTTTGGAGCTGATTGAGGGAGTTGTTATGAGGGTTGTGAAAGCAATTGGGTGAAGCTCGGTTGTGGGATAAACTGGGCTAGTAGTTCTTGAAACGATGGTGGTTGAAGGGAGGCACCCTGACCATCTTCATCTTCATGGTCATCGTTGTCTTCGTCGTCGTCGTCGTCGAGAGGAACTGAATAACCTTTAATTTGGTCACCTCCTTCATCATCATCATCATTTTCAAGCCCGTTCTCATCTCAGCTTTCTCCTCTCGCCGGAGTTGAATGGTTCTCATAACTCCCCATGGGTGAGAATTGGGAGTAGTATTGTTGATGACTACCCATTGGTTGGCTTTGAGATTGATAATCGTAATTGTATGGTTGTTGGGACCATTGTTGAGACTGTTGAGGGAAGCTTGACGGTTGTTGGGGCCATTGTTGAGATTGTTGAGAGAAATTTGATGGTAGTTGGGTATTTGATGGTACACATTGAGGAATGTAGGAAGGATTTTCAATATTAATTTGCTGATTTTGTTGTTTAGAGATTTGTTTTCTGGATTTTTTTTGGCTAAATTTTCTTCTAGGATTGGGATTATTTGAATCCATAATTTTTAAAATTTTTGGGGATTTTTTTAGCAAACACAAATTGCAAAATTATATAAAAGCAAGCAAATTTCTTTGGGAAGAGAAAATAGGGAGAAAAGTGATTTTCAGAAAATTTTACCAAAATATATCAAAATTGGTCTCATTTTATAGATCTCAAAAAAATATGACCGTTGGTATTTTTTATTTTTTTTTGAATTTAATTTCGAGGAGAAAATAGCCGTTTAATGTTTTAAACGGCTATAAATTTTCTCACCTCCATCCACCAATCATATGGTGCCATGTCATTCAGC
This sequence comes from Patellifolia procumbens, assembly GCA_947645195.1. NCBI lineage: Eukaryota > Viridiplantae > Streptophyta > Magnoliopsida > Caryophyllales > Amaranthaceae > Patellifolia > Patellifolia procumbens. Next base: position 5,457,561 of record CANSGD010000183.1, on the reverse strand, counting down.
GCGTCAGAGGGCAGCAACTTTGCGTCAGTTTGCAGCTGGTTCAAATGCGTGGAACGCCGCCGTTTGGTGCAAATTCATCTATTAAATCAGCTTTTTTTTCTTTTATCTTTTCTTTTGGGGTGATGACCGTTTGACAATATAGGTCATAAGATGACCTTGTTTTATGAACTTTTACCCAACAACCTACATTTATGTCATTGCTAATAAGGAAAATTTAAAGTTCATGCCATGAACTTTACCAAAAGAGCATTGCTAATAGTGCTCTTAGAGTTGGCTTCTTATTCAAGAAGATAAGTTTGGCTTCCTTGAGAAGGTTCATGATTTTTTTAATCCTTTTTTGTTATCGTTTTTTCTTTGTTTTAATTTTTTTCCTTATTTTAGTAATCTGTACTTTAATTTTATTACTTGGATATAGGGCACCTTTAGAACTTTCTTATACCTGGTTCAAAAAGTAAAAGATCGTGTACAACTCCACTAATAACCAAATCTTATTATAAAGTCGAGTGATCTTGCATCAATATATAAAACAAGAATCGCAACTGAAGTTCTATCACAATAAAGCATCCACATTCACGACAATTTCACTACTTTAACTTTAATCCATCCACCAACTAACAGCTCACATAAACGACTATAAGAACCATATTGGAACTTTATAAATAAAAATATAGAAAATCAATAAAATAGAATAAGTCATGCTTTGATGACCGTTTAGTTCAAAACAACATAATACAATCTTATCAATAACTTTGATGAACACATACTATAACCCTTTCTACTAAATAACCTTTTAAGTTTACCATATGGCATGTACTTAATATTTTTCTATATTTTTCTTCAACTATTTCTTAGTGGGAGTTCAAACAAGTGACCAATCTATTGCATCATTTATAGCATGAGGTGTTTGGGCACACTTTTCCTATTGCAACATAGGGATTTAATCACATTTTTTGATAAATTAGATACAGTAGTGGGATTGGATAAAAGAGCATATATGGTGACACTTTATAGGATAGAGAAATGTTTCTTATGCTTGGGAAATATAGTCCACTTGGATTTCTTTTGTTACCTAATATAGAAATGTTTCAATTTATAAGAAACTTCCAAAATAGATATATATTAACATTTGGTTTTATTTATTAGTAAAAAATAATGGTCAAAATAAGGCATGTCAATAGTACAAAAGCCAAACTATAGCAACTAAAATGGAATGGAGGAAGTATAATTTTTCTACAAGCCAAAATTGACCCAAAATATAACCCAAACCTACTCGTTGACCCGAATTATCATCCCTAATTTATTCTCCCTATGTCCTAGAATAATCTGAATATTTGGTTTGACACGTATTTTAAGAAGATATGTTGTTGTATAGTTATCAAATATTATTTTATTCAAAATTAGATGTGATCTGAGTTAGTGGGTCTTTGTTAATGGAGGAGAGAGAAAGTTAAGTAATTTTGACGATAATATAGTAGGGAACTTGTATACATTTTACTTTTGGGATAAATTAGGTATTAGAAAACTAATATATAATAAAAGCGGGAGCATGTCAAAAATGAAAGTGCTTGAACTAATTAGGGACAAATAAAAGGAATATATTAAGACGATTTTGGGACAAAGAGAGTACTTAGAAAGTCAAATTAACATGCCTTGAAACAGATGTCTTTCTCCAGCTTGTCCCATATTACTTATCCATAGGAGTATTTTCATATGATATTTTAGAAGAAAATAACAAAAAATGAGCTTGAACACAAACACATTAAACTATCTAAACAAGTTTTTTTGTCCAGAAGATTACTTCTAATCTAGATTGACACCAATTAAGTTTCTTTATTCGAAGAAAGAATGGATTTTATGGGTTTCCTAATATTCGAAAGATAATCCTAACTTTTTAATCTGCTATTGTCCCATTAGGACAAAGGTTAGAGTTGTTTCTTTTAGATCATCTTTAGAACTTGTTTAATCTTTCATCCCCTTTCCCTAAATGTACATTAACTAATTTTCTACCGCTTGGATATTCCTATTCCATCCCAAGGTACTTCAGTATTAATTTTTCTTTTGAAATTAAGCCAAAATCACTGGTTCCGGCCTCAATAAATTAGGCCAAAACCATCTTAATCCAAATGAGATGGCAAATGAGACAGTGAATGAAGCGCTTAGGAGATTAGGCTTAAGCGTCCTAATATGATTGATTAACTCTTACCTTGTTTCCAAACTTTGTCCTCCTAAGCCTATTTCGCCTCTTAGCTGAAGATAAGGAATCGTTTCCACTATATTTCCGCCACTCACTTTTCCACAAAATAACATTTCTTTGTCCTAGATTTAGCATTCTATGGAATAGGCTTAATGACAGCCTAAAGTCGTATCACCTAATCAAAGATAAATCTAAGTCCTCTAACAATGGTAGTCAAGGGAAGTAGGGTCGAATCTACAGAGAGACGGAGTTCTAAGTTAATATTTAGCCAAACAGCTACTTCAGACAAAAATCAGATAGAATTCAGCTGAACTAATAATTAACTACTAAAAAGCAATATAAATATCGGAATTTAACTATGAATTAAAGGTCTAGGGAATTAGTTCGGTCCACCATGCTTATATCAATCAAAGGATCAAACAACTATCAGAACCTAGGTCGAGAATCGAAAGATTAGAGCCGTGTCAAGCTATGGTTAAGTCTCAACGCCCATAAATCAACATATGCAGCATGTTCACAAACATAATCAGAATTACTGGTGTGTACTAGGCCTCTAAAAGTAAGTCGGATCTGTGCAAACGATTATTAACCTCAAGTAATCAATGAAACTGCGCAATAACGTTAATTAGTCAATAAGAACAAATCACACCATAACCTATCTCATCAAACCCTAGAAACTAATAGCAATTCAAATAAGTGAAACTATTGGGTCAGACCGTCCGACCCAATGTTCATGGTCAGACGGGCTGAGCCCATTTCATAATTTCGCAGCGCGTGTTTTATTTTCTTAACGTTATTATCTTTGCTTCTGATTTCTCTCAATCTCATACGACGGTTATCATTGGTTGAATTAAATTTCGAAATTCTTTTGTTTTCTACTCCGAAAATCTCCGAGCTAATATCTTCACGAGAAATTCGCGGCTTGAGTTTGGCAGTTATTCACTCCATTGCTAAAAATTGTTTCACATTGCTAACTTGTTTGAATTTTTTAGTTCTTCACTCCATTAATTTGATCAATCAATTCGACAATGGTAGTTAAGATGGGATGAGAAGATGATTCTAGGTATTTTGAATTTTTTTTTGTTTTTATTTTGGTTTTGAGTTTCAAAAATTTTGTGTTGTTGATCGTTTTTTTTTCCTTTGAATGTAGTTCGAAGGCTTCTAAGTCTAAGAAGTCAGCCAAGATTGAGAAACCTGAGTTGCATATGGTTGTTTCTGCTGAGAAGAAGAAGGTTTTAGACAGAGATTTGGATTATGTTCCAAAGTATGTATTTCAGTTGTATTGTTTTGATATTTTCAGTTTGTTGTTTGTTCATCTCATTTCATTTATATATATTGTTTTTTCATTCAATGTATTACAGTTTAATAGGTTTTTTGTTAGCTTTTTAGGTAGATAGTTTAGCTTTTCAGTTGTTGTTTTTGTTAGGTCTTTAGTTAGTTTTGTTCTTATTTTTAGTTGATGCTTAATTTTTTTTCAGTTGCTCTTATTTCCTTTCAGTTCCTGCTTTTTGTTAGGGTTTCAGTTAGTTGTTCTTATTTTCAGTTGATGCTTAATATACTTAAGTTGCTCGTATTCTCTTTTCAGTTAGTTCTTTGCTTAGGGTTTCAGTTAGTTGTTTTTATTTCCAGTTGATGCTTAATATGTTTCAGTTGCTCTCTCTTTTCAGTTAGTTCTTTTCTTAGGTCTTTAGTTACATTTGTTCTTATTTTCAGTTGATGCTTAATATGTCTCAGTTGATCTTATTCTCTTTTCAGTTAGTTGTTTTGTTAGGGTTTCAGTTAGTTGTTTTTATTTTCAGTTGATGCTTAATATGTTTCAGTTGCTCTTATTTTCCTTTCAGTTCCTGCTTTTGTTAGGGTTTCAGTTAGTTGCTGTTATTTTCAGTTGGTCCTTAATATGTTTCAGTTGATCTTATTCTCTTTTCAGTTAGTTCTTTTTTTAGGTCTTTAGTTACTTTTGTTCTTATTTTCAGTTGTTGCTTAATATGTTTCAGGTGCTTTTATTCTTCTTTCAGTTGGTCCTTTTCTGAGGGTCCAGTTAGTTGTGGTTATTTTCAGTTTATTGATTTTTGTCATTTATTGACTGTTGTTTTTTGTAGGTCTGTTAAGTCCGTAGGCAAAGGGAAATCTGTAGCTAAGGATTCAAAAGGAAAGGTCCCCTTTAAGAGGTCTAATCCAGATGATTCTTAGGATATGTTTGATCCATCGTATGTTTGTTTGTTTCTTATGTTGTGTTTTATTGTTTTCTTTGTTTTGTTATTTTTGTGTTCTAATGTTGTTTTTTGTTAATTTGTGTTAGGATTTTCACTTCAGAGGATCTTAACTCTATTCATTTGTCAGCTATTTCTGATTTTGCTCACCTTCAAGAAGTTATTAGTGGTTTTAATGGTAGGCAGAGGACTTGGGTGAGGGATATTGGATTTGGGAGTTTGTTAGATATAAAGATAAAAAACTTCAGTCCTCGTCTTTATTTGGATGTGATGCTGAGGTATAATGCTAGTGGCATGTTGTCTAGGAGTGAGAATGGAAACTTGTTGCTCAACAGGTTTGCCATTAGGGATGCTTTGGGTTTGCCTTTGTCAGAGAAACCTGTTGAGGTTATAGATCCTTATGCATTTCGGCGGAAAGGGAGTGAAGTTGAATCCAGGGTTGAGAGTAAGAGATGGTTGGAGTTCCTTGGTGTTAGTGAAGATCAAAATCTATATGTGTCGAAGAAGGCTTGGGCTGATCTCTTCAAGAAATATACTGTTGGGGATGATTTCAAGAGGTTGTTTGTTTTGTTTGCTGTGACAAAGTTTCTTTGTCCTCGTGGTGATTATGGTGCAGTGGTGAAATGTGGCAAGAGCTTAGAATATGTTTCTCAGATTTCATCGTATTATTGGTGTGGATTTGTCAGACATTCTTTGTGTTCTGCCATTTTAGACTGTCATCATACTCTTACATCAAAGAAGAGTACTTCATGTTTTGATGGCAGTAAATTTTCTATTAAGTTGAGGGGTTGTGTAAGTGTTTTGGTGCTTGCTGTGATTCACAACTTCAGATGTCGTGATTTAGATTTCACAGCAGTAGAGAAACCCTATATATGTTATTGGGATGATGAAGATAGGTTGAGTGATGTGCTTAAGCAATTCCAGCTGAACCTGAAGCATATTCTCCCAGTCAATAGTGATGATAAGGGGAAACAAGTTCTTGATGCTGATAAGGGTTTGGATAAGGGGAAACAAGTTCTTGATGCTGATAAGGGTTTGGATTCTTCATGCAAGGTTGTTCAGTCTTCAAGTTCATCAATATAGTTAGTTATAGATCTTCCATCTCACTTGATGACTGATGATGAGATCAATGCTTCTGATGTTCCAGTAAGTGATGCTTTGAATTTGCTGTTTTTTCAATTTCTTTATTTTTCAGTTTGTATTTGTATAGCTTCTGTTGTTTGTTGTTATGTTTCAGTTAGTATTTTAATGCTTTCAATTTGTTCATTTATTAGTTTCAGTTGGTATTTTAATACTTTCAGTTAGATCGTTTTTTGCTTTCAGTTGGTATTTTAATGCTTTCAGTTGGTGCCTTTTTGGTTTCAGTTGGAATTTTAATATTTTCAGTCAGTTCATCTATTGGTTTCAGTTGCTATTTTTTTCTTTCTGTTGTTTGTTGTTATGTTTCAGTTCGTATATTAGTAGCTTTAGCTGTTCCTTTTTTCTGCTTTCAGTTGGTATTTTAGTGGTTTCAGTTAGTTAATTTTTTGGTTTCAGTTGGTATTTTAATGCTTTCAGTTAGTTCTTTTTTTGGTTTCAGTTTGTATTTTAATGCTTTTAGTCTGTTATCTGTTGTTTTGTTTATTACTTGTGGTTCATTTACCTTTTTTGATAATATTCTTGTTTTGTGTTGTATTCTAGGGATATATGAAGAATCTGCTTCGAGTGAGGCGAAATGCAATTGCATTTTGTGAAGTTAACTTGAAGATTGCACAAGATATTCGACAAGGGGAACATCTATCTCAGGAGACTTTATCCCAAGAAGATGGTGAAGATGTGCTTAATGATGATTTCTTTTCTCAAATTGATGAGTTGGAGAGCAATATTGGGAGAATAAACGGAAGGCAGAGGCTTTGAATGTGAAAGTTAGCCCTGTTGTGAAGAAAGTTCAGGTTGCTGTTGAGAGGAATCAAACACATGTTTTTAATCCAAGCGATCCTCCAATAGTTGTTTCTGTTATGGGTGGAGTTAGTACAGGAGAACTTGTTGGGAAGAAGGATAATGATTTGGATTCGCGTGACAAGGAAGAGGAATTTGAAGATGAGGCAGGTGAATATAGTTTTGATGGTGATGATTTTGATAAAGGAGGGAAGTCAGCCGATGATGATGAAGATGGTACTTCAGGTCAGGCACATGAGAGTGGTCCCAGTGTAGCTGATGATAAAGCAGAATCATCTGCAAATGAGCAAAAGAATGCTGGTGGCAATGATGATAAGTTGGGACACGATGAGAAAGAGAGTAGTGGTGATCAAGATAGCACTAAAAAAAATGATTCAACCGAAGTTGAAGGTGCTGCATTTGTTAAGGACTCATCAAGAACAGCACCACATATCGAAAATACATATAGTCGCAAGAGTCCGAGATATGACTCTTCAAGTAAAGGGACAAGGCTTTCTGATATTTTTGGCTGTCCTTTGGGTTTTTCAAGCCCTCCTAGTGTTCATGTTGGTGACACTTCAATGCCTTCATTTTAACTTTTGACTCCTAGTCCTCTTCTTGAAGCAGCTATTCCCACACTTGTTGTAAGTTTTTGCTCTATTTTGTTTTAGTGTTAGTAAATTTCAGTTAGCTCTATTTTGTTTTCATTTGGACTTCCTGTTCTAATTTTTTTCCCCATTGTTAATTTCTTAGTTTTTTTTTTGTTCTTGTTTTTGCAAGGTGGATGACAAGACTGAAAAGTCTGTTAGTACTGCTTCAGTTGAGGGCTTGGAAAGTAGTACCTCCATTCCTATGATTATTCCTCCTCCTGTTATTGAAGCTAATATTCCCACAGCCAATATAAGTTTTTGCTTTATCATTTTTGTTCTTTTTAGTTAGTGTTATAAATTTTTCAGTTAGTTCTATTTTGTTTTCATTTGGACTTCCTGTTTTTTATTTTTATTTTGTTCTTGTTTTTGTAAGGTTGATGACAAGACTGAAAAGTCTGTTGGTACTGCTTCTTTAGAGGGCTTGGAGAGTAATACCTCCATTCGTTTTACTACTTCTGCTCCTGTTGTTGAAGAAAAGATTCCCACACCTGTTGTAAGTTTTTGCTTTATCATTTTTTTCAGTCTTTTCAGTTAGTGTTTCAGTCTCTTCAGTTACTCTATTTTGTTTTCATTTGGACTTCTTGTTGTGTTTTTTTTTATCCTTGTTGTTATTAAGTTTTGAGTTTTTTTTGTTCTTATTTTTGCAAGGTCCATAACAAGACTGAGAAGTGTGCTCCAGTAGAAGGGTTGGAGAGTAGTACCTCCATTCTTCTTATTACTCCTCCTAGTGTTGTTGAAGAAGAAATTCCCCCACCTGTTGTAAGTTTTTGCTTTATCATTTTTTGTTCTTTTCAGTTAGTGTTATTAAATTTTCATTTAGTTCTATTTTGTTTTCAATTGGACTTCCTGTTCTGTTTTTTTTTACCTTTGTTGTTGTTGAGTTTTGTTTTTTTTTGTTCTTTTCCATGACAAGACTGAAGAGTCTTCTAGTACTGCTCCAGTAGTAGGGGTGGAGAGTAGTACCTCTTCCATTCCTATGATTACCTCTCCTCCTGTTGTTGAAGCAGATATTCCCACACCCGATGTAAGTTTTTGCTTTATCAGTTTTAGTTCTTTTTAGTTACTGTTATTAATTTCTCAGTTAGTTCTATTTTGTTTTCATTTGGACTTCCTGTTGTGTATTTTTTTTTCTTGTTGTTCTTAAATTTTGAGTTTTTTTTGTTCTTGTTTTTGCATGGTCCATGACATGACTGAGAAGTGTGTTAGTACTAGTCCATTAGAGGGCTTTGACAGTAGTGCCTCTTCCATTCTCATGCTTACTCCAATTAAAATTCAATATCCTCATGTGAGTTTTTTTCTAATGGTTTCAGTTACTTGTTTGTTATTTTCAGTTGTTACTTAATATGTTTCATTTGCTCTTATTTTATTTTCAATTGGTCTTTTCTTAGGGTTTCAGTTAGCTATTATTTTCAGATGTTGCTTTGTCGTTGAAAATTTCAGTTGATGCTTAATATCTTTCTGCTGGTTTTATTCTCCTTTCAGTTTGTGCTTTTCTTAGTGTTTCAGTTAGTTGTTTGTTATTTTCATTTGTTGCTTAATATGTTTCAGGTGCTTTAATTCTCCTTTCAGTTTGTGCTTTTCTTAGGTTTTCAGTTACTTGTTTGTTATTTTCAGTTGTTGCTTATTATGTTTCAGGTGCTTTTATTATCCTTTCAATTGGTGCTTTTCTTAGGGTTTCAGTTACTTTTTGTTATTTCCAGTTGTTGCTTAATATGTTTCAGGTGATTTCATTCTTTTTTCAGTTGGTGCTTTTCTTAGGGTTTCAGTTACTTGTTTGTTATTTTCAGTTGTTGCTTAATATGTTTCTGGTGCTTTCATTCTCCTTTCAGTTGGTTCTTTTCTTAGGGTTTTCAATTACTTGTTTGTTATTTTTCAGTTGTTGCTTAATATGTTTCAGGTGCTATCATTCTCCTTTAAGTTGGTTCTTTTCTTAGGGTTTTCAGTTACTTGTTTGTTATTTTTCAGTTGTTGCTTAAAATTTTTTAGGTGCTTTCATTCTCTTTTCAGTTGGTTCTTTTCTTAGGGTTTTCAGTTACTTGTTTGTTATGTTTCAGTTGTTGCTTATTATGTTTCTAGTACTTTTATTCTCCTTTCAGTTGGTCCTTTTTTGGTGTTTCAGTTACTTGTTCTTTTCTAGTATTTCAGTTGTTTTTGTTGTTCATTAATATATATATTTTTTTTATGTATGATAGGATGATGGCTCATATTCCTTAGCTTCTGAAAGTCTTTCCTTAAGTGGTGTGAATATACCACAGTACAAGATCCCTTTAAGCACACCAAATTTAAATGTTGAGTCAACGATAGAAGGGAAGTCTTCAGGACAAAAATTTGAGTCAATAATTCTCAATGATGATTCAGAAGAGACTGATAAGGAATTAGATCTGGATAAGCTTGTGAAGAATATTAATCAAGATTGTGATGAGGGTGTTGCTGGTACAAGTACTACAAAGGAAGATGTTGTTCAAGGGATTCCTTCTTCCTCTCATATTCAGCACGGTTCACCTGCATTGCAAGCATATCCACTGAACAATCATGATGTATTTCTTACAAGAATTCTTCAGTCCAAAATTAAATATGTAGAAGATTTGAGCAGTGAAGAGACTTGGTTGGTGGATTACTTGTTTTATGATTAGTATGCTGAAGTGTCAAAGCTGTCATTGAATCCAGATTCTAGTCCTCTTAAAAGCAAGAACTTTGACTTGGAAGATCGCATCAATAATGAGGTTCTTCTTGATTTTGAGAATCATGTTACTTCTCAAGTTGTGGAAATGAGAAAGTTTGACTTCTTGAGTATGTCGCCTGGTTCTTGGATAAGCGGGGCAGTGTTTGGAGCTTGTGCTTACATGTTTAATAGAAATGAGGAAAAGAGCCCTTTAGTAACAAGGAGATTCTATATGGATTTGATGCCTTTTGTAAGTTTTTCTGTGCTTTTCTTTTGCCTATTGTCAGTTGTAGTCTTTATGGGTTTAGTTTTGCTTTCAGTTTGTTTTATATTTGTTTCAGTTAGTCCTATTTTCTTTTCATTTGAATGATCTGGATTTTCATTTGGTTAATTATGTTCTTTTGTTGTTTCTGTTTTTTCTTTAGAACTTCATAAATTGGTTAATTGTGGAGACGATTAAAGAGGATAATTTTAAGAGCATGGAAACTCAAAAAGAGTATGACCTCAAAAAGATCGAGGGTAAACCAGAGCATGCTATTGAGAAGGCAAAGTGGGAAGCTGAAAAGTCAAAGATATCCATTCGGCCAGAGGACGTGTTTGTGAAGAATTGTACCAATGCAATTTCTTCATGGGTGAAAACATTTCCAAAGAATGATATTTGTGAAGCTGAATTGGTATGTACAAAGTCATTGATTTTTCTTTACATTACTATTATATCTTTTTGTTCTTTCATTTATATGTTGTTATTTAGTTTAAGTTGTTTTTCACTGTCTGTTTGTTTTGTTGCTGTTTTTTGTAGTTTGAGTTCCTCTTTTTATTTTTTCATGTACTTTTCTGTTTTATTCAGTTGCTTTTAATTTAGTTTCAGCTGGTGTTCCCATGGTTTCAGCTGGTGTTATTTAAGTTTTAGTTAGTAATATCTTCTGTTTCAGTTAGTTTCATTTTTCTTTTAGTTAGTGATATGTTTGGTTCAGTTGGTTTGACTTTTTGAATTTTTGCTTTTATGTAAATGTATTTTTTTCTCATTTTACTTTCAATTTGGCAGATATTTGTTCATGTTCACAAGGACAATCATTATACTGTTTTGGTTATCAAGAGGAAGTAGAAGAAAATTGAAAATATTGATAACCGAAGTGACAACAATGAGTTTGACCGATATTGGCACGTTGATGATAAGAATGTCAACTTATATAATAGTGTCGATACTTTTGTACGTATATTTTTATTTTATCTTTTTGTTGTTGTTCTTTTTGTTGCCTTTCAAAAGTTTTTTACTTGTTTAGTTTTATGCAGTGTCGTATCTTTAAGTCCTTCATGATGTTTCAAATGGGGTGTCAAGATTTTCATCAAATGCAACATTGGGAGAGGGTGACACCTTATTTTTCATGGAGGAGTAACAAGAATGTGAATGATTGTGGTGTGTATGCCATCAAGAGAATGGAGCTATATGATGGTGAAGCTGTGCGAGAGGGTCCAATTGCTTCACTTGGCAAGGTATTATTTTTATAGTTAACTGAAATATTAAAAAGACTAACTGAAAAACCCATTGCACAACTGCTGCTTTTATGTAGAACTTAGTTTATATCAGTTAGTGTCTTTAACTTTTATATTTATTTGACAAACCAATAACTTTTTAATGTACAATTTACCTATAGTTGTTCCTATTTTTGGTTTCAGTTGGTATTTTAATGCTTTCATTTAGTTCTTTTATTGGTTTCAGTTGGTATTTTAATGCTTTCAGTTAGTTCTTTTATTGTTTTCAGTTGGTGTTTTAATGCTTTTAGTTTGTTCCTTTTTTTGGTTTCAGTTGGTATTTTACTGCTTTCAGTTAGTTCTTTTATTCCTTTCAGTTGGTATTTAATGCTTTCAGTTAGTTGTTCCTTTTTTTGTTTCAGTTGTTATTTTAATACTTTCATTAAGTTCTTTCATTAGTTTCAGTTGTTATTTTAATGCTTTCAGTTAGTTCTTTCATTGGTTTCAGTTGGTATTTTAATGCTTTCAGTTTAATTCTTTTATTGATTTCAGTTGGTATTTTAATGCTTTCAGTTAGTTGTTTTATTGGTTTCAGTTGGTATTTTAATGCTTTCAGTTAGTTCTTTTATTGGTTTCAGTTGGTATTTTAATGCTTTTAGTTAGTTCTTTTATTGTTTTCAGTTGGTATTCCATTGTTACAAATTTACTGATACCATTTTTGTCATTCTTTTGTTAATTACTTTTCAGGCAGGAGTGAAACAGTTTCAACGGTGCAAGCTTGCTTATCGATTAGCAGCTTATCCTATGAACAAGTTGGCAAATAAATTGAAGGGTGATTGTGTGATATGGTCACAGAAGAAGGGAGAGTTGTTAGCAAAGCAGAAAATAAGGAAGAAAAATGAGAAGGCTCTTTATCAATTATCATTGAAAAAGGAAAAGAGTAGTGATACAAATGATCCGGCTATTCTTGAACAAAGGAGGAAGCATGAAGTAAAAGTTGAAAGGGTGCTAAATCTTGATCGTTATGATACTCAAAGAGTCAATAAACTACTAGATTTTAACTATCATTAGTTTTTGAGAATTTAGGTTAATTGTATAGTATACATATACAATTAGAAGTATTTGTAACTTAGGTTAATTGTATAGTATACATGTATAGTTACAAGTATATACTATTCTTCAGTTAGTTTGTATTTGGTTTCAGTTTATATATACTTTTCTTCAGTTAGTATACATGTATAGTTACAAGTATAAATCAATTACTATTAATTTTGGTTCATGAAATTTGTTTTTGTCTTCAGTTTATTAAATGTTTATTTTTTATTTCATTAATATATGTTGTTATTATATTTTAATTCTATTATTCTTATATTAGTTTGGGCATATTAGAAAATGAATACGTTTTCAAGTTAATTAACTGGAATATACAACTAAATGAAAGTAATCCAACAGCAACTGAAGTTAATTAACTGGAATATACAGCTAAATGAAACTAATCCAACAGGAACTGAAATCTGAAAGAATTATAAGACTAAATGAAATATTTAAAAGACTAACTGAAAAAGTCCAATTTAAATTTCTAGGTTTCAGTTGGTATTTTAATGCTTTCAGTTTGTTCCTTTCTTGGTTTAAGTTGGTACTATAATGCTTTCAGTTTGTTCCTTTCTTGGTTTCAGTTGGTATTCCAATGCTTTCAGTTTGTTCCTTTCTTGGTTTCAGTTGGTATTCCAATGCTTTCAGTTTGTTCCTCTTCTGTTTTCAGTTGGTATTTAAATTATTTCAGGTTGTTCTTTTTTGGTTTCAGTTCGTATTCCAATGCTTTCAGTTTGTTCCTCTTCTGTTTTCAGTTGGTATTTAAATTATTTCAGGTTATTCTTTTTTGGTTTTCAGTTGGTATTCCAATGCTTTCAGTTTGTACTTTTTTAGTTTGGATTCAAATGGTCTTTTAATTAACGGTTTTTAAAATGATCCTATTTATTCTTGTACAATGAACCGTTATTTATGAAACGCCACCTATTGAAAGTAACCGTTTTAATTACATTGCATTTAATCATAATTACACTGTTGATATTCCCAAGCATCTTTGTAAGGCTATATATATAGAGATATGTTGTTTACATTCTTTCAACGTACAATATAATTTGAGAAGTTGAAACAAATTTGACTCCTCTAATTCCTATTCAAAAATCTTCAAATTCATAACTTGAAAATCTGAAATGGCGTCACACAATGAGTTGAATTATTTACAAAGGAGAAGGGATGAAGAAGAGAGGTTTCTAAAGATGTTTCAAGAGGAAAGGGAGAGAGAAAGGGTTCAAAAACAACTGGCGCAGAGGGTGACAAAACTGGAGAACAAAGTGAAGGATTTAGAAGCAGAAAATAGGGTCCTGACGTTGGAAAGGACCCAATGTCTCAATGAATTGCAAGTGAATAAATTCACTCAGTTTGACATGGACCAAACTTTCATCGAGGGAGTCTACGCTTGTAAGGATGCTTACAACCGTCGTTTTCCAAACCTTCGCAACACTTGGGAGGCTGCGGAGGAGGCCATCGAAGAAAGGAGTCGCTCAAGGGCTCAGAGGCTTGAATTGTTGGGTGATAGTGAGAGTGTTTTCAAATCTTTTGTGAACGATCCCAGTCTTTTAGAGTCTTCTGAGAAATGGTAGATTTTAGGTTTTGTAATTAGTTAGTTTTTTTGTTTGTTTATGTTGTTGTTGTTTATGCTTGAACTGAAATTAGAATTAGTTTGTAATATTTTTGCTCTGAATGAAAGTTCTTATTCATATTATCTCAGTTTGTCCCATTTTTTTGTCAGTTACTCTTAGTGTTTTGTCAGTTGGTATTAGTTTTATTGATTACTATTTTTAACAAGGAGTTTTGTTTCATTCACTTGTATTTTCTCAGTTTTATTCAGTTTTTTTTACTATTGGTTCATTTAGTTCCAGTTGTAATTCAGTTACTTGTATTTTCTTGTTGTTTAGTTTCACTATTGTTTCAGTTACTTGTAGTTATTCTTTGTTTGGTTTTTAAGCAAAAGTTTCTTTGAATTAGGACACTTAGGTTCACTTATTCTAATGAAATGAAAGAATTATAAGCCTAACTGAAATATTAAAAACACAAACTGAAAAGTAGCTAGTGAAACTGAGTAGGTCCTTGCATTTTAGAATTTCATTTAGATCGCTTATTCTCATAAAATGAAATAATTATAAGACTAACTGAAATATTAAAAAGACTAACTGAAATATTAAAAAGACTAACTGAAATATTAAAAATACTAAGTGAAATATTAGAAAGACTCAGTATATATCAGTGAATGAAATTGTATTATTAGTAAATGAAATATATATAAAATACTAAATGAAATAATCATGATACTAACTGAAATATTAAAAGCACAAACTGAAAAGTAGCAAATGAAACTGAGTAGGTCCTTGCATTTTAGAATTTCATTAAGATCGCTTATTCTCATGAAATGAAAGAATTATAAGACTAACTGAAATATTAAAAAGACTAACTGAAATATTAAAAAGACTAACTGAAATATTAGAAAGACTCAGTTTATATCAGTAAATGAAATTGTATTATTAGTAAATGAAATATATAAAATACTAAATGAAATAATCATGATACTAAATGAAATAATCATGATACTAACTGAAATATTAAAAACACAAACTGAAAAGTAGCAAATGAAACTGTGGTTATTTTAGTTAGACCAACTGTTGTTTCAGTTAGTTTCTTTACACCTATCATTTGTTTTTCAGTTAGTACTTGATATATTTCAGTTACTTCAATGAACGTTTCATTTGTTATTGATATGCAGTGACATCCATTGTGTTTTCTTTTTGAAACATGTTTTTAGTTACTCCTATTTCTATTTCATTTCCTTTTATTCTCTTTTTAGTTAGAGGTTGACCTAGTTTCATTTACTATTGTTTCATTTTACTTCCAGTTTTAATTCAATTAGTTTCACTTAGCTTTCAGTTGTTGTTTTTAGTTGTTTAGTTACATTATTGTTTTTTTCAGTTGCTCCTAAAATTCTTTCAGGTTTACTTACATTCATTTAGTTTCATTTGTAATTCAGTTACTATTGTTTCCTTTAGTTCTAGTCTTAATTCAGTTAGTTTCACTAAGCTTTCAGTTCTTGCTTTTAGTTGTTTAGTTACTTTATTGACTTAGTTTCATTTACTTCCAGTTTTAATTCAGTTACTATTGTTTCATTTAGTTCCAGTATTAATTCAGTTAGTTTCACTAAACTTTCAGTTGTTGTTTTTTGTTGCTTCATTCAATTTCTGTTTAAGTGATGATTAACTCCTTCAGTTAACTTGATTCTTTTTTCAGTTTTATTCTTCCATTAGAAATATGAATTTTTTTTAACTCCTTCAGTGAAATTTAGATATAATGATTACTGAAATTCTAATTAATGTCAATAAATTTGTACGAAAGTAACAGAAGTAAAATATAGTGAATGAATCTAAAAGTGAAGTAACTGAAATTTAAATAGAGTCAACTGAAAATCAGTACAAATGTAACAGGAACTTTAAAGCTTCATTAAGAATCCAAAGGTACATTTGGTGTTTGTGTTCCATATTCATTGGGATGCCTAGTCTTCATTTTTCTTTTCTCAAAATGTCCTTTAATCCTTTTCTTTCCTTTTGGTGGTCTTCCTTTTGTCTTTATTGTCTCTGGATTTTCAACAACTTGTCTTCATCTTTCTTCATCTTCAATTTCTTGTTGTTTTTCTTGGTCAGTCTTGAAAACTTCTTTGACAGATTTATATAGTTCCTTCATTGAGTTGTCGCATAAGTTCCTTGCCTCCTCACTTGTCTGGCATATTGATATCAGGTTGTAGAAGTTTTTTGTAATTGCATGTCTCCATGGTATCCAGAGCTGTGCATGTGGGTTTTGGTCTTTGTCACCTGCTGTTTCATCTTATTAGTAAAGTGTTTCAGTTGTTTAATAAACTTTTCAGGTATATCAGAAAATATTTCAGTTGCTGAACTTACTAGTATTGTTTTCCCATATTGTTGATTTTGCAAGCGTTGTCCACCTTTTCAAGATATACTTTTCAGGTATCTTGAAAATGCTGAACATGTGCATTACCCTTATAATGTGATAGCATAGCATTCCTGTTTCCGTGAAGCATTGGCATGTGCAAACAAATTCTGTTGTACTCTGATTGTATGCTACATTATCTGAGTTACTGAAGTCTTCTTCTGATGAGACTTCAAAGAACTTAAGGTCTGAGTTTTGTGCTTCAAATGCTCTCAAAGATGATACCATTGCCCACTCATATTCTGTTTCAAAATCTTTGTACAGCGCTAATGTGTAAGCTTGTGCAGCATGTTTTAACAGCTTTGATTTTGAGTTGATGCCTTTCGGACGCTCCGTTCTATTTCTGAAGTTGTCACTTGTTTCATTGCTTCTCCATCTCTTTACTGTTTCCTCAAATATGTGATAGAACTCAAACAAGTTTGTTGATGACTTTGCATTGAACGATATTGCTCTGTTGGTGACTTCACTCCTTTGTGATGACAGTATTCCAGCTGAAAACTTATCTCTATTTAGTGCTGTGTACCATTTGTGTCTTTTCTCATATACTTGGTTGAACCATTCTTCTTTTTGGTGTCCATATTTTTCCATCATTTTTGCCCATATTTCTTCAAATATCGATTCATTTTTGCATCCCATGAGGCAATTTTTGAACATCTTTTTTTATTCTTCATTGCTTTTGAGGGATCCAAAGTGGCTTACAAAGTTTTTCTCAATGTGCCACATGCATAGTCTATGTCTTGAATTTGGAAAAACCTGTTACATAGAAATTATTAATAGTTGTAGAGTTTGGAAGGCATTTTAATGTGTATTTGATGTGTGTTTCAGTTGGTAGTGTTGTTGTTTTCAGTTAGTGTCTATTTTACTTCAGTTTTAGTTTCTGTTTTTCAGTGCTATATATGTGAGAAGTAATTGAAATAGGGAGTTGTTTTATTTTTACCTTTTCAATTGCATTTCCCATTGCCTTGTCTTGGTCAGTGAATATTGTCTTGGGTTCTTCTTGGCACATTGCTCTCTTGAATGTTTGCAAGAGCCACTCGAAGCTCTCTTCTTTTTCATTTGTGATGAAAGCACATGCAAACATGGTTGTCTTCTAATGGCAGTTTATGCCAACAAATGGTGCACATATGAGCCTATACTTGTTTGTTCTATATGTTGTATCAAATATGACTAGATCTCCATAGGCTTTGAAGTCCTCCAACATCATTGAATCTCTCCAAAAATAGCTCACAATGTTGTTATGTTCCCCAAATTTCAGCCTATAGAAGAATGCTGGGTCTTCTTCAGTTTTTGATTGCAGAAGATCTAAGACGCTCTGCATGTCTTTTTCTTCTACCATCCTAGACCTGTATAGTGTGATGTAGTTGAGGTGGTCTCTTTTTGTGTGACCTACAACCTCCTCTGAACCGGCCTCGTTGCATAAGAAATTGTATGCATGCATTGGCTTTATTCCTGAGTCAACCATTGTTTCGATGAGCTGAGCTGTGTCTTCAGTTATCTTCCTTTCTGATTTCAAATGATGACGTTCGTTCTCTATTACAAGCTCATGGTTGTGTTGGAGCTCATGTGCTACAATGAGAAAGTCTTCCCCGGGTTTTTCTTGTTTAAAACAGACCATGGCTTTGCACGCTGTTCTCGTCTCATTGACTGACCTTGCCTTTCTTTTCTTATTTGGTTGTTCAAATTCTGGTATTTGAACATGCTGTTGGTCTGCATTTTTTTCTTTTGTTTGTTGTTTCTTTTTTGATGCACCTTCTTTGGAGCAAACCAAATAGAACTCACAAATAGAATTGTCATTTCTCCTTCTTCTAAGAGTTTGTTTCCTGATGCTGAATCCTAGTGCCCTTGAATGAGCTTGGTACAAATTGTATCCATCATCAACATTGGAAACACTTCTTCCTATAAGGCTCTCTTTGATATGCTCATCATCTATGTATTTCGAATAGCCATCTTCTGCTGTACAGTTGGAAATAAAACTGCTTTAGTTAATATATTATGTGAATTATAGTTATATTACAACTAAATGAAATAACTATAATACTAAATGAAAGTATCATGATAGTAAATGAAATATTAAAAACACTAACTGAAAAGTAGCCAGTGAACTGAGTATGCTCATGAAATGAAAGAATTGTACGACTAACTGAAATATTAAAAAGATTAACTAAAAAAAACAATTTGCAGTTCTGCTTCTCTTATCTAGAACTTAGTTTAGATCAGTAAATGAAATTATATTATGAGTAACTGAAATAATCATGATACTAAATGAAATATTAAAAACACAAACTGAAAAGTAGCAAGTGCAACTGTAGTTATTTTAGTTACACCAACTGTTGTTTCAGTTAGTACTTGATTCGTTTCAGTTAGTACTTGATTTTTTTCATTTCCCTTTATTCTCTTTTTAGTTAGACCAACTGTTGTTTCAGTTAGTTTAAATTTACCTATCATTTGTGTTTCAGTTAGTAGTTGATTTGTTTCAGTTAGTACTTGATTTGTTTCATTTCCTTTTATTCTCTTTTTAGTTAGACCAACTGTTGTTTCAGTTAGTTTCTTTTCACCTATCATATGTGTTTCAGTTATTACTTGATTCATTTTAGTTAGTACTTGATTTTTTTCATTTCCTTTTATTCTCTTTTTAGTTAGAGGTTGACTTAATTTCATTTACTATTGTTTCATTTTAGATACTGTTTTTATTCAGTTAGTGTCACTTAGCTTTCCGTTGTTTTTACGTTGTTTTTCAGTTTCAGGTTGACTTTGTTTCATTTAGTTCCATTTGTAATTCAATTACTATTGTTTCAGTTAGTTCCAATTTTCATTCAGTTAGTTTGACTAACCTTTCAGTTGTTGTTTTTAAGTTGTTTTTCAGTTTGATTATTGTGTTCTTTTCATTTGACCGTAAAATTGTTTCAGTTACTTTTAGTTTTCCTTCATTTAGTTTTCCTTATTTCAGATGAAAGTAGTTTTTATTCTGAATTTCTCTCAAATGTGTTACAATATATGCTGATGGTCACAGTATTGAAATGTAATTGATATTTCGATACAAGTTCAACTGTAAGTTGAACTGATTGTGAGTAGTTGTATAGTAACTTTTTGTTCTTCAATTGTTGTATTATCTGAATGCAAATCCAGATTATTTTCGTTCTCTTTAGATGTTGTATCTGCAATTAACAGCTCACGGCATAAATTCTGTGAATTTGAATCCTCTAGTGTAGAAACGTCCATTTTTGGTGAATATTGAGGTTTAATGATTCAGTACTACAATATATATGTGATTCAGAATGAAGTCACATCGATTGACATGAATTTGCTTTTGATTTTGGTTTCAGAAAATGAATTTGTAGATTATCGATGGATTGGATTTAATTTGTTTCGCAGGATCGATTTTTTTTGTTCGCTTGCTGTTTGAGCATTGATGTGATTGAATTTTAGGTTTGTTTTTGTTTTTCGTTATTTACCATATGTCACGTGCACGTGACCCGTCCGTCCGACGTTACTATTGTGCCAGACGCGTCTGACACAATAGCTTCTCTTCAAATAATCATGGTATAAACATGACTTCCCTCTCTAAATCCCTAGAAATTAAACTACTCACTCATAATTGAATCAACAATAAACAATCTAATATGAAACCCTAATAATTGCATCAGGAATGAATAAATAATTAAGCTAAGCAATTAGGAATAATAAAAGAGATTAGAGTAGAGAAAAATACCAATTGACAGAAAGCAAGAACTTTTATTGAAATCGAATCCGAGGTCCAATCACCTTTAATCTAATCTAAAGTGTTTAAACTAAATAAAACTAAGCTGAGAACTATGGGAAAACTGGAATAAAAGATGTCTCTAAAATAATGAGGAAAAGGTATTTATACTACCCCCTCAAAGTCTAATTGAAAACGGAAATAAGATAAAAATTCCGCGTCGTCGTGCACGGGACCTGATCGGGCAAAGGGCCACCCGATCGGGCCCACGCAAAAATTGACCAACATGTTTTCTTGGACTCCACGCAGCCAGCAGCACAACAAAGCAAGAAGATGGCCCACCCGATCCCTGACCCGATCGGGCAGCGGATCGGGTCCATAGTAATCTGGCCCAGCAGCGTCACTATTGCTCGCCCAAGCAGCAGCAGCACATTGAGATGTGCGGGTCTCCCACCCGATCGGGTCGGGCAGCGGGTGCCCGATCGGGTCTGGGCACATGGTTTCTCGCCCGATCGGATCGGGCAAGGCTTGCCCGATCGGGTCCGCAACTTCTGTACCCGATTATAATATCTTCGCCCGATCGGGCCATTTTTGCCCGATCAGAGTACGGAAGACACCTTTTTGACTCTTTGGCTCTCAATTCTTCACGTTTAGAGGTTTTGGGACCTCCTAAACTACCCATAAGCTCGTGAGCCGTCCTACGTGCCTCGTAACATCTCGTAAAGCCGTAGTTGCTTCCAAATAGCTCGGAAATAAGGAGAAAACTCCCTAAAACCTGCAATTCAACACTAAAGAAACAAAACCACAACTATATACGATAGTTAGCACAAAATAGCTCCGAAGAGCTCTAATGACGCACAAATTAGCTTGTAAATAAGGGAGAAAACTCTATATAAATACGTGATATCACTTAATCATTTTTAGGGGCAGTGTTTAAAAATCACGATTTAAATCAGATAATCGTGCGATTTTAAACTTCTAATTTTGCACACGATTTCATCATTGTTAGGATTGTATTATGTTAGAATCGTAACTAAAATCGTAAAAAATCATAAAAATCGCGGTTTATTAATGATTCTATCAAAAGATTTGAAAATGACTTTTAAAAACTGGGCCAGGCCTATTCTTCTACTCATGTTGATGTTTCAAACATTGGCTTTGCCTATTGACTTTCCACAATCACTCAAGTCATTCAAAAACATCGAAAAATCAACACCATTAGCTCGACCTTCTCATCTCCAAATGCCATAGAAACTTCTAATGACTTAAGGTAATTCCTCAATTTCCTTAATTTTGTGCAAGCTTGAATTCCCTAATTTCGTCATGAAATCATTTCTTAATTTGTGTGCCTTATCGTTGAATTTGTCTCTTTTTACTGAATTCGCGTGAATTAGTTGCTCAACTTGTGTGGGTTATTTGCTCAATTCGTCCCTTTTTTAACTGGACTCGTGTAGATTAGCTACTCATTTGTGTGGATTGTTTTCTCAATTTGTCCCTTTTTTCCAGAATTCATATGGATTAGAAGCTTAATTTGTGTGGACTATTTACTCAATTCATGTGGATTATCGGCTAAATTTACGTGAAGTCTGTGAAGTATGAACTATAAATAGTAATGGTTTTTTTTCCTAGAATTATGTTAATCTCTGTTTTATGCTAAAAAAGGGGGGAACAGTACGGGAACTACTACCACGAAGTGATGAGTTTCAAGATGGAAGCTTTGGTTTTCCATGATTAAATATGAAGCTAGATTTTCATATGTTGTATAATGTGTTGTAATATGTGATATTAGTTTTTAATATATGATGAATGTTCGACCTTTAACTTGTTTTTTAATATTTATATAAATATATGAAAAGATCTTTCCTCATAGAAAAATAATAAAACGTTAGTCTATATCGGTGTTTAATTATTTATCGGACGTTTGTGGGTTAACTAAACAAATAATTAAAGTTATATTGTTTTATAGTGGCAAAAAATGGTTGAACAATTTACACATTTCACTATATATCCTTATTTTGGCAAAAAAAATATAATTTGACGATTCGATTTTAACAAGTTAGTCCGCTTTACATTAGAATCCCGATTTTAACAACCTTGCTTGTGTGTCTATAGTAGAGGATCGCGGCTTAAAGATCTAAGCAAGTTTACACAATTCTCTCGCTATTAGATATAAACTGTTTACTAGTTTTCATGATTCAATCTATATGTAAGTCGTTCTAAAAGCTTTGGACAAAGAAATTGTCTCTTGCATTTCCTCATCTATACATATATTAAAAAGCGTAAGCAGACAATGAAGGCCGCCACGTGGCACTCAATTACATTTTATCCATGTCATTGTCATAAGAAAAAATTATAAATGTTGTCAATATAGAGTTTTGAACCCATGACCTTAACATGCGAAACAAAGTGTTTTAACCATTGTGTTACCACACTCTTCATGCTTCTCTTATCACAAATAAGAATATTATTATGGGGTTTTAATGACAATCAAGAAAGAAAAAATAAAAATAAATGCTATCTATTTGGAGTTTCGAACCCATGACCTCCGCATATGAAACAAAGAGATTTACCATTGCGCTACTACACTCTTAATGCTCTCTTATCACAAATAAAAATATTATTATGGGTTTAAATGACAATTAAGAAAGAGAAAATTATAAATATTATTGTTATGGAGTTTCGAACCCATGATCACCGCACGGGAAATAAACAGTTCTAATCACTACTCTACCAAACTCTTAATGCTTTTTCTTATCACAAATAAAAATATTACTATGGGGGTTTGACAATCAAGAATTAAACAACAATGAAGCATACTATAGATGAGAATTATACCATAGAATTAATTCTACCTTCAAAAAGAATGCATAATATAGATGAGATGAATTATTTCATTTTCTTAGTCTTCATTTCCTTTTATCTTAATCTAACTTTGGGAAAAAGTAAAAAGATTTCTTCCATTACAATTTTTCATGATTCTTTATAATTGTTTATAAAATTATGCCCTTAAATTTTTATGTTTAAAAATTAAAAAAAATTACTCCCTTTGTTTTTTTAAATATGCACATTTTAACATTTTTGGATGTTTTTTTAATATGTATCTTTCTACCTTTTTTCATAAATGGAAGGTTGACTCACCTAATTATTACACTTCTCTCATACTTTTTCTTTCATTTTCTTTAACTTTTTCACTTTTTTCTTACTTTTACTAACATTCTCTCTTACTTTTGCACTTTTTCCTTGGTCCGCCCGCAAAAGCAAACATACATATTACAACAACGGAGGTAATATTATCAATGAAAATATAATTTTAATTCAATTAATATAAAAAATGGACCCGGAATATCGTCGGGCCACAAACTAGTTACTTTTTAAGTCCTTTCATAATATTCAAGGATTTGATTCAAAGTCAAAGCTTACTTGTAATCTAATGCAGCCTAAACCAAGTGGGAGTTATTTGGCGAAGCAAGGGAACTAGTTATACAGACTATATATATTTATTATTTATATTAGAGGGTAGAAAAAAAAGACTTTAGAAGGCTCTTAGAGGGATACACCATACACCTCAAGCATCGGACACAATAATGGGAAAAGGGAACCGTTTGTACAATCATGTACCCAGAATTATCATTTTGGGTATTTGAGATTTCATAAAATATCGTTTTGGGTACCCAATTTTTCAATTATATCAATCTGGATACCTGAAGTTTGACAATAGATTCAATTTAGTACATCCATACTAAAACGTTAACTTACCATAAGTGTGACCTACTTTTTAAGATAAACAATAATCTTAATTTGTTTCAAAGATTTAATGGTTGTTAGTTTGAAAGAAAAAAAAGAGTGGCAAAATTTTATTTTGTACTACTCTTTGAAAAAAATGAGGACCATTAATTATCTTAGGAAGTGCGTTAAACTTAACGGTAAGTTAACACCATTAGTTTGGAGGTACCTAAACTGAGTCTATTGGCAAACCTCAGGTACCAAAATTTATATTATTGGAAACTTGGGTACCCAAAATGAATTTTGTCAAAACTCGGGTACCCAAAATGATAATCTTCCATCATATATTACAAGGTGACTAACTAGCAAGTGTCCCACGTTGCCAATCCAATTCGCTTCTCTATTAGCTTCTTGAGATACATGTTGGATGGCCCAATCATCTACTTGTCGCAGAAGGAGACGGATGCTACTGATGATATTGTGCAGCTTCCATGGGGTGTTCCAAGTGCCTTTTATTGCATTTATCACAAGAAATCATCCCCCTCGATGATAATGACTTTGTAGAGTCCCAAATAAATAGCTCATTGGATAGCAAGGTGAAGAATTGTGGCTTCGGCTATGTCAGTCGAAGCGCTGCCAAGGTGGTGCGCTCTTGATTCTATAAAATATTTACAAGCCAATCTTGAAAAATATAGTGTGCGGCTGCCAAAGAGTTTTTAAATGACTCGTCGAACTTGACCTTACAATAGCCACGCGGAGGGGAGGACCAGCTAACCCAAATGATGGATGGATGGGTGGGTGGGAGGGGGAGCCTAGTGAGGTTTGGCCTCTAATCGGAGGTGGACCTGTAGAGTCGAGGAGGTCAAGATTGGTGTGGTAATTCCATCTATTAAAAAAATGAGCTCTCTAGAAAATTCGGGCAACGCAAAGTGGCTCGTGATTAAAAGTTTTAGCATTGTGTTCCATCCAAATACTCTAAATGAGGAAAGCTAATTTGCAAAGCATTGTTGGCGGGTGAATTTTTGAGAGGTTGTGAAGATTTGTGGTTGGTAATTGGGTTTTAGCCAGTCTTTAATTTCCAAGAAAAATTAATATCAAAGATATAAACTATGCTCGATCTTCTTTTAAACGGCTCAACTATTGATTATTATAGGTACTAACTATCGACCATGTTTGATTTTATGGGTTATTCTAACCTGGTAACCTGAAACAACAGGTCAAAGTGGTTATTATACAAGTGATTAATTTAAGGATTTTCTGGCACGTATATCAAGACGACTATTTGAGCTTTTTCTTGGTGAAGACAACGTTTTGCCAAAAAAACAGACACCACCGTTCACCCTTTATAACCTCCAATTTCGAGAATCCCTAAAAAAAAAGAGGTACTAATAAGCCGGATTTTCAAAAAAACACTTCAAGGCGACTTTTTCGGGCCAAAGACGTCGTTTTCTTTTTAAAACAAAATACTTTTTTTACAAAGAACATAAGAAATTTCAAATTACATTTCCCTACAAATATTTTAAAAAGAACTGTTAATTTTAAAAGAACATTTTCTTGAAATATAAAGAATAAAGTACGAAGATTCAAAGAACAAAATATTTATTTACATCAAAATACCATTACGCATTATTTAAAGGAACATTAAAAAGTAAAAACCGAGTGTCAATTGAAAAGAACATACAAGAATAGTTAGAAGAACATACTGGACAGGAGTCACAACATATCCAAAAAATCGAAGAACACCGAAGAGTACAGCCGCTGAGTGAGGAGGAGAGAGGAGACGCCGGAGTGAGGAGGAGAGAGGAGATGCTGGAGTGAGGAGGAGAGAGGGGAGGAGACGTCGGCAAACCCACTAACCCTAGTTGCCGCCGCCGTCCCTTTGCTTTACCCTAATGCTGCTGTCGGCCGGTGCACGGAGCAATGTGCTCGGGGAGCACCAAAAAAAAATTAAGGCTGACAAGAGTGTATCCAGCATTTCAACTCAAAGATTACAAAGTAAAGGTTGTAAATGCAGCATAGCCTCTGTCTTAACTTGGTCTCGTTTAACTTTTCCGGTGCTTGTAAGTGGGAAAGGCTTCCTCCAAATCATATAAGCTTTTGGTATCTTAAACCTGCAAGCATCATATTACAAAAATTCATCAGTTCGCAAAGCAAGAGTAACTCTGAGAGGGTATTTGACAGCCATGCATCATTTTCTCTTCGGGAGAGGGGGGGGGAATAAGGAAATCGAGAAAAACCCGGTTAGACTTTTCCGTCGACAATACTCCTTTAGTACACTAGTCGATAAGTGCACATCATTTGGCAACTCAGCACTATTTAAGTCGGTCCATACCCAGTTTTCTCTAATTTGAATACAAGCAACAACGATTTCACCGAGACGTGTATGTGGGACTCCGATGACCACCACAGCCAAAACCCCAGGATGTTGAGATAACACGACTTCTGCCTGTGTCACCAATGTAGCAATAACATAAGACCAAACGGCAAACAACAGAAACCAATGTATAAAAACTCAAGGCAATAACCTTTTGTTTGTTATTGCAAAAAGGCAAACAGCTAGCTTCTGGAGTTTCAACCACAAGAGACAAATGAGGTGTACTTTTTTTCCTTACCTCTTCAGGATACACATTTTCCCCTCCACTTTTGATACGACAATTCCTACGGCCAACAAGCCACAAATTCCCATAAGCATCAATATGTCCACTATCACCGGTGTCAAACCAGTCTGCACCAGAGTCAATTTCTAATGCACTATTTTGACCCCAATAACGAATCATAACATGGGGTCCCCGAGTCATAATCCTCCCCACATGAGGACTTTCCTCGTTGGTTATCTGTATCTCAACATGAGGAGCTGGCTTCCCAACACAAATACCTCCTATTGGGTGTACGGAGCTGGGTGTAATCCCGCTTATTTTCTTTAGGTGCTGGTTTGAATTATTGATAGCTGGATCATAGAGGGTGATGAAGGTAAGAGAAGAACACGTCTCAGTCATACCTACAGTCAGTATCAGAAATAAGATTATAGCAAAACAAAAAAAGACAGATCAGGGAAGATTTCACAGGCACATGCACATGAGTAATAGAGGATACTCCATCTATCATTTTAGCAGCAATATTTGGACTTTCAAGCTTAGTTAGTTAAAAACGGGACGGGTATTAAACGGAGTTTAATTCGGCGCGTTTAAAACGGCAAAAATTTTAAAAAATCGGTCAAATATTCGACTAAAAAAACGTTGACTTTTATAATTCGGATACGTACGTATACGCGTTTAAAACGGTTTCAATTTGAAAAATTCGGTCAAAAAAACGCCATTATTTTTGTGGATAATTCCACTTGGCATGTACCATCTTAACCTAAAATCTTAACCTCAACCTCTTTATTCTCACTTAGCCTAACATTTGATCTCCACCATCCACTTAGCCTAGCATTTGATCTCCACCGTCCACTCTTGAAATCCCCCACAATTCTTGCTCTTCACGCCTCCAAGTGCTACCTCTCTACCTCAAAAAAAATTGCCTCTTCATCTCCTTCTCCCACCACTCTCTCCCCCCACTTACTCCTTCCCCTGTTTACAAATCAAGGCATCATAGCTAACCATCATTATATCAGTTGCCTTTGCACTTACTCCATTCCCTATGTTTTTGAAATTGTAATACGCACTTACTCCATTCCCTATGTTTTTGAGATTGTAGTACACCACTACACCGTGTGAGCACAGTGAACGGCGTCGGCAGGTGTGAGCAGAGTCACCGTCGGCGGCACTGCCGACGCCAGGTTTGTCAACGGAATCGGCGAGTTGGGGCCTAGGGTTTCTTCTCTGCTCAACGGAAACGGCAGAGTCATGCGAGGGTTAGAATGATGGGTTTGGGTTTTGGTTTTTTAAAACCAGCCGTTTTTTTAAAAAAAATTCGCTTATAAAACGTTTTTTCCGTTTTATTCGTCTACCAGCCGAATTTTTCCGTTTAATAAGGGTATGGTGACTTTTTCCGTTTTTTACCCGTTTTTTTCAAAAAAACGGGTTCGGCGTTTAAAACGCGAATAAAACGCGTTTAAACTAACTAAGCTTTCAAGCTCACCAACACACAACCTTGACCATTAATGTCCTTTAAGTATATATTAGCAAAAAAATACAGAAAGTTAATACTTTGGAAATAAACATTGAGATGAATGTCTTGCATATTAATACTTGTGTTTATATACAGCAATAGCAACAAAAACAAAGCTTTAGTTCCGAATTTCTGTGGGGTCCGCCGGTCCGCTAACATGAATTGTCATAAGAAATCGTCCCCATAGTGGGACAAGAAAGGTTAAAAAGTTAAAAAGTGTAAACCATAAAAAATGAGACACTGAAAGTGAGGAAAGTCAGACGAGAAAGAACACAGGGAACAAGAAAAGGTGATGACTAAAACAGGGAAGGTTTTTAAGTGGCTACATCAGAATTGTAGCCACTGAAATTAGTTCAAGGACTTCAATCCAACCATCCATCTGCATAAACTAATATTAACCATTGATTTAATTGACTTCTAAAGATACTGACTCAAAACAAATTGCGGTTCCATTCTCTTCCTTTTAGACCCCTGCTTCTTCCTCTTTTTCTTGATGCCATGGATTCCTTATTAACCTTCTGCTTCATAGTTCCCATTAGCATTCTACTTCGATCTTCTACTTTGGTTTTTCTTTTTTGTAAGTTAAATTTTCTTTTTTGCATTGATTTTCAGTTACGAGTGTGCGGACTACGGTGGGGAGCACAGAAGAGTTCCTATTACGATCGGAGTGCATCAAGGTTCTGAACTTAACCCCTTTCTCTTTGCTCTAGTCATGGACGAACTAACGAGGCCAATTCAAGATGATATACCGTGGTGTATGATGTTTGCGGATGATATTGTGTTGATTGATGAGACAAAGGAAGGTGTTGAGAGTAAGTTGGAATTATGGAGGCATACATTGGAAGCCCGTGGTTTTAGATTGAGCAGAAGTAAGACGGAGTATATGGAGTGCAAGTTCGGCAGGGTTACAAGCAGCGAAGCAGGTTCGGTCACTTGGGATAACAAAGTGGTTCAAGGATCGAACGTCTTCCGTTACCTTGGATCCATTCTCCAAAAGGATGGAGAACTGGGTGGAGACGTGGCTCAAAGAATTAACGCGGGTTGGTTAAAGTGGAAAAGCGCCACCAGGTTCCTATGTGATTCCGGCATTCCCAAAAGATTGAAGGGAAAATTCTACCGTACGGCAATTAGGCCTGCTTTGTTATATGGCACCGAATGTTGGGCGGTGAAGCAATGTCACGTCCATCTTTGCCACGTCCATAAGATGAACGTGGCGGAGATGCGTATACTGCGGTGGATGTGTGGTCACACAAGGAAGGACCGATTAAGAAATGAAGTGCTTCGGGAAAAAGTTGGAGTTGCATCCATTGAAGAAAAGATGAGGGAGAATCGGTTAAGATGGTTTGGTCATGTGAAAAGGAGATCAGGTGATGCATCGGTGAGAAGGATTGAAGAGTGGAGGAATAATCAAATTGTAAGGGGTAGGGGAAGACCTAAGATGACTTGGATGAAGGTAAATGAAAGTGATATGAGGCTACTTGGGATTGAGGAGAGCATGGCGTTGGATAAGAAGTGGGTGGAGGGGCAGTATCCATGTGGAGGAAGGGGTGTGATTACTGCATTTATTTGTTTTTCTCAATTGTGTTGGTTTTAAAACCTTTTGTTGAAAAGCTCTTTTAAAATTTTTTGGTGTAAACCTTGTTTTCAAAAACTTACTTAAAAATTCTTTAAACTTAAACCCTTTTAAAAACCTTTTATCACTCTTGTCGATGTCATCTCCTTTGGCAACGATTACAGTTGACGATTCATGTTAGCCGACCCCAAATCACTTTGGGACTAAGGCTTAGTTGTTGTTGTTGTTGTATTGATTTTCAGTTTCTTCTTCTTCCTTTTACTGAGTCCCTTCTTCCTCTATTTTTTGTCAAGAATTTTAATCTTTCTAATTTTGCATTCATTTCATGGCTTGAAACCAAACATTTTCAATATCAACATGAAGTATGTTGTAGTCTATAAAAGGAGAACGATGGTAACTTGTGTTGCAACTCATGAGAACCTTTAAATCCAAATACAGTAGATAATTTTTTTGGATCCAAAGAATTGACTGATTTATGGACAACTACTACTACTACTACAACAACAACTAAGCCTTATTCCCAATATGATTTGGGGTTGACTACCATGAGTCGTCATCTGAAACCGTTGAAAATCTGAAACCGTTGAAAATAGAGATTGCATCGACATGTGTGACACAAAAGTTTTAGACACAAAGACAAACACATTAAAGATAATTAAATATATAAGATAATTACACCCCTTCCTCCATGTGAATATTGTTTCTCCACCAACTTCTCGCCAACTTCATGCTCTCATCGATCCCAAGTAAACTCATATCACTTTCATTACCTTCATCCAAGTCGTCTTATTTACATTTTGATTACTCCTCCACTCTTCAAGTCTTCTAATCACCACATCACTTGGCCTCCTTTTCCATGGCCGAACAAGCTAAGGTCCTAAAATTCGAAAGAAATCAGCCCCAAAACTATCCAATATCCCCTACAATTATTAGGAACGATCTAGGAATAAAAAGAAGATGAAAGTTTCTAACAAGCTTAAAACATGAAGAACCTACCCTAGGATAGTAAAAATGTGGAAGCAAATCGTAACGTAAAAAGACTCCTAATTGTTGTAGGAACAACTACTTTTGTCGATGTTACTAGTAATCAAAGCAAGCTTTGTTTTACCTCCCTTGCTTGCTTATACTCCAAGACTCCAAGTAACCATGAACGTGTATGAGAACGCTTCCACAATTGCATCACCAAGCAGGCCTTTAGAGTGATTAGAGAAATATTTGTGCACGCATCGAACTGAAGAAAGATGTCAATATAATGGCATGACTTCCTAACCCATATATCAACATGAGCACAAAGCTTTTCAAGTCAATACTAAATAATGACACCAAGACGACCCTACCTTTTTAATGCAAACATGTCAACATGGCATATAGGTACGTGTATTAAAAAAACTGAAATGTGATTTCAACCCAAAAGATACATTGCACTAAGGAAGTGATGAATACCATAAGCAGAGAGAAGCTTGGCACCATGAAAACATCTTATAGCATCTTCAACAAGTTGAACTGAAAGACTGCCACCGCCATTTAATATCTTCCGTACACTTCGTTCCCATTTTCTTGACTTATTGTGCCTAAAAATGCAAACTTAAAACCAACTCAGTAGCACAAAAGGGAAGACATATCTATAATATTTAAAGCTACTACTAATATCTAGTACATAGTACAAGCACACTACAAGATAACTACACTTATTTTCCTTAACAAACTTAATCTCTACAACCCCTCATCATTCTAGCGAATGAGGCTCTCCTAAGGTAAGTTTCTAGTTTTCTACCTAATTCTTTTGATACTCTTTACAATGATTTCCCCCTCTATCTATTGGTGGCTATTCCACTACAAGAGAGCTACACTGATTTTCCTTAACGAACTCTGACATTAATATTCCCTAGGAATATTCTTAGTATTGATGTGGCCCCCTGTGGTCCCATCCTTTTTCTTCTCACTGATTTTTAGCTCTTCTTCTAGCATACGTAAATATGATAGGTGGTCTCGGTGAGTGTGTCGCACAATGAGCCTACAAAGAAACAAGCACCTCAAGAAGGGCAGTGCTAAGAACCACATTAGAAAAAGCTAAAAGAACAAGAGAAAATAAAAAGAATCGGACATGAAGAATGAAGAAATTTGTAGAGGAAGAGAAGACGGAGATAGAGTACTTAACAAGCCATTTGTAACTTCTAGCTTTTGAGGGGCTGGTCTCTCCCAATACAAACATGGTGACACGTAGTCAATTAATCTTCCCTCTTCCATCTCCTCTCTTTTTAAAGACTCTCTGTGCCTGCATAACTAACTTCTAACTTATTCCTAACATAACCCTACATTTCTAGCACAAGTGGAGCCTAACAAGATTGTCAATCCTGAATTTGGTGTTAACAAACTTGCGGGAAGAGCCAGCGTAAATTGCTATCACACAAGCACACTCACATGGCCCATTTCAACCCCAGACTCACAGCTTAGGGCTCGTGCTCGGTTGTCCACAAATCAAATTGATTAAAATTAGGTCTAATCGAGCCTTTTTCGTCACAAAACGAGATGGAAAAGAAAAGGCATAATCAATAGTCAAAGAATCGGAAAAAGGTGACATAGTCTCAAGTGCAACAGCTTCGGAATTTGTAAACAACCGAGTCTACTCAAACATTTTCTCATTACCCTCACTTACTTTGCCATTCACATGCTTTCGGGCGTAGGAAACAAAAGTGGAGTGGTCACAAGAGCTCTCCCCCGTCATCCCAGAGTCAAAATGATAGACTTCTCGAGGTTTAGTCTTATCTCCGGTTAAAAAGGATCTAACAAGAGATCAAGCTTTAGCCTGCCTTTTGTTACAAGACTGCTAACGATTGACTTGGTACAAGGGTATTGCGTCTACGTGTCCAATTTTGCTATTTTAGAAAAATCGATGATATTGACCCACCATGAAGTATTAAAGTGTATTTTGTTTTGGACACAAAGGACAAAAGCAAAATAGAGAGCTAGCCCTTGATCATTTGTGAAATTGCATGACCTGGCAAGTCTTTATCAAAGACAATCAACATTGTAAATGATAAAATTGTGGGATAACAAGACTAGGAAAACCAGACGTCAAAATCACTAGTTATCACACCCTTGGCTTGAGTGGTTATGTTAAGAAGAAATATGAGAACCTATGGCAAAAACAATGTGATGGGAAGAAGGATAGTAACAACATGTGTGTCAATGTTAGAACCCCAATACCCCACTCATTGCACCAGCCAATTATGGAATTGTGCAAGCAATAGAATCCCAAACATTCATTAAGTGCCTCAGAGCATAACCTATGCTTTTGAATGAGTTGTAACCAAAACTAAACCTCCAATTTGCATTGAAGAGATTATTTTACCGCTAATAAGAATGCTCGAAGGACTGACTAGAATATCAGAGGACCCCTCAACAAAACCATCATAACTACCAAGCAACTGTTCGTAGCCTCTGTTCAAGAATCATCCAACTTCCTAAAAATTTCTTACCAGCCCACAAGGATGCTCTACAACAATAAGAATGTACAATTGCAAAAAGCTTTTCAAGGATATATATGCATCTTTCCGCTGCAAATTGCTCGATCTTTGATCAATGAAGGATTTGTAGTCTATGAAGCACGGTTACGCCACACAAGAAGGGAATCGCGTCCCCGAGTGGGGTACGATACATACCCAAGACATTTCCAAAAAGTGCGGACGGTTGGAAATTCTGGATACGCGCGTGGGTTTTAGTGGGGACGAATCAGGTACGATTTGCTCCATTTAGGCCATACCGCAGTCTACTTAATGAGTTTTTCTTACAACACAAAACTTACCCGGGGTAGCCAGTTCCACTCTTCCACCATCATCGCCTCTCATCACTCCCCTATCATGCCGTCTGCCATTATCACTACGACGGAGATTTTCACTACAGCACTGCGAAGGCATCAAGGGGCTTCACCAACAAGGCAGAAAAATATCGCGAAGCTCACTGTTAGTCATTCTTTCTCTCTTTCTCTGTCTTTCTTTCTCTCTGTCTTTCCTTGTCTTTATATCTGCCTTTCTTTCTTTAAGGGTCGAGGATTTGTGTGCTTCATTTACTTGTTTTGTTTAAGACGTTAACTTTCAAATTGTTTTTCATGGTATTGATTACTCGTGTTATGCATGCATTTTTCCGGGATTTGTGTATGGATTTTTTTATTTTTTATTATTTTTGCTGAATCCATGTCGTACCCGTACCCAGGAAATGTTCATTTGCCGTTTCCCGTCCCCGTCCCCGTCCCCGTATCTGTATCCGTATCCGTGCTACTTAGTTTGTAGTGTCATTTCTATTCTTGAAGAGACAATTCTTTTAATTTTCTATACTTATTTGAATTATGACACTGCCTTAGTGTTTTTGTAATGTTTTGTGTTAGGTTGTCTAGTATCCTCCTTATAGCACAGTAAGTTTCTTCATCAATGCCATAAGCGGGCCAGAAGTCTACAACGTTGTTTGATGGTTGTTTTGTTGAATTAACTCTTAGATGCTGATTGTTATACACCATGATGCAAAATTAATATTCCAAACTTTTACCTATCGCCAATAAGGAAAGAAGCCAAGAATATTTAAAAAAATCTTTAAAACCAGCTAGTGTTAATCATGTGCCAACTGTACGCATAAATTACTCAATTTTTATAAAAGAAATAAATAGATGTGATCAGGATAGTACCTCATCGTAGAAACCAGAGAAGCTAGTATTGCTGGAACTGCTATAAATGAAGTTATATGGTTTTCCTCTATGGCTTTCAGTGCCATTTTCACTTCAAACTTGGGTATCAATACATGACAACCTCCTACCAATAGCATGGCTATGCACGAGGAAATCCCACCTATGTGGCACAGTGGGGCATTGTGCAAATAAACCTAAAAGAATAATAAAATATAAACTAGTTATCAAGGTTTTTCATTCTATTTTTTCTTTTCAATTCTAACTTCCAATAAAGGTACTGGCTATGGGAAATGGAAGCATGCCAGCTCTAATGCCAAAGAAGGGGAGGGGGAACTTACTTGCTTCTTAAACTACATTATATCAATTAGATGAACCTTGGAAATCGACATACATCATCTTCTGTGTAACCCACAAAAGCAATTTTTGCCAAGGATTGCATGATTAAGGAGGTATGGCTTATGGCAACTCCTTTTGGTTTTCCAGTGGACCCTATAGAGAAGAAACGATATAGCAAGATTACAGTGCTAATTATAAAACAAATAAATCAATATATTTAATAAGGGATAATTTATCTATAATTTAATTCCTCCTCCTGTGCAAGTATACCTTGCTTCTTTTATGGACAAATCGAAGAACCTATCATTTCTACTTCCGATCACTTAGCTACGTGTAACTAGATTACCATTTTTTATTATATACATGTAAATAATTACTGAATTATTGTGTTGAATATTAGTTAAATTTTTAAGGAAAAATTGCTTCTAACAATCCAACCTTTTGGCCATTTGCAAATAAAAATCCAACCTTTTGATTATTTCTTAATAATCCAATCTTTATACCCTAATTTCCTAGAGTAAGTCAAAATAGGACACGTGTTGCATAACCGTTGGTTCTTTTTTAAAAAAATTATATAATATAATACTTCCTCCGTTTCAAAATAGATGCCACATTGTACAAATATAGGTGTTTCAAAATAGATGCCACAATGTTTTTTTTCCTTATTTAGTAAGTTTTAGGGGGTGAAAGGACAACTTTACCCTTACTAAACACATTAAACATGGTTATTTATCCTAATTAACTTACTTAATATAATTTAATCTTACCCACCCACCCCTCTCTCTCTTCTACTTTTACCCACTCAAAGCCCCTCTCTCACCACTAAACTCACCACCACCACCCAACCTTGTCTCATGTTCCACCCAAACCAACCACCACCCACACCAAATTCGCACCACCACCACCCCACACCAAATTCGCCATCGCCAGCACCACCATCACCTCACACCAAATTCGCCATCGACAGCAACCACCACCCCACACCAAATTCGACAGCACCACCACCACCACACACCAAATTCGCGAGCACCACCACTTACCAAACCCATTTTCGAAGTTGCAAACACCACCACCAACCAAACCCATTTTCGAAGTCGTTAACACCACCACCAACCAAACCCCTTTTCGAAGTTGCAAACACCACGACCAACCAAACCCATTTTCGAGAACGTCGTGAGTAGATCTGGGCTATTCATGGCTGGTTTGTGGATGTGGATGTGGAGGTGGTTGGTTCTGGCGATTGGTGTTTCGTGGCTGGTTTGTGGTTGTGGTGGTGGTTGGTGGTCGCGATTGGTGGTTTCGTGGCTGGTTTGTGGAGGTGGGGGTGAGTTTGGTTGCGATGGCGGTGGTTTTTAAGTGCGGCTGGGTGGTAGTCGGGTCGGTTTAGGTGGTGGTTGGGTGGTCAGGTGGTGGAGTAGGAGAGAGAGGGTGGGCAGTGGTGGTGGATAGGTGGTTAATTATTATTTTAATTAGATGACCTACTCTCCACTTAATCAAGCTTAGGAAATTTTGCCTAGGCAAGCGTTTTAATAACAATGTGGCATCTAATTCGAAACGGAGGAAGTATAAAATTTTAATAACCAAAAAAAACTAAACCACCCTAACCCCACCCTCACCCCCACCCCCACCCCAACCCATCCCCTTGCCTCCTTCTCTACATAGTACATACCCCATTTTCTCACCCTCCCACTCCCCAGATTTCTCCTCCACCCACTTCTCTCCTGCTGCCTCCACCGCCACGCGCCTCCAAGACAGCATTCGCCTCCTTGAGAAGCAGCTCCGTTCCCAAGTCCTCTCCCATCATGACCACCTCTTCTCTAGGCTTTCCTCCCTCGTGACGCTGATTCTGCTCGCCCTCTTCTGATCTACCGTTCTCTCTCTTCAATCCTCCGTTAACCGCGTCCAATCTGAGATGGGTTTCCGAGGCCGGGTCGAAAGGTGGTTGGGAGAGGGGAAGGCAGGGGGTGACGGTGGCTCGAAAGGTGGTTTCGTGTGTGGGGGTTGTGAACGGGCAAAAGATTGGATTATTAAAACAATCAAATGCAATTAGAGCTTGTCGTCTACTCTTCTAACACGCATATGGGTAGGCGATCTAAGTGCCTTACACCTTCTTACAATTATACCCTTGTCCCTAAACTCGTGATCTAAAATTCCTTCATTTATGGAACCATTTGTTGGTTTCATATAGTTTAAGTTTATGGAGGTTTTATGCCAACTTTTTTTGAATGCTTGTGCCGAATTGCTTTTAATTTTGAAACCCTTTGAGTTGATACATTTGAGTTGGTTACTTCGGGAACATAAAAGGGTAATTTCTTGATTGAATTATTTATAAGTTGTTTAGCAACTCAAGACTTAGAAACTACCTCCACTCTTAAGTCTAAGTGACTCAGACCATTGTTTGACAGTTTGACTGATACTTCCCAAATGCTAAACTAAAGATTAAGAGTTGACCTTCTTGGCAATAAATAGAAGCAAAAGTCCTGCTCAGAGCCTTTTTTATATCAAAATGGAGAACAGGCCTTTCTAATGTATGTTTCAAGTTTGCTTTAAAATCATAATTTTGATCCATGCTGTGTAAAAAGGGAGGAAAGAGATGAAGAACAAAAAGTAGGCCACAAACCAACTGACCAGATACAGAAGAGTTTATTACAGATTGGCTATGACATAAAGGTAACTTGCTCTTTTTTATAGCACAATACTCTAACATACCAAGCTGAGATTTGATTGAAACTCAAAGTACCTCATCTAAATATATTTTCCTACATATAATATCGTACTCAATCAAGGGCAATTAATTGCTAAAGAAGTTACTTAGCTTAGTGACCAGAACAGAGAAATACAGGCAGAATACTGAGATTGAGGAGGGGAGAAGAAGAAATAATGGAAGAACAAGCAAGATATGACTGAATTAATGATAATCAACATGACTAATCACCAACTACAGCCTTGTCAATCTTTCGAGAGGAATGGCACTCTCCCAAGCTACAACTACTGATTTCCTTATACATAATTCAACTTGATTTCACTCCTCCTAAAATTCTGTACAAGGATTTCTTCTCTCCGTAGATCTCTAACTGATTCCTTAAGCTAACCTCTAAATGACTACTAAAGTACTAACAAATACTACAGCACTGGCAATATTAATAAGGCAAGAACATAACTGTGTTTCCAAGTTTTATTTCTCATCCTACCTTAGAAACAAATGAATGAAATCATGCAATACCAATGAAAATAATCAGTCATAACGATAAGCTTCACAAGTGTTAAGTAATGTGGGGGTTATATATGAGATACAAAATATCACGATAAGTCCAAGATCATTCTTCAGTTGTAATTGCTATATGAAGCAAGTCTTTGGTTTCTTAGCATACCCCAGAAAATGCAGATAATATAGAAGGGAAGAAGCATTCTATTATATAAACATCTTCATCAGAAATAGCATATTCACACATTAACTTAAAAAATGGAACCAGTAATTTCATAAAACCAATGCTTACAGTATCTCATATGTCAAAATATAAGAAAATTAGAACACATGCAATACCTGAAGTGAAACATATGACAGCCACATCTTCAGGTGCCCAACAATATTTGACAGATTGAAGACTAAGGGATGGCCTCTCACATCCTTGTATGTCTATTAGAAAAAAATCCATGGGATAGAAGTTGTAAGTCACATTGATAAAGCCTTTGCCGATGAAAATTCCAACACAGCTTCAAAAAAGAAACTCGGATCTGGAGTCATACCTTCTGAAGGTGAAACATGAAAACCAATAGAGACATGCCACCTTGGACAAAACATGGTACCCTTTTGCAATTCTGACAACCAAGTGCAACTTTCATCAGTGACTATCATTTCTGG
This sequence comes from Patellifolia procumbens, assembly GCA_947645195.1. Lineage (NCBI taxonomy): Eukaryota > Viridiplantae > Streptophyta > Magnoliopsida > Caryophyllales > Amaranthaceae > Patellifolia > Patellifolia procumbens. The sequence goes on along the minus strand of CANSGD010000183.1, from coordinate 5,419,421 downwards.
ACGGATGACTTCCAATGCCAGTCTTGACTCCTCCAAGCCCTGGTGATTATAGTAACTGAAGCTGTTAGGCAATTGCTAAATCAGCTGTCTAATGATAGTAACATCTAATTCTTCATGAGATGCTAGAAGATGTTGATTTGCCACATAAATGACATACTTATGATTTCGGAACTCCACAGGCTTTAGTTGGTAAAGGCGCTTGTATTGTGTCACCAACTTCATGGGACACAATAAGAGAATGGATTAAATTACAGATATATGCTTATATCCTCACATAATTTGCACTCAGCAAACAATTTTTGAAGGCAACACTAGGTAATAGAATTGTTGAAGGGTGGAGGTCCGACAATCTTTGCGTGTATGTCCTCTAAGGATGGAGGTCCGACAGTTTTTGAAGGCAACACTAGATAATAGTAAACTTCATACTGTTCATCTATTGGAAGGAAAGCCACATTATACTCCCTGTTCCTTATCTCCTATCATTCATCCTCTATCTTCCATTATCGTTCATCCTCTATATTCAGCCAATTGACCAAAGTGGTAAAAAAAAGTGACCTTCGATGACAATTTGGTAGAAAAACTTGTTATGACGACAAATTGGTTAAAAAAACTGAGCTCGGGCGACATTTAGGCCAATTTTTTTATATATAATTTTCCGATTTGATCAAAAAGTGCACTTTACAAGATATTATTTCGAATTGGGTAAATAGTGTGTAGTGACAAGAGAAGTTAATTAAATAAAAACACGAAAAATCTATATAAAAGGTATGTAAATACACGCATTAAATGTTGATCAAGCTGTAAAATTATACAAAATATAGCCTAAACGTCGCTAAGATCCCATTTTATTTACCAAATTGTTCTCAAAGCGCATTTTATTTACTTAATTGTCATTTGCGCTAAATTTTTTTTTTCCAGCTTGTCGTTGGAGCTCAATTTTTTTAGCAAATTGTCATCAGACCAAGGTTTTACCATATTGTCATTAAGGGTCACTTTTTTTACCAATTTGATCAATTGTCCTCTATCTTCCATTATCATTCTTCCTTTTCTCACTCTAACTTTTTCATATATGGAACCAAACAAGAGTAAACATTTTTTCCTCACAATTTACTTTATATTCATAAAATCACATTCTCTATTAAAAATGATAAATTATGTCCCACCAAAGGGAGCCTAAAATATACCCTTCCGTTCCCTTTTGATGTTCTCATTTTCCTGTTTGGGATGTTTCAAAAAATTCTTATCACTTTAAATCTTTTCCATTTCAAAAATATTTATTTCCCCATCTTATCCTCTAATCACCCACTTTTTTTTCTCTCCCTTACTTTATACAATATAAAATAAAATAGATTGTCATTCACCTCAATTTGCATTAGTTTTTCCATCATATTCCAAATGGGAACATCAAATGGGAACGGAACGGAGGGATTACTAAATAAAGAATGAAACGTACCCAACGATAATTAAGAGGAGCAGTGATCCCGCCAAGAAATGCAACAGCAAGCAGCCATTCCAAATACCAATCACTAACAATCACAAACATCAAATTAAATGAAAAAAACAAGATAGACATAAAAAGGAATAGAATGAAAAAGTAAAACAGAAAAAGGGGTGAACCTGTTAAAAGCACAAATGGCAACAATGTGAGCACGACGGAGGCCGATATGAGAGAGCTTATGAGCAATACACAACACACTTTCTACAAACTCATGGCCGGACTTGCGTCGTTCATTCGAAATTGTTATAATTGAGTTGCGTCGGATAGTTAATAGACGGGTTAAACATTGGCATATGTGAGCCCCCATTACTATTTACTCCCTTCTCTTTCTCACTCTTTGGGTTGCGTTTGGAAGTTGGATAAGGATGAGGACTTGAGGAGAAGAAGGAGGAGGAGAGTGAAAAACACAAAATCATGGTTTTTTTTTTATTTTGATGTGTGGCGCGTAGCATGATGCGACCCGTGTACCAAATAGTCTAATTTTTTGAAATTCTTCCACTCCACTTCCGACGATCGCCGTTTTCTCCTGTTTTTTCCCAATAATGTCTCGAAAAAGTTGTCCATATCGCCGTTGGTTCAACTTGTTTGATAGAGGAGATTTGGATTATTTTTTAAGAGATAGAGGGAATTTGGATAGGAAAAAAAAAGTATTTTTAAATATTTGGTAAAAATAAATAGAAAAATTATTATTGTGGGTATTTGAGGTTTGATAAAATATTAATTTGGGTACCTAAATTTTTAATAATATTAATTTGGGTACCTGAAGTTTGACAATAGTTTCATTTTATGTATCTCCATACTAACGGTGTTAATTTACCGTTAAGTGTGATCTACTTTTTAAGATAATTAATGGTCCTACTTTATTTCAAAGATTTAATAGTTGTAATTTTTTTAAAAAAAGTGGCAAATCCAATACTACTCTTTGAAATAGATTAGGATCATTGATCATTTTAAAAAGAGGGTCTAGACACGTTAAAATTCGACCTGAAACCAGACTCAAGACCAACCCAAAAATGATGGGGGTGGGGCCGTGGGGGGTTTCACACAACCTTTTGACCTGAACTTGATTGTTTCCTGACCCATAAAACCGTTTTTACCCGACCGACAGGAAATCATTATATTTACAGCAATAATATGAAATTATGAGAATTTTATTATTAAAAATACCTACAACTAGAGTATTTGGCTCCAAAAATGAATTTTGTAAACTGTCGACGTAATTTTTATGGTTGAATTCAGCTATAAATGACTATATTTATTATAACTTACTATTTCCAGCGTATATTGTGTATATTTTGTTACATATATGACCGAAAAATTAAATAAAAAAAGCAAATTCAAATCCCTAAACTCGTTAGGTCTATTGGAAACCAAACACGCTGAGTCTTAAACAAGGTTTATTCGTTCCGAACTCGAGCATATTTTATTTTAACCGACCCATTTTACATGTCTAATTGGAACTGATAACGGTACCGTTAGTTTGGAGGTACCTAAATTGTACCTATTAGCAAACCTTAGGTACTCAAATTGATATTATTGAAAACTTTGAGTACCCAAAATGATATTTTGTCAAACCACATGTATCCAAAATGATAATTTTCCAAATAAATAAGAAGGATTTGAGTGGAAAGGAGATGGAGTGGAAGGAAAAGAATATTGTCAAATCCTTACTTTCCTTTCCTTCCAAAATTGGAGGAATTTGGACGGGAAAAAAAGCAGGTTTTTTGTCCTTTTTTTTCTTTTTCTTTCCATTCCTTTTTTTACTAATTACTGACTAAACATGAGATTCCTCCCAAAATACCGAACTCTGAAAATTACAATTACTTTATTTTCTCTTCTTTTCCTTTCTCTACCTTTTTTTCCTCTCCTTTACTAAAAAAAATACCAAACAAGTTGTTAGAGTGATGGAGGATTAGAAATTTAGAATACGCGAATCAAATTAATTGAAAAATATCTTATTTACCTTCGGTTCAATTCGTTAGTTTTAATTTATTATTTACAACAATTTTGTTATTATTTCGGGTACTATTGTTAATTAATTATTATAGTCATCAATGCAGAAACGGAAAGTGCAATCTACCATGGCAAATACGAAACATCATTGAAGATACTAAAATCTTCTTACAACTCTTCAAGGACTCCCACATCAACCATGTCTACAGAGAAGAGAAGACAATTGCGTAGCCAACTGGATAGAAAATGCGGGTCATCTAGTCGTAGATTATCTTTGCGTTACGGATTGGAATGTGGTGGGACGCGATCGCACACGTTTACCAAAGATAATATTTATAAAACCAACTTTCCAATACAAATTAATGCAGGAGGCAAGTATGGTCGAACCACAGAGACTTAGATACTAAAGTATGTTCACAAGAGATCGAAAGGGGGGTTTTCAGATTAAAAAGATTAATTAACAGACTAGAAAACAATAATAAAATAAAGGGAATATCAATGAAGAAAGGTCTTGAGTTCGGTCAATCGTGACTTCGGTTCGGGTTATCGATCATCGGTTTCTAAATATGAACAACTATTCTTAATCACACATAGATTGAGAATTTAATCTCACTTCCCTCTAAAGATACGTTAAACTACCCGAATCTGCAGATAGAATAACTGAACTATAGAACAACCTGATCGAATCAGCAATATAGGTTCAATCTAGAGAACATCAAAGCCCTAGGAAACTATGTGCCAAACAACAATCACTAGCGTAATTATTCAATTTGAAAATAATGAATTCACTACGAAATAACAAGAACAGTCAGATTCAAAGTTAAACCCTAGTTTGCTACTCATAAACAAAGAACAAACGATCGACAATCGAACTATGTAATAGCAATTGGTTAATTGAAATGAAACTCAAATCAATAATCAAACAATGAATGTAGAATTCAATATTATAACTAAGGAATTGTTCATAAAAGAAACCTCACAATAAAGTAACCGAAGATTAGATCACCGTTCTCAAGAATCGAATTACGCTATGATCGGCATAGAGTAATTCAATGAATCTTCAATAATAAAACAAACCATAGAAAGATTAGAGAGGATGAAAGAGTGTTTTTCTCTCTCATTAGGGTTCTAATGAAAGTCTAAGTATTAATGAATAATGAAAAGATAGAAGTTTTAAACTAAATAAACCTAAGTTAACTAAGCAACGACTCGTCAAAATCACCTTCGCGTGTTGCTGGCTCGATCTGCGTGAGTCGCGCATCAGAGGCGCGTGAGGCGCGCTTGGTTACTGATGTGCGCTGCTGCTGGAGTCCTTCGCTGCGCGAGGTGCGCATTATTGTGCGCGAGTCGCGCAAGTCTACTGATTGCGGTTGCTGCTTGCTGTGCGTACTGCGTGGGCTGCCCGCATGGGGCTGCGTGGGCAGCGCATCATTAATGCTAGGAGGAGTGCTACTAGACTTGGCTTGTGACGTTTGGCTTACGAAGGCTTGCGGCTTGCTTACGAGCTTACTCACGTATACTCTTGCTTGAATCCGAATATCATTAAACATCCAAGATCGAGAACCGAAATATAATGATCACGAACTTGTTGACTTTCTATATCGAACGAACCACGAACACGGGACGGAGTCCACCTGTAAATGGTTAAAACAATATAAAGTCTCCAAACGTCCCTAATCCACCTCTAAAACACTGAAATCAACTCAATTCTCCATTTATCACACTTAGGCTAATATTACACAACTCTGCTTCTCAAGGCCTAAACCTCTACTAAACAGACTCCGAATCACTCTAAAAACACGCATAATATGGTCTCATCAGAATGTTCAGAACTGTCCCAAATACCTTGTAACGATGTTTTAGGAGCGACCCCGAGTGGAGGGTTTCCTAAACTTCCAATTGTCTTTATTATTACCGTTATTAAAAGATATTAAGTTATTATTATTGTATTTATAAATGAGGTTCAATTAAAAAGAATAATGTTTTAATATCTAATTTTCTTCTTTAATTATCATCGATATTTTTATTATATTAGGAGTATCTAACTTATTAAACATTATCATATGCATTATTATTACTATAGTCTTTTTAATTTTTATTATCATTAGTATACAAAGTTAAAATTTTTTGCAATTTGTCTCGAAATTATATAATATTTGCACTGATAATTATTCAAGCACATTACATTATTCTTTCAAATAAAAATCATCTTCTTCTTATAATTTCCTAATCATCTTCTTTCATATGATCTCCCACCTCTTCATTATCTTCTACATAATCATCATTAACATTTTCACAACCATCATTAACATCTTCATGGTCGGCTTGTCGTGCATCAATCAGTTTCATGTCTTTCTTAATTATCTTAGATAATGTTTTACTTCTTTCAAACATGTAAACTATCTAATCATCATCAAACATGTCTATATCAACACTTTTTCAATATTTTGCTTCATTTTATACAATTGGTATCGATAACCAATAACTTTGTAAACTAATAATATAACCAACAACCAACATCAAATAACAAATAACCAACAACCAACATAAAAGCAATAAAGAATTTTTATTATTATTTTATTTAGTATAAATATTGTCAAATGTTGTAAGATAAAATCAATCTGTTAATAAAGGCCACGTGGCAGGCCCTGATATGTGCCACCATTAGGGTACAACACGTGTCCATGCATTAGACTGACATGTGTCACTCTATAAAGGGTTGACATATGTCAGTCCCTAATTAGCCAACTAATGATGGAAAGGGTGATGCAAGTCCGAAAATAGGTAATAGTCACTTACCAATCTAGTTATGCCAGGAGTCCAATAGGCATTGTCTATCTAATCAAAAGACTGTATTTTAAGGGGGAAAAGAAGGCCTAAGGGCCCCTAGCTTGGTATTAATACCCTTATGTCACATCAAAATAGGTAAGCACATTTTCCCAAAAATACCTATTGTCGTATCAGAGCTTCTTGAGCTCTCTATTTTCTCTCTCTAAAATATTGACTTAAACTTTGGAGAGGGAATCTACTCAAATCCTCCCGGGTTGGTTTCCTTCATGCAAGTTCGGGCACGGATCGGATCATTACCTATAAAGAGAACACATGTCAGTCCTAAGTCTTGACACGTGGCTTAATCTGATGAGTGGCACATGTCAAATTAAGAACGTGACACATGTCCCTCATTGTTAAGTTGATTTTATCCTACAAAGATCTCCATATATGACGTGTTACACACATTATTGATCTTATGATGTGGGGTCTGGGGTGCATTAAAAAGGGAAAAAAAGTGCATCAAGAAGGTTAGATATATCGTGAGGTTTTGCCAAGAGTTCTCCTTCTAGATTACAACTTTTTAAAAGACGTCGCTGCAAAATATGTGCAAAGTCAATTACCATTATGTCTTGATGTTATCGCTACATGAAATTCTGCATTTGAGATGCCATAGAGCATTAAAATATTCATATACTTTTTGGAGGATGGATATCTTAACTAATCCCTAATCATATCTTGATTCGAACTTGACCCTCTCGAAAAGATATTGATAAAAATCAGACTTCGGTATAGGAGAAGATGAATCAAGAAATGAGAAATTATACGAGGGAACTCTGTATTTTAGGTATTTTTCTAATGTAACTTCCATGTTTGCACCCTTCATCCGTCAACCTCGAACTTATATTTGATCATTAAAGTGGACATAATTCTTAATATTGTTAACTTCCTGACAGGCTAAAGTCGTATCACCTAATCAAAGATAAATCCTAAGTCTTCTAACAATGGCAGTCAAGTGAAGTAGGGTCGAATCCACAGAGAGACTGAGTTCTAAGTTAATATTTAGCTAAATAGCTAGTTTGGACAAAATCAGGGAAGAAATAACTGAACTACTAATTAAACACTAGAAAGCAATATAAAGAGAGATTTTAATCTATGAAATAAGGTATAGGGAACTAGTTCGGTCCACCATGCTCATATCAATCAAGGGATCAAACCACTATCAGAACCTAGGTCACGAATCGATAGATTAGAGCATGTGTCAAGCTATGGTTAAGTCTCAACGCCCATAATTCAACATATGCAGCATGTTCACAAACATAATCAGAATTACTAATGTGTACTAGGGCCTCTAAAGTTAAGACGGGTCTATGCAAACAATTATTAACCTCAAGCAATCAATGAAACTGCGCAATAACATCAATTACTCAATAAGAACAAATCACACCATAGTCAATCTATCAAGCTCTAGAAACTAATAGCAATTCAAAGTAATCAAGGTATAAACATGGCTTTCCTCCCTAATCCCTACAAATTAGACTACTCAGACATGATCGAATCAATAATAATAATACTAATATAAAACCCTAATTCTAACATCATGAAACAATTAATAATTAAACTAACAATCAAAAGCAATTAAAGAGATTAAGAAAGAAGAACAATACCGAATGACGAAAAGCAATAACCTTTATTGAAATCAAATTTGAGGTTCAATCACCCCTTCAACTAATCTAAAGTGTTTAATCTAATAAAACTAAACTAAGAGCAAAGGAAATAAACTAGAATAAAAGCTGTCTATAAAATAGTGAGGGTTAGCTATTTATAATAGCCCCAAAATCTAATTTAAAACGACAATCAAAAGATAGAATTTCGCGGAACCGAGTGCGGGACCCGATCGGACCCACACTAAAATTGCCCAACGCATTTTCTTGTCTCACGCAGCCAGCAGCAACAAAATGAGACCAATGGGACTCCCACCCGATCGGGTCGGGCAAGTAGTACCCGATCGGGCCTGGGGCAAAATGGCCCAGCTCTTCTCTTCTTGGCGTGAAACAGCACAGCAACAAACTTGGGTTGCCACCCGATCTTTTCGGGCACACATTGCCCGATCAGGCCGCATGACTCTAAGCCCAGCTGCATCTTGTGACGTGAAGCAGCAAGTAGCAACAATCACATATATTTGGCCTGCCCGATCGGGTCGGCCTATGCCCGATCCAATTAGGCTTAAGGTTGCCCAGCTCATTTTCTTCGCTCCTTCACCCGATTGGGTCGGGTGATGTCCGCCCGATCGGGTGCGAAACCTGGCCACCCGATCGGGCCATATTTCTCCCGATCAGAGTACGAGGAAGCTCCTTTTGACTCTTTGACTCTCAATTCTTCACGTTTAGAGGTCTTGGGACCTCCTAAACTATCCATAAAGCTCGTGATCATTCCTACATGCCTCATAATAAGTCGCAAAGCCGTGGTTGCTTCCAAATAGCTCGTAAATAAGGAGAAAACTCCCTAAAGCCTGCAATTCAACACTAAAACACAAAACCATGACTATATACGATAATTAGTATAAAATAGCTCTGAAGAGTACAAATAACGCACGAATTAGCTCATAAATAGGGGAGAAAACTCTATATAAATACGTGATATCAAACTCCCCCAAGCTAAACCTTTGCTTATCCTCAAGTAAACAGAACATGAACATTGAATAAAATTGCCTCACCCCATAGATAAAACTTCAAAGCTCAAAAATATTTTCAAGACTAAGAATCGTTCAAGCAGGCAAAATTCAAGTTTAGCTAATCAAATCCATCCAACTACCAATCATCCAAGCAATTCAACAAATTCAAGCATCCATGAGGCCTACAAATCCTGAAAAGGCTCTCACAAATGTGTCACTCCTCTCGATTTCGTGGCAGGCAAAGGATATGCCCGAACACTCACCAACCCGACCATAATTGCCCTTCCCACTCACACTCTCATGTGTTTAAGAAGGTTAAATGACGCTCATCCTAGCCAAGTCGACTCAATGAGCAGACATACTCTTTAACTTTGACAAACTGACTCGAAATCAATCCAATAAACAATGTAGACACGAGCTCAAGAGGACTTTATAGGGTTGTAATGGGGTTTAGGCAAGATTAGGGGATATTTGTAGGGAATTTGTGGAAAAACCGAGGAAGGGGGAGCATGAATCACTCAAACAAGGCCTAAGATAGCCCAAACAACTCCCAACAACACCATATAACCACAAACCATAACCCAACTCTTATAAATCGATTAAAACTCACAACAACCCAATTTTCAAGCAATGTAGCATAGTTTTCTTTATAAACACACGTGAATGAAGGAACTTTGAACTTCTATTTCTTTTTCTTTCATTTTTCGAACCAAACATTCATGCAATTCAAACTTTGCTTTATATTTTCTTTTTCTCACACTCAAACCACAACAAATACACTTTAATTCTCCAAAAACCAAACCAAACCATAAAACCAATCTCAAACTCAACCCATACAAAAGCTCCCCCTAGCTAGGCTTGGAAATAGTATCAGGATAAAGGTCATGGGCTCATATAAGGGTTTTAGTAACACAAACAGGTCATTAGGCTCAGCGGGGCCAAGGAAGATAAACGTCTATCAATAATTCACTCTGAGGCTCAAGAATCAGACAAAAGAACGCCTCTATCACAGCAAATGCTACAAGTCATCGAATATAAGACAAGTACAAAGTCAAAGTCAAGATCAATCCACTAAAGAGGAACTAACACACAAAAGCAGACTGGATAATGATATGAATCCAAAAGGTTTACAAAGAGGCCTCACAATCTAACCAAATTAGGCATGCAGCACAATGTAGTGTATAATAATCAAACTTTACTCGAAATCATAACAATCAAACATTAAATCATAGCCTCAAGATCACAAATGCCCAGCTATCCAGAAAACAAAGTCAAATCATTTTCAATTAGAGCACAACAAGGGGCACAGGGAGGCAACTAAACCAGTCATGGGAACCATATTTTTTTGATTTTTTCAGTATTTTTCGAAACTAATAAATCTATCCTAAAAAGCAGTAAAAGAGATAGAGAATACAAACAGAAATCCTCCCCCAAGTTGAATTTGGCAGTGTGCTCAATGCCGAAAGGTAAAAAAAGACAATGCTAAGAGGAAAAACAACGTTAGTACCCTCACTCTCGCGCACTAAAAAAAATAAAAATAAAAAAGGAATAAGAGGGAAATTACGAGTTGCCTCTCGCACAACGCTGGTTTATAAAGGTCCCGCACGACCATAATACCTCGACTTCTCAGATTGAAGGGGCTTGGCAGTGAGTGCCACCCTCATCAAACATCTTCCTTCTCCAAATGTTCTTGATAATGCCTCCAGACGGTGAGGCAACCTTAGGTGAATTTTGAACCTTCTCTACACCTACCTCATCCAAAAACTCAGCCCTGCAACAAGATTGTTCAAGCATAGGTGCCTTAACAACATTGGTTAGTTTAAAAATCACTTTATCACCAATACTCAAAGTTAAAGGCCCATACTTAACATCAATGACAACACCAGCAGTACACAAAAACGGTCTACCCAGAATAATGGGAATCTGGGCATCCTCATCCATATCTAACACTACAAAATCAACAGAAATGTAGAATTTTCCGATCCTATCAGGAACGTCCTTGATGTATCACATTTATATATAGTTTTTAGATGCATTTAGATTGCATTTAGAACTCCTTTTTGAGCATTTAGGTGCATAATGACATGAATTACATAAGTTGTGCTCTACTACTCCCCGTTTGTGTGTTTCGATGATTTTCAGGATATTTTGATACAAAGTGATCATGAGTACCAAGGATGTAGCCTATTAATCATTGAATATGAAGGTAGCTTGCACAAGGATCACAATGCATCCGTTTGGGACAATTTTGAGTTGGAATGAAGCAAAGAATTAGTGAAAGAAGTGCCAAAACTGACACACCTTCACTATTTTCATTATAACTTTTGATGGAAAATTGATAATCAAGAAATTCCAATTGGGTTGGATGCTAGACTTCAATAGCTTTCCAATGATAGGTCACACGCCCCAATCGGACGTCTATTTTGAGAGATACGGCCTTCGCAAGTTGATGCATAATTGCAGTTTAGCCACCCGATCGGGCGGGAATTGACCCGATCGGGCCTAGAGCACGGACAGCTCTTTTTCCCGAAATTCTATCTTTTTCTATTCATTTTTTAATTAGATTTTGGGGCTATTATAAATAGCTATTCCTCATATTTTTAGAGACATCTTTTTCTCTAGTTTTATTTTCCATAGTTCTTAGCTTAGCTTTAATTTAGTTTAAACACTTTAGATTAGATTAAAGGTGATTGAACCTCGGATTCGATTTCAATAAAAGTTCTTGCTTTCTGTCAATTGGTATTCTTCTCTACTCTTTATCTCTTTAATTACTTTGATTGCTTAGTTTAATTATTTAATCATTCATGATGCAATTATTAGGGTTTCAAATTAGTTTTATTATTGTCAATTCAATTATGAGTGAGTAGCTTAATTTCTAGGGATTTAGATAGGGAAGCCATGTTTATACCATGATTATTTGAATTGCTATTAGTTTCTAGGGTTTGATGAGATAGGTTATGGTGTGATTTGTTCTTATTGAGTAATTAACGTTATTGTGCAGTTTCTTTGATTACTTGAGGTTAATAATTGTTTGCACATATCCGTCTTACTTTTAGAGGCCTAGTACACACCAGTAATTCTGATTATGTTTGTGAACATGCTGCATATGTTGAATTATGGACGTTGAGACTTAACCATAGCTTGACATCGTTCTAATCTATCGATTCTCGACCTAGGTTCTGATAGTTGTTTGATCCTTTGATTGGTATAAGCATGGTGGACCGAACTAATTTCCTAGACCTTTATTTCATAGAGTAAAATTCCACTTTATATTGTTTTCTAGTAGTTAATTATTAGTTCAGCTGTTTCTATCTGATCTTGTCTGAAGTAGCTTTTTAGCTAAATATTAACTTAGAACTCCGTCTCTCTGTGGATTCGACCCTACTTCCTTTTACTACCATTGTTAGAGGACTGTAGGAATTATCTTTGAATAGGTGATACGACTAAAACCCTATCAAATTTTGGCGCCGTTGCCGGGGAGACGGCTAGCTTTCTAAGTTTTTGTTTGGTTATTTGGTCTACTTCTCTGTGCCTCATTGGAACTTCATTGTTCTAATTGAGGTACTTTTTTTTTTTTTTTTTATTTTTCTTATTTTTGTAAATTCTTTCTTTCTCTCTCTCTTACTCATGAGTTTATATGGAGTGGCCGGCTTATAATTCGTATGGGGAAGGTTACCCTAATTTTCAAGGGCATTATGACAATAATAATGGATACTCCAATTATCAGGGGCAAGACTATAATAATGGGTATTCTAATTTACAAGAGCAATATAATTTTGATAATGGGTATTACAATAGTTATGTGTCTGATGCATATTCTTATTGTCGATATCCAAATAATTTGTGCATGAATTCCCATGATATTAACCATTTCCCTAACGAGTCCTATGCAACTGATTATACTTATTCTGACCCACATGGAGTCCATAATTATTCACAATCTGAATCTTCAGAGAGTCTAGATTTACCTAAGCAGATGATTGAGTCTTGTGGTGAACGAATTGAAAAATCTAATCAAGACTTGATGTGTTACCTCACACAACGAATTGAAAAATCTAATCAAGACTTGATGTGTTACATCACACATGTCTCAAATTATGAAAAATCGCTTGCTATGCAACTTGATGGTCAACGGGCGATTTATGATGATAATGATTGTGATGATGATTGTGTCGAGAATGCCATATTAGAGGTGAATGATAAGACTCTGACTCCTGATATTGAAAAGCATGATCAGACTGAGGGGAGTGTGGATGTAATGAATGTTTTGATAGAAGAGGAACTATTGGTTGAGAGCCCTTGTGTTGACGAGCCCATTATTGAGGATGGTGAAATTGTAAGTAAAACCCGTCACGGTTGAGCCTATTATTCCCTGTCCCTATATTCCATCTTCACATAGACTTGATCTTGTCCCTTCTCTCCCTATTCGCCATGCCCCATATTTTCTCACAGTTGCGGTTGCTCCTATTCTCTCCTTGAGATCCTCACAGCCTACGTCACCAAAGGGAAGTTGTTCATTGTCCTTCTTTTCTCCCTTTTATTTTGATTTTACTTATCTTCACAAATCATTTATTTTCTCTGATATTATTTATGTGAAGATAGATGCGCTTGTCATCAAGCCATATCTAGTGCTCAATGACATGTTTGCAGGCGCATTTGATAAGTTACTCAAGGCATTGGACTCTTCCAATGAGATGGAGGATTATGGTTGTGCGGGACCTTTATAAACCAGCGCTGTGCGAGAGGCAACTCGTATTTTTCTTTCCCTTTTCCTTTTCTTTTTATTTTTATTCCTTTTTGTGAGCGAGAGTGAGGGTACTAACATTGTTTTTCCTCTTAGCATAATCCTTATCACCTTTTGGCATTGAGGACACTGCCAAGTTCAGCTTGGGGGAGGAGTTCTGTTTGTATTCCCTATCTCTTTTACTGCTTTCTAGGATAGATTTACTGCTTTTGAAAAATTCTGAAAAAATCAAAAAAATATGGTTCCATGACTGGTTTAGTTGCCTCCCTGTGCCCCTTGTTGTGCTCTATTTGAAAGTGTTCTGACTTTGTTTTCTGGATAGCTGGGCATTTGTGATCTTGAGGCTATGATTTGATGTTTGATTGCTATGATTTCGAGCAAAGTTTGATTATATTACGCCACTTTGTGCTGCATACCTGAATTGGTTAGACTGTGAGGCCTCTTTGTAGCCTATTGGATTTATATTATTATCCAGTCTATTCTTGTGTGTTAGTTCCTCTTTAGTGGATTGATCTTGACTTTGACTTCGTACTTGTCTGATTTTCGATGACTTGTAGCATTTGCTGTGATAGAGGCGTTCTTTTGTCTTACTCTTGAGCTTCAGAGTGAATTTTTGATATACTTTTATCCTCCTTAGCCCCGCTGAGCCTAATGACTTGTTTCGTGTTACTTAAACCCCTATTATGAGCCCAAAGCCTTCACTTGATATTATTCCAAGCCTAGCTTGGGGAGCTTTTGTATGGGTTGAGTTGAGATTGGTTTCTTGGTTTAGTTTGGTTGTTGAGGAATTTAAAAGTGTATTTGTTGTGGCTTGAGGGTGAGAAAAAGAAAAGAAAAAGCAATTTTGGAGTTGCGTGAATGAAGTTCAGAAAAATGAAATAAAAGTTCAAAAGAATTCGAAGTTCTTTCATTCACGTACGTTCTTAAAGAAATATTCGCTTCATTGCTTGAAAATTGGGTTTGTTATGAGTTGTTCATTGATTTATGAGAGTTGGGTTACTTTACGTGGTTTTATGGTGTTGTTGGGAGTTGTGTAGGCCATCTTAGGCCTTGTTTGAATGATTCATGCTCCCCCTTTCTTGTTTTTTCCACCACATTGCCCAAAAGTATTCCCTACCTTTTACCTAAGCCCCATTACAACCCTCTAAAGTCCTCTTGAGCTCGTGTCTGCAGTGTTCATTTGATTGAGTCAGTTTGTCAAAGTTAAAGAGTATGTCTGCTAATTGAGTCGACTTGACTAGGATGAGCGTCATTGAACCTTCTTAAACACATGAGAGTGTGAGTGGGAAGGGTATTTATGGTCGGGTTGGTGAGTGTTCGGGCATATTCTTTGCCTGCCACAAAGTAGAGAGGAGTGACACCCTTGTGAGAAGCCTTTTCAGGACTTGTATGCCTTGTGGATGCTTGAATTTGATAAATTGCTTGGATGATTGGTGGTTGGATGGATTTGATTAGCCGAACTTGAATTTTGCCTGCTTGAACGATTCTTAGTCTTGAAAACATTTTGAGCTTTGATTGTTTTTATCTTTGGGGTGAGGCAATTTATTCCATGTTCATGTTGTATTTGCTTGAGGACAAGCAAAGGTTTAGCTTGGGGGAGTTTGATGTATCACATTTATATATAGTTTTTAGATGCATTTAGATTGCATTTAGAACTCCTTTTTGAGCATTTAGGTGCATAATGACATGAATTACATAAGTTGTGCTCTACTACTCCCCGTTTGTGTGTTTCGATGATTTTCAGGATATTTTGATACAAAGTGATCATGAGTACCAAGGATGTAGCCTATTAATCATTGAAGATGAAGGTAGCTTGCACAAGGATCACAATGCATCCGTTTGGGACAATTTTGAGTTGGAATGAAGCAAAGAATTAGTGAAAGAAGTGCCAAAACTGACACACCTTCACTATTTTCATTATAACTTTTGATGGAAAATTGATAATCAAGAAATTCCAATTGGGTTGGATGCTAGACTTCAATAGCTTTCCAATGATAGGTCACACGCCCCAATCGGACGTCTATTTTGAGAGATACGGCCTTCGCAAGTTGATGCATAATTGCAGTTTAGCCACCCGATCGGGCGGGAATTGACCCGATCGGGCCTAGAGCACGGACAGCTCTTTTTCCCGAAATTCTATCTTTTTCTATTCATTTTTTAATTAGATTTTGGGGCTATTATAAATAGCTATTCCTCATATTTTTAGAGACATCTTTTTCTCTAGTTTTATTTTCCATAGTTCTTAGCTTAGCTTTAATTTAGTTTAAACACTTTAGATTAGATTAAAGGTGATTGAACCTCGGATTCGATTTCAATAAAAGTTCTTGCTTTCTGTCAATTGGTATTCTTCTCTACTCTTTATCTCTTTAATTACTTTGATTGCTTAGTTTAATTATTTAATCATTCATGATGCAATTATTAGGGTTTCAAATTAGTTTTATTATTGTCAATTCAATTATGAGTGAGTAGCTTAATTTCTAGGGATTTAGATAGGGAAGCCATGTTTATACCATGATTATTTGAATTGCTATTAGTTTCTAGGGTTTGATGAGATAGGTTATGGTGTGATTTGTTCTTATTGAGTAATTAACGTTATTGTGCAGTTTCTTTGATTACTTGAGGTTAATAATTGTTTGCACATATCCGTCTTACTTTTAGAGGCCTAGTACACACCAGTAATTCTGATTATGTTTGTGAACATGCTGCATATGTTGAATTATGGACGTTGAGACTTAACCATAGCTTGACATCGTTCTAATCTATCGATTCTCGACCTAGGTTCTGATAGTTGTTTGATCCTTTGATTGGTATAAGCATGGTGGACCGAACTAATTTCCTAGACCTTTATTTCATAGAGTAAAATTCCACTTTATATTGTTTTCTAGTAGTTAATTATTAGTTCAGCTGTTTCTATCTGATCTTGTCTGAAGTAGCTTTTTAGCTAAATATTAACTTAGAACTCCGTCTCTCTGTGGATTCGACCCTACTTCCTTTTACTACCATTGTTAGAGGACTGTAGGAATTATCTTTGAATAGGTGATACGACTAAAACCCTATCAGTCCTCTAAAACACCTAGGGGATATTTTATAGAACGATCAGCCATCTGCAAAGTGATTTGTGTGCATTTAAGTGCTCCCATATTCAGTTTCTTATAAACAGATAATGGCATAACAGAAACAGAAGCACCTAAATCACACAAAACTTTATCAATAAAAATTAGTCTAAGATGGCAAGGAATAGAAAAACTACCAGGATCTTTTAACTTAGGTGGGGTTTTATTCTGAATAAAAGCACTGCACTCTTCCGTAAGAGAGACAAGTTCTACCCCACCAAAGTCTCTTTTCTTGGTGATCATGTCTTTCAGAAATTTGGCATACACAAGGACTTGGGTAATTAAATATGTGAATGGAATCTTTACCTCAAGGTTCTTGACCATAGCCAAGAACTTATCAAACTGCTGATCGACCTTTGATTGCTGCATCCTATGAGGAAAAGGTAGCCTTGGTGTAAAAGGCGCTTTAGAAACCTTCTCCTTTTTCCTCCCTGGCTGTTCAGCTTCCTCAGATAAGTCGACTTCAGACGTCGAACTCTTCCCTTTTCCTTCCTCTACTCCTTTCTTTTTCCTTGTAGTCGGGGCAACCTCATCAATAGGCAATGGAGGAGCATCATAAGAAGCGCCACTACGAAGAGTAATGGCATTTATGTGCTCCCTCTGAATGGGCCGCCCTGGCACTTCCCCTTGCCGCCTCTGAGCACTATTGCTTGCCAATTTGAGCAATCTGAGTCTCGAGAAGTTTGATGTGCTTCTCTTGAGCTCTTTGTGCCTGCGCTTGAGCCTGTATATGCTTTTTTGTTTCCTCATTGGTCTTTTGCATATCCAACATCAACTTCATCAATTCAGACATAGAAGGCTCTTGTGGGTTTATGTTTTGTGGAGGTGGGGTTTGAAAATTTTGTGGGGCTTGGAAGTTATTAGGTGATGGAAATTTTGTGGTGGAGGTCTCTGAAAACCAAGGGGTTTCGTAGTATGAGGGTTTAGGATGATTTTGTGATGTGGGGTTGAAAGTTTTGTAGATTTTGGTAGTTATGTGGAGGAAGAAAGTTCTGTGGTCTTTGTTGAAAGGCATTTGCCTGCTCCATCTGATGTTGACTAAACCGACAGTCATGCCTAAAGTGACCCTGAACACCAATACCTCGTAGCAAGATGAGGTAATGGGTGCTACGGCAAACATAGCAGTAATACTCAAGGGGGGTATCGAGGTAGAGGATCTCAATGTGTCCATCTTCTGGCTTAGCTTCACTATTTGCGAAGTCAGTAATGCAATGGAGTCTACCTCCAATACTTTCTTTGTGAGGCTGCGGGAAGTGGAATGAACATTGGCTGCGAGGTTTGACAGAAAGTCATAGCCTACAACCACTTCCTTATCTAGAAAAACTCCTCCCGTAGACGAGTCAACAATACTCTTCGTCTGAGGCTGCAGACCATTGTAAGATGTTTGCGTCAAGAACCATTTGTCCATGTTGTGATGTAGACACTTTCTCTGTAAATCTCTGAACCTAGCCCATGCTTCCCGAAGTGTTTCATCAGGCTCTTGGGAAAACGTGGCTAGTTTGTTTCTGATCTCTGCTGTCTTTGTTGGTGGATAGTATTCTCTCAGGAACGCAGCAGAAATCTCACTCCATTCAGTTTTTTTCACGTCGTTCAACCACTTCTGGGCTCTATCTCTCAATGAAATCTCGAACAACATGACCTTTAGTTGATTTGGAGTGACGTCGGCATGTTTGACGGTTCGACAAAGCTGTTGAAACCGCTGCAGATGATTTGCCGGGTCTTCAGTAGAATGCCACCAAACTGATTTTGCTGAGCCATGCTGATGAGTCCAGGCTTAATTTCGAAGTTTGTTGCGGCAATGGTGGGCATAGTAGGTCCAGTGGAGAGACCATATGGGTTGGGCACCCCATATGACTTTAGTGATTTAGACATAACTGAACTCGAGGTGTCTGATCCAGAGATGTTCAGCTGAACAGACTGCTTTTCTCCTCGAATTTTCTTTCAAATCTGCCTGATTGTCCTTGTAAGATTGGGATCCGCTAGGATGGGGGAATCGTTTTTTGAGATCTGGGCATACAAAAGAAACAAAAAGAAGCAGTAAAACGTACCTCAATTGAAACAATGAAGTTGCAATGAGATATAGAGAAGTAGACCAAATAACCAAACAAAAAATTAGAAAACTAGCCGTCACCCTGGCAACGGCGCCAAATTTTGACAAGCTAATGTCGTATCACCTAATCAAAGATAAATCCTAAGTCCTCTAACAATGGAAGTCGAGGAAAGTAGGGTCGAATCGACAGAGAGACGGAGTTCTAAGTTAATATTCAGCTAAACAGCTACTTCAGACAAAATGAGGGAAGAATCAACTGAACTACTAATTAAACACTAGAAAGCAATATAAAGAGAGATTTTAATCTATGAAATAAAGGTCTAGGGAACTAGTTCGATCCACCATGCTTGTACCAATCAAGGGATCAAACAACTATTAGAACCAAGGTCAAGAATCGATAGATTAGAGCACGTGTCAAGCTAGGTTAAGTCTCAACGCACATAATTCAACATATGCAGCATGTTCACAAACATAATCAGAATTACTGATGTGCACTAGGCCTCTAAAAGTAAGACGGGTCTGTGCAAACAATTATTAACCTCAAGCAATCAATGAAACTGCGCAATAACATCAATTACTCAATAAGAACAAATCACACCATAATCAATCTATCAAACGCTAGAAACTAATAGCAATTCAAAGTAATAAAGGTATAAACATGGCTTTCGTCCCTAAATCCCTAGAAATTGGACTACTCAGACATGATTGAATCAACAACAATAAAACAAATATAAAACCCTAATTCTAACATCATGAAACAATTAATAATCAAACTAAACAATAAAAAGCAATTAAAGAGATTAAGAAAGAAGAACAATACCAAATGACGAAAAGCAATAGCCTTTATTGAAATCAAATCCGAGGTTCAATCACCCCTTCAACTAATCTAAAGTGTTTAATCTAATAAAACTCTCTAAAAACTAAACTAAGAGCAAAGGAAATAAACTAGAATAAAAAATTTCTATAAAATAGTGAGGGTTAGCTATCTATAATAACCCCAAAATCTAATTAAAAACGACAATTAAAAGATAGAATTTCACGGAACCGAGTGCGGGACTCGATCGGGCAATGGGCCACCCGTTCGGGCCCACACTAAAATTTCCCAACATATTTTCTTGTCCCACGCAGGCAGCAGCAACAAAATGAGACCAATGGGCCTCCCACCCGATCGGGTCTGGCAAGCGGTGCCCGATCGGGCCTGGGCAAAATGGCCCAGCTCTTCTCTTCTTGGCGTGAAACAGCACAACAACAAACTTGGGCTAGCGCACATTGCCCGATCGGGCCGCATGACTCCAAGCCCAGCTGCATCTTGTGACGTGAAGCAGCAAGCAGCAACAATCACATATATTTAGGCCTGCCCGATCGGTTGGGCATATGCCCGATCGGATTGGGCTTAAGGTTGCCCATCTCATTTTCTTCGCTCCTTTACCCAATTGGGTCGGGTGATGTCCGCCCGATAGGGTGCGAAACCTTGCCACCGATCAATAAATCTTCGCGCGATCGGGGCATTCGCCCGATCAGAGTACGGGAAAGTTCCTTTTGGCTCTTTGACTCTCAATTCTTCACATTTTCTTGGGACCTCCTAAACCATCCATAAAGCTCGTGATCATTCCTAAGTGCCCCGTAATAAGTTGCAAAGTCGTGGTTGCTTCCAAATAGCTCAGAAATAAGGAGAAAACTCCCTAAAGCCTGCAATTCAACACTAAAACACAAAACGACGACTATATGCGATAATTAGTATTAAATAGCTCCGAAGAGCTCAAATGACGCACGAATTAGCTCATAAATAGGGGAGAAAACTCTAAATGAATATGTGATATCACTTCCCGATCTTATTTTCATTTCTCTCTCTTGTTCTTCATCCTTTTCATAGTGTTGTTTATTTGTTCTTTCATGTTCTTCATGTCTTCTTTTATAGTGTTCATATTTTTCTTCATCTTTCTTATGTTCTTCCATTATTGAAAGTCCATTTTCATATACATTCAACACCTCCTTCATATACATTCATAGCTAAAGTAAGCATTATTCAATTTGTAATCATCTTTCTAACTTGCATAAGCCTATACTTTGTCTTAATTGTTCATTGAATAATATCATGCTCTTTTATTTTTATAATGTCTAACTATAGTTACACTAGTGAAGAAGATTCCACAATGCATGCAAAGATAATTGAATAGCCAATGAAATTAGAAATTTAAAATAAAAATCCTAAGACTTCAAAATTTTAATCAGAATAAGCCACAAATAAGGATATTAGACAAGGAGGAAAGAGGCTTTGGTTGCTCGGCAATGGTAGCAGCACAAAACGTCGGTGGTGGTGGGTGAGACGCTAATGTGGTGGTGGCGATGTAGTTGCAATCATCCATCGGGAGAGAAACAAATTCTATGGACTCCAAAATTGTCAAATTGGGTGCAGGCGTTCTTTTTGCCCACACCCGATTGCTGGTCTGCTACTACCATTAGTGGTCAACGTTAGTGGGCCGTTAATGGTATCAACGATCCAAATTTCCACCACTACTATTATATTAACGACACACTAACATTGATTATAGTAGTGCTTGGATTTGGATGGATAAAAACAATAATTTCAACAATATTTTGCTTATATGGACGGTAGTATGGGAGTAAGTTTTTAGATTCACGAAAATTGAGTATTAATTTTTCGGGGAACATATTTTAGGGAAAAAGTTCCAAAGAATGTGATATCTACTAAACTTTTATTTTTACTCAAGGTTATTGGCTTATTGCTGCATTATTTGTTCATATTTTGTAACACATTGAGCTCTTAGCAATAAAAGCACAACGAATACATAGAAGTACACAAAAGGGGAATAAATGTTGGAACCAATTTGGTACTCTAGTCTAATCTTTTGTTATCCAATTTATGATATTCGATCTCCAATCCCATCCAATCTTCAATTTTCCAATTTATGATGTTCGATTTTCAGTTTGATCCTGTCCGATCTGATTTGGAACGGTTGAAATGCCTTTATGGGCTTTTTTTAGGGGAATAAGGAGTGGAATTGGGAATCTATATTCTCATGGGTAGTATTCTCATGTTTGTTTGGTGATATAGCTAATTTTACATAGGATTGAAAATGGGATTAAACTCCCATTATCCCAACAACGTAAGACATGGGGGGCAGTTATTAGTGAGGGGGATTAAATTTTGTAAGGAAATGACTCATTTACCCTTAATGAAAAGAAAGAGGTGGAGAGTTAGTAAGGGTTCCTATGTTGAATTATCATTTAATCTCAACTTATTCATAACTCATACCAAACAAGGATAAACATAATTTTATCCTTATCCCACCTACCAATTCTCTGATTTTTTTGGTGCTTTGTGCTCCGGCCTAACGTAAATGTTTTTTGAAATCTTGTATTTTATTCTTTGTAAAAAAATAATTTTGTTCTTTAAAATTTCGTATTTTGTTCTTTTTGTATGTTCTTCACACAAAAGTATGTGGTTCTTTGAAGTTTTGTAATTTGTTCTTTTTATAAAAGTATGTTGTTCTTTTGAAATTTCGTTTTTTGTTCTTTTTTTGTTTCAAGTAAATGTTCTTTTCATTTTTTGTTCTTCTAATGTTCACTATATGTTCTTTGTAGTGCTGTTAGGGTTTAAAGTTGCGTTTTTTTGGATGCTCGGTGCTGGTGTACCAGGAATGACGTAAGGTCGGAGATAGCGACTTCTTAAACGTATTTAATTAAGCAAAAATCTCAGTTAATTAAAATTTTCTTTATTTACGTATATGTTTATATATAAGGCGACTTATTGAATTTATTAACGTTAATTAAACTTAAGTTATTATTATTATTTTCATAATTCCTAAAATGATCTCTAGACATAAATTTATTAATTTGAAAGTCATTAGTTATTAGTTATAAGAATAGTAAAGTAGAAAAGTAGTACTAACAAATTAAGGAAATAGGAAAGAAAACCCACTTATATATGTTGACTTCCTAACCTCCTTCTTCATGAAGCCACGGTGTTTCTCTACCTCCTTAAGCAAACCTTTCCCCAAGCAAACCCTTCTCCAAGTAAAAAACAACAACTGAGTTTTAGACTCTTATCTAGTGGCTATAAATTGCCATGTTTACACCTAAACATCATACTTCAAAACACCCATTTTTCTCTCTTCCCTCTCTTTTTTTCCTCTGCTTTTCTTCCCCTCCCCTGCTTCTGTCTTTTGCTGGCTACGCCACCTTGCCTCGCCGAAAGTCAGCCAGACGACGTCGGAGCACCACCACAGACCCGCAACAACCCCTCGCTGCACCTCCTCCCTCGTCGCAGCACCCCCGTTCTTCCTCCCTTCGTTGCACGTCCCTTCTTTCTCCCTCGCTCACTGCTGTCGTGACACACACCAGAGCACCGTCGCACAGAAGCCCAGCCGCCCCTCTGCTCCGCCACCAGAAGCCGCTGGACCTCAGTTAGCGCCTGTAACAACCCGGATCTATGACCAACCTAATTAAGACCTAAATGCAACGAAAAACCTAATCCGGGCGATTACCATCACACTCACCACGAGTGTGGAGATCTAATCTTTTAAACAACTAAATCTGTTTTTAAAAAATCTACACAAAATTCGCCAGAGTTCCTTTTGTAATACAGACCGCCTAAAACAAACTTAATTTAGGGCTCGCGTCCGATTCATAATCCTGTATCCTCAATATCCAACAACCAGAACAAGTCTAAACTTTACAAACCCAAACTCTTTTAATTTATTTATATTTTAACTATTAACTAATATATTACAAAGTTAATCGTCCTCGTCGCGATACAAATAGTAGGAATAACACATATTGAACCTTCTTCGATAATACTACCTTCATGTACCTGCATATACCAGCACGTAGTATCAGTCAAACTGGCTAAGCAAGATTTCATACTGAAAAAGCCAAACATATATGCAGGTAGGATATATTAAACATATCCTACAAATCATTTTCTTTCATAACTAAATAATAATTAATTTTATAAAACCTTTTCCGTATTTCCTTTTATAAAAAACAACCGTTATTTTTTGTTTCCAAATCAAAACATTTCTATTGCTTTCTTTAAATCAAATCCTTTCTTTTTCTTTTTCAAATCTTTCCTTTTTCCTTTTCTAAACAAATCCTTTCTTTCCTTTTTCTTTCACAAAGAAAGAGTCATAAACTTAGGGAATGGAACAAACTTTCCTTGCCTTTGGGCTAACTAGGCCCTCCGGATAACTATAGACAAAGACCCCTAATATGCACACCCTACATACGGCCAAACCGTAGCAGAAGATCTAAGTCTGAGGTACTGATCAATGTACCCCAACTATTCTATTCTGTATAGTCGAGCCAAACCCGACTAAGTTCCAATTCCTTGAGATACCACTTAGGTAATCCCCACAACTTTGAAACACAAAACTATTCTTGGAGATACCACACAGGCAATCCAATAACTTTGCAAATTTAAAACTATCTAAAAGTCTTTTTGTAATCTTGTAACTTTTCTATAACTTTCTATATTGTGGTTCGGAAACCAAACTTTCTATCTTTGGAGGAACATCCTCCTATTCAAACCAATCTCAACAAAAATGAAATAAAAATCTTTTTGAAAACTATTCTTGTAAACAATAAAAGTTTCTTTGAAAAGTTTTCTATCTTTGGAGGAACTTCCCCCCATTCAAAATAATCTTAACTAAAATGAGATACATACCTCTTAAACTTTTCTCGTAGCTATAAATAGTTTCAGTAAGAATCTTACCTTTTAAAAGTTTGCTGGTAAACTTATGAAACATTTAAGTAAGAAATCTTACCTTTTAAAACTTTTCTCGTAAACTATTAAAAGTTCGAGTAGGAATCTTACCTTTCACGAATCATAGCAAAACAACTACCTCGGTTTAAACGATTTCTCAATGAAACTGAAAGCCATCCACAAAGGAAGGTTGGGGATGAAAAATAGCTTGCAAATCGCCCCTAAAACGAGCCCTAAACGCCCCAAATGAACTAGAACGAGCCATTGCTCCCTTTTGTTCGTGGACACAACTCCCTCTCTTCCTTTCTTTGGTTACGTCGCCGCGCCGGTGAGCCGGAATCAAGGCTGGAGCTTCGTCACTCCTTCCTCTGTCTACCCCTTCCTCTTCTTCTTTTTCCTTCTTCCTCTTTCTCTTGCCCTCACCTCTCTGTTTCTTTCTTTCTTGTTTTTTCTATCTGACCCCAAGATTTCTTTTGTTTTCCTTTTCCTTTTCCTTTTTTCTTATTTTTTTCATTTTTTTTCACTCTTTTTTTAAAAAATCATTTCCATCTTACTTACTCTAAATCTCCCCCTTCTAATCTATTTGGTCCAATTATCTGATAATCCTCTCTTGCTAAATATATGTGTAGACATTAGACACCTATAAATATTTTCAAAATATAATTTAAATACTAAAGAGTTTTCATATCAATTTAATAATAGCTTGAACTCGTTAAAAGAATTATACTTCATATTTCTCAAGATAATTCAATTCAAATATTACAATATGATTCACTAAATAAATACCACTAGCTTTCAAATAATTTCGTAGTCAAATTCAATTTCTTTTCAATGAATTCAAGGTTTATAAATATAAAATCAAGCGACTAATCATAATTATCAATCAATAAAATACTCTTCAAAAATAGGGGTATTATAGCGTCGCCGGGAACCAGAGCCCAACCCCCCCTGCTTCTTCGCTGCTCTGATTGAGCAGAGGTAACAAAGTTGCCTATTTTTCTTATTTTGGTTATTAAAGTTAGTTTATTAGTTAATTACTCTATTATGATCTTAATTAGTATTAGGCCTAAATCTGATTTTAATTAACTAAAGTCACTTTAACTTATGTTTATGTATACAAATATGCTAAACTATAGGCTTTAATTAAACTAACCAAATTCTATGGACTTATGTCTTAATTTGTTTATATTAAGTTATTTAGTTTATTTTAATGCTATCATTAGTTAAATACCCTATATAGGTAACAGACTTAAACCTGATTTTTAATTTAAGTAAATTTACTTTGTTTAAATTATGTTTATATGTATTATATTATTAATGTAAATTAATCTAAGCTAAACTTAATGGGTTAAATATTAAACCTTGCTAGTTTTCTCCTTATATATATATATATATATATATATATATATATATATATATATATATATATATATATATATATATATATATATATATTAAGTTAAAGCTTTTCAGTAATAGTTGTTTACTTTAAAGTTTAGTTAATAAAACTAAGTTATGTAAATTAGTCACTAATTTTCATGTAATAATTTATGTTCATATAATTACCTTAGTTTAATATTAAACACATAATTATTCTAAATGTTATGAGTAGTATATATATTAAATTATTAATTAAGGGGTCACTTTAGTATTACCGTAGTCATTATGTATTTTCAAGTTTTATAAAAAGTATAAATTATTATGTTTAGTTTCTAATTAAAATGGAAGTAAATTCTAAACATTGAAATACTTCTTATAAATTATTATTTACAAATTATTTATGACTTATAAGTACTATTTGATAAGTATATGACTTATTTTATATTGTTTAAGTAATAAAATTAATAAATAGTATGTTTTAGCTTATTTATTAGCGTAATAATAATTCTAGTATTTAAAGATTTTTTATTAAATGAAGCATATATTTATATCTCTATTATATAAGTGAAGAGGTGGGGGTGGACACCAAAAAGAAAAAAGAAAAATAATTAAAATAAATCAATGAGTTTATTAAGTAATTAAGTTATATTTCCAAATTTAGCCATCAGAATTTTTAATAAAAGATGTTCATAACTTCTAACTAAAATATCTAAAAACCTACAAAGTAAAAACAAATTAAAAAATATCAACGATTATATTTTATTGAGATCTATAGATAGACACCCACTTTGCTATACTTTTATATACTTTTGAAATTTTTTATTTTGAAATACATGAGTAATTGATTGTTCATGAGTGAAGGCACATTTGATCAAATTGATCCCGATAAAGTATTTTAGCATGAGTGAGAAATATGATAAAGTATTTTCAAGTACTTTTGAATTTTTTCTCATTTGTAGTTGATGGTGGGGAGTAAGAGATGTTTTCAAACAAAAATAAGCCAAAATAACTTTAGCTTGAAAATAAAATATGTTGTGTACCTTCATATTTTATCATGTTACGTACAAAAAACACGCATAGTATGCAAATAAAATTAGGAATTTTTTTGTTCAAAACCACCTAAATTTTTCATGTTTTAGAAACTCCCAACTTAATGAATTTTTCTTTTAAATTTTCACATATCATTCAATTTTTTTAGAAATTCCCACCACTTAATGATTTTTGTTAAATTTTGCTAAAAACCGTGAAGTGGCCCCCACATATGCATTGTATTATTAGTTTATGCTGAAATTGAAGTCAATTTCATCAATTTAATGGCAAATCCTCAATAAATTTAGAGCAAATTTGGAACGAATTACAACTATTTGGAAAGAATTGCAACTATTTCAAATTCCATTTTGTTAACAAAATTTATATGTGGGACCCACTTAACGGTTTTTTTGTTAATGAAATTTGACAAAACCTGTTAAGTGGTGGGAGTTTTTAATAAAATTGTAAATGGCAGGTGGAATCTAAAAAAAATCATTAAGGTGGGAATTTCTAAAAACATGAAAAGTGTAAGTGGTAAAATGCGACTATCCATAAAATTATCTACTGTAGATTATAAAATTTCATAATAAAATTGTTGTCGCACGCATCGCGTGCATAGAAATCTAGTTTTATATGGTTTAGGCCTTCAAGTCATTAAACATGAATTTTATACGAATTATAAAGTAGTAATAGTTTACTTAAATAGAACTTACTTATATCATTTTTATCTCTTAGTATTAAAAAGGATTTTGTTAGTCAAGTGATAAAGCCCATAAATCTTAGCTTAGAATATTAAGTTATAAAACGAGTAACTATTATATTAGTAATAATGAGCCTTATTATAAAACCTCTCTGGAATTTTGTAAGCTTAAATAAAATGTATTTTTAAAAGGATTCACATGACGGAAATGGTTCGTAAAACTTAGAATAAATGGCATAAAATGGAAATATGTATAACTCTTCCTAAGAATTTCTAACAATACTTATTATAGTAAAGTTATATATATTAACAAGATATGAAGTTATTATAAATATTAATTTAAGGATTATGTTATGTAACTAAGCCAACGAGCCTAATACTTAGTTAGTCGATTAGCTACTAATAAAATAACACGATCCTTAGATAGAACGCCCCTTGGAGCTCCCGAAGAACGTTTCACGAGGGTCTACAGGTTAATCGTACTGCGGATCGAGGTAACGTCTACTGCTAACACCCACAATCCCCTTCAAAATACGATTACGAACGTGATTTGTTACAATTATGTGTTTACAAATGATGTTATGAAAATATAATGTTTACGTAATGATTTCTACTAGAATTGTGGGACAAAGTTAAATGCTTTCCCAAATGTGTTTATGATTAAGTACGATTTTTGAAAAGAATGTTTATTCGTAATAATAAGTGAGTTTAAATTGCTTAAGTATGTTTAAAATGGATTTTATGAGTTTTTGTAAAGCATGTATATGGTTATGAAAGGAAAAATCATGATTAATGAAAGTAAATAAGGTTCTGGCGGTATATAATTATGTAAGTCTGTACGGACCTTTGCATCTGATGCAAACCCAACAAAGGAGAGTGCTCCTTGAGGGATACGAAGCTTATACCCAACAAAGGAGAGTGCTCCTTGAGGGATACAAAACTATGAATGCATGATGGATTTATGAAATGTTTTTACAAAAGTTTTACTATTCTCTTCTCCCTGTTTGCAACTAAAATGAATTGAAATGAATTTACGATGTTAAGGTAGTATGTTACTGGGCCTCGGCTCATGACGTTTTGTTTTCATATTTTAGGTACTCACGGGGAAGACGACATGATATAGAAGTGAGGATTAACGTAGTTTTAAGAATTCCCACGATTTCTATTATCTAATTAACCCTTATGTAAGACTAAGAGAATGCTAAATATATTATTGTCACCACGCATGTTGTTAATTTATCATTAATGTTTATGTTTTCTGTCGCCTTTTGCTTTTCTAACGGAAAGTACGGCGATAACGCACCGATTATCTAGGTCCTCCGCTACTAATACCAGATTAATTAACATAATAATGATGATTAAAATTCGAGGCGTTACAGCGACATCCCACAGTAGGGGTGTGCAAAAATATCCGATCCGAAATATCCGATATCCGATCCGGTTTTTAAAATTCGGATAATTCGGATCGGATATCCGATTTTAAATTCGGATTTTCGGATCGGATACGGATACGTTTATGAAAATCCGGATAATCCGAATATCCGGATTTTTTTAAAAAACAAAACAATTTTAGATTTTTAGACCTAACTCTTCCTGACTTCCTCTCCACTACTCAGCCTTTCAAGTTATACGCTCACCGGCTCACCCTCACAGCCTCACTCACTACATCTACAGGCTAGTCGGCCGTCGCTCACACCAGCCTTCGCCACGCCGGCCTTCGTCGTCGCTTGCGTCCTTCGCAATTGGCACTCTTCGTTTCCTTCCTTGCCGTGCTTCGGTTGTTCGCCGGCCTGACGCCGTCCCTTCATCTTTAGGTTTGTTTTCTTGTGAAATTTCGGTGCAGATTCTATAGTAATTCAATGAAAATTCAGTGCAAATCCGGTGCAAATTCTGTAATGGGACAGCCCTCTTCCTGTTTTTTAGCAGGGGTGATAACAACAGAATGATGGAATTCTTAGGTTGGAAAGTTCAACCCCCTGATTTCGAAGGCAAAATTATTAGAGTTAAACCCCCTGCTAAGAAACTTTATGGTTTGCAAATTGAGCACAAAGGGCAGAAATGAATTGAGAAGTGAGAAACTGATAATAGAAAAAGCAACTTTAAAAATCCGGATTATCCGGTTATCCGATCCGAAAATCCGGATATCCGGAAATTCGGATAACCGGTTTATCCAGACCGGATCCGGATTTCATTTTTTTGTTATCCGGAAATTCGGATATCCGGATTTTCGGATCGGATCGGATCCGGTATCCGATTTTGAACACCCCTATCCCACAGTACTCCTAAAAATACTAAAAAGAGACAATTAATTCTCAATCACACTCCCAAATCCCAACCTCTAATTCCCCAACTCCCCTTCCACGTACCCAAACCACCCCTAGTCCTCACCTAGACACACTTTGACATCATCCAAGAACCAAGCCTAGAGAAAGTAGAAACCAAGTAACCTCAAACCGTCATACTTACAACTTTACAACCGTCTTCTCCCCAGTCCCCAGTCCCCAGTCCCCAGTCCCCCTCTTAAACCCTAAATCCCTATCTCACACTCTTCTCTTTCCTTCAGCCTCTCTCTTTCTCTCTTCGTCTCTCTATCAATGGGGAAAGTAAAAGGAAAGCATAGATTAGACAAGTTCTACCACTTAGCGAAAGAACAAGGTTACAGATCACGAGCAGCTTTCAAGCTTATTCAACTAGACTCTAAATACTCACTCCTCCATTCATCACGTTCAGTTCTGGATCTATGTGCTGCTCCTGGTGGTTGGATGCAAGTTGCTGTTAATCGTGTTCCTGTTGGTTCCCTTGTTATCGGCGTTGATCTCTTCCCTATTCGCCCCATTCGAGGTTGTATCTCCATTGAAGAAGACATTACTAAACCTAAGTGTCGCTCAACTATCAAAAAACTTTTGTCTGAAAATGGCTTTAAGGCTTTTGATCTTGTTTTGCATGATGGTTCCCCTAATGTTGGTGGTGCTTGGGCTCAGGAAGCTACTAGTCAGAATGCTTTGGTTATTGATTCTGTTAAGCTTGCTACTCAGTTCTTGGCCCCTAAGGGTACCTTTCTTACTAAGGTCTTCTTCTCTCTCTCTTACTCTGTTGATTGGTTAAACTAGCTTTATATGCACGTGATGCGCTTTATTCTGTTAAGCTTTTGGTAGTTAGGTCATAGTTGTAGCTTTTTTTTTTTTTTATGGTTTCTGGTGCCTACATGTGTATAAAAGAATTATAAGGTTTTTCATAGCAATGGAAGTTCGATGTCTAGCAAGAAGGCAGCTTTCAATCAAGGGGCTGTTGGGGTGTGTTGGAATATGGCCTTGAAGTTGGTTGTGAGTTAGTTCATTTAGGCTCCGTTTGTTTGTTTTAACGGAAAACATTTTTCATGTTAAATCTCTTTTCAAGGAAAACAATTATCAATGGAAAACATAATTTTAGAAAAAATTTCCTTTGTTTGTTTGATTGGAGGAACCCCTAGGGAAAAAAAGGAAAATGAAGTAAAAGAGAAGGAAAGATGGGAGGAGAGAATACACAGAAGTAAAGAGTGAAGAGGAAAATAGGGAATACCTTCTTTACACAATGAAATTTGGTTTTCTTCTTCTAAAAGCATTTTCCACCTTTAAGAAAATTGTTTTCCACCCCTTACCAAACTAACCAAAGGAAATGTAAAGATGGAGGAAAACCACCAAAAAAAACGGAGCCTTAGTGTAACTAGGATTAGTTGAGTAAGCTGAAAAGGATTAGTTATGAACTATCTTTTTCTAGGATTAGGCCAAACTCTTTATTTTAAAAAGCGCACCCAAGGCTGAGAGGCTCAAGCCAAATTGCCTCTGGCCAACACCTTTTTAAGAGGCGTAAGGCGCAGCCGTGAGCCGCTTTTGGTGAAGACACGCACATTTTACTACATCTGAGTTGAAATAACAGAAGGAAGTTTTTCTTCAAGTAAATCTTACGTAGGCTTTAGAACTCAAATTCGAGCAAAACCCCTCATTTAATTTTGCTGAAATAATTTGTATTGAACCCTAAATTGAAAATGTATTGTCAAAGAAGCCTTAATTAGTGTGTGGGAGCTAGTTGGTGGATGTTCTCAAATTAGAAAGATCTGGCCGAGAAACACTAAATTTAAGTATCATTGGCGGTTACTGTGGGAAAGCATCACTTTATCCAGTTTTCCTCTCAACTGTCTGATTGTGTAATCGTTTTTATTTAACATTGATATTTTATCTTGATGTGTCATATGTGCTGACATTTAAATCCCTTCTATAATTTTTATGAGTTCTGCTGGATTTTCATTGGAAAAATCAACTCAATATGACACATATAATTATATATGCTCTTGCAGGTCTTCAGGTCACAAGATTACAGTGCTGTGCTCTACTGTCTTAGGCAGGTACTGCACCTCCATCCTATTATGATGTCATCTTAATTCTGAAACACACAGCCTACTCTATGGCTAACATCATGATTATCAATTTCTTTTATCCATTAGAGTGCTTTGCGACTATTATAATTTATGATTTGCTTTGGGATATTGCAGCTTTTTTTTCGTATCTTATCTGACTAACTACATCACGATTACCACTTCGTTTTGATGTAACTTCCTTAAATGAATTATTATTTTGCAGCTGTTTGAAAAGGTGGAGGTGACTAAACCTGTTGCCAGTCGTTCGACATCTGCTGAAATCTATGTTATAGGTCTTAGATACAAGGCCCCAGCAAAAATTGATCCTCGCCTTCTGGATTTCAAGCATCTGTTTCAGGGTGCAATTGAACCACCAAAGGTATCTTGGTGAAGACATAATGTGCTTTCTTTTTCTCTAATATGCCATTGGAAAAGGCCCATCTTTCTCTTGTATTTCACCTAAACTTGTGATATTGATCTGATTTCACCTCGGATGCAGGTGATTGATGTTCTGGGAAATCTCGGGCCAAAGAGACATCGTGATGGGTGAGTTTGCACTGCGAAAGCTTTAGCGTAGATCAGTATTTTCTCGAATGAATCTGACTGCCTTATTTCCCGTATTTGAGAAGATGCCAAATATATATATAATATATAGAGAGAGAGAGAGGGAGGGAGAGAGAGAGACTGTGGGCGGTGGGGGGGGACGAGTGAAAGTGATGGTGTGTGCTGGACAGACGAGGAATGAGTACAGACGAGGAATACAAATGTTTGGGAGTGGAGAAGAAACTCCTAGGTAAGAGACGAGCGAATAAGAGATTGAGGGGTTTTGATATTGTTTATTTAACTACCA
Organism: Patellifolia procumbens; assembly: GCA_947645195.1. Classification (NCBI taxonomy): domain Eukaryota; kingdom Viridiplantae; phylum Streptophyta; class Magnoliopsida; order Caryophyllales; family Amaranthaceae; genus Patellifolia; species Patellifolia procumbens. The sequence goes on along the minus strand of CANSGD010000183.1, from coordinate 5,386,543 downwards.
AAATTACTCAAAGGGCTTTGAATTTCTTTCTTGTCTAACCAAACAAAATGGGATGGGAAGGTTATTATTTGTTTCCTTGTGGTTTTTTTTTTTTTCCTTTTTAAAATATGTTCCTGTCCTTGGTTATGAACCAAACGACACCTTAGCTTTTCGGTTGACGGTTCAGTCATCACGTCTAAAGGGTCTACTCAGGAAAAGCCAGCGTATCCTTCCATGCCGAGTTTTGAGCAACTTAGTAAAGACGAAAGACTTTTCCACATTCTATGTATCTTTAGCTGCCCTTGATCTGTTGTAGAAAGGATGTTGGTAATTCATCATAGCTTGTAATAAGGCCTCTTTTTGACATAGTAGCTTTGCACTTCTTGCTTCTTCAGGTTTCATATATCCCTTAGCCAATCTCAACACACTATTTTATCCCAAAAACTGTTTACTTGATGCATCAGAGCTTGTAATAAGGCCACTTTTTGACATACTGTCTGAGTTCATGTATTTTTCCGAATTCAAACCCGATTTCTATAGGCCTTATTTACTGAGATTTCTAAACGATGGTCACTGGTAGTAGGTTATAGATAATGTGTAGGATTACAGGTAATTTCAGTATACCGCTTTTATGCAAAGGAAGTCATTGGATATGGATCTAGTCTTTGACTATTAGTTACCGGTATCCTCAGGTACGAAGATGGAGTTGTCCTAGTGCGAAAGGTCTGTCCTGCTGCTGACTTTGTGTGGTCATCAGATGATCCTGTTGAGACTCTTGGTAAAGTAACATCCATTAGCTTTGATGATACGTCCAGTTTGCCTTTGAAGGACCATCCTTTAACAACAGAGGAGGTAATATCTTGAATTAGCTATACATCTTACATTTGTATTGCTTTACTTATCTGACTTCTTTGAGCTCTAATGCTTTGCCAGGTTAAAATTCTATGTGAAGACTTGCGTGTCCTGGGTAAGCAAGACTTCAAGCAGCTTTTGAAGTAAGGGAACTTTTTTTCCCCCCTATCCATATCTTCTGATTTCTCATCTCTATTGTTTTCTAGATGCTCTAGGTGGAGAGTTGCAAGTTCTCTTTGTAATTATAAAATTTTAACCAGAACATGTAATCATGCATATGGTTTTGTTGTGTTTTGACATGTTGGAGTTAAACATGAACTCAACTTTAGTGCCCAACGTTGATTCTTATTTCCCATGAGCATATAACATTTGTTAAGGTGCAAATTTAAGGTCTGAATATCTTCACAATTACAATTTTTGTTAGATTACTCTGGAACCTTATTTGGTCTTTCACATATATGTCTGGGTATTTCATTCCCTTCGTAAAGATGAGCAGTGCCTAATATTGTTCTGTTGTAGTAGTAATGTTCCCCCTATTATTATTGTGACACCTGTACCACAGGTGGAGGATAAGTATACGCAAGGCTCTTTCTCCAACAAATAAGACCATTCCTGATACCTTAAATGCTGATAAGGTGAATGAGATTGCCTCGAAAGATGAGGATGTGGACGAGGATGAGGATGAGGATGAGAAAGTTCTCAATGAAATGGAGGATTTGACACGTGCTGTAGAGCGAAAGAAGAAACGTGAAAAGAAACTTCTTGCAAAGAGACGGGCTAAGGTAGTGTCCTCTAATTTTTTATCAAATATTAATATTCCTTCTCTTTTTCAGTAGTTATACTAGCTGCTACGGTTCCCATTGCCTAAGAAAAAATACTGCATACTTCGGGATTGAAGATTCAAATATAGGCTGTTATGTCGGAAATAAGGAAATATGGTTTTCAGAAGCCCCCTTTAACATCTGCTGTAGTCATCCATTTGTACATTGTTTTCTAGAGTGCCTTGTCAAATTGTTATACCAATAGTTGCTGTTAGATTTTGAGCTCTCGATAAAATTGTAGCAAGAAAATGACTTCAAAGTTCAAACTGAAAATGACTTTGAACCCTGATACAGGACTTTCTATGCTACAATTCTTGGGATAATGTTTCAAAATGCAACTTTGACAAACCGGCGTAGTGGCCACGGTCATTGGGCGTGTATGACAACAATTAATACCGCAATCACAATTATGTTATGACCGTTGTGTGAATAAGGATAAATAACTTCGCTTACAATATATCAAGTTTCTAGATTGTTGAATATATTACACTACCTATATCTCGAAATAGTAGTCATGTATCCTGTTTTTTGGGAGTCCGTAGAAGGTGCCGTATTTCTTGAAATTGTAGTGGTTTATGATTGGATTCTTTATTGCCCTTAAGGTTGAAGGACGGAGAGAATGTGGGAGTGGCTACATTTTGATGGAAGTTTCTTGTGATGAAATTATGTTGAACTTTTTCTTATTGGGATTGGGACAATGTAAAAGTTACTGCCTCTTATCCAGAAATAATTGTTACGTAGAAGTTATGATTAGATCTCCAAACATATCTTCCTTAATTGAAATTGTGGAAAGGGGATGGAAGGAGACTAGTCAACTACTATCGTGAAGCAAATTTTAGTTCAATCACAGTAGATCCTTTATTGCAAGGGTCTAGGATAATGTGGATATCTCACTTAGATGGAATGGTGGAAAGAGGAAGAAATAAGATTAGTCTTACAACTATTATGAAGGAAATTATAGGGCAATCATGGTAGATCCTTTATTGCGAGGGAGTTACTTTAGAGGCCATTTTGGTCAACTTTCTTCCATCTTTCTTTGGCTAAGTGGTTATTCAATTGATGATAGATTTTTTGCCCTCTGAGGTTTATTCCACTGTAAGAGTCCTTAGTTTTAAAAAGTGCGCCCGAGGTGAGCCTAGGCGGTAGGCAAGGGCCGCGAGGCGAGGCTCACGATGAAATGCCTTTGGCCTGCGAGGCAATACGTTTTATGTCGGTGATGTGAGGCGCGCGCCACAGACCGCCTTTTGAGAGGCGCAAGGCGCATTGCCTAAATGCTTCGCGTGGAGTTGCACATATTTAACTACTCCCTCCGTAATGGTTTAATGGCAACAATTGGTTTTGCACGCATTTTAAGGAAGATATTTAAGGATGTAATGAATATTTAATCAAAATATTTTCAAGATTAGTAACCTTCTAATCTCATTCTTGATTGTGTTAAAACCATTTTGATTAATTTGTTCATTTACACCCTTAATCGCTTCCTTAAAAGCGTGCAAAACCAATTGTTGCCATTAAACCGTTACGGAGGGAGTAGATTTGTGTTGAAATTCAAAAAACAATGGTAGGTATCTTCAAATTGAACCTTTCCTTGGCTTTAGGACTCAAATTCGAGTAAAACTCCTCAAATTTCACTAAAATGCTTTGAAATTCACCATAAAACAAAAACCCTAATTATGAAGAAACTCTGATTCGCATGGAAGAGATAAGAGACTGATGTTGTGTTGCCGGTGATGACACAGAAAAGGCTGACAAGCATTGTCGTCTAGTTCACTACCTGTCGGTGGTCGTCGCCAGCGAAGGGTTCTTGGAGTTATCCTGCTCTTCGATCTGAAATATGGAATGATGTAGGATGACAGTGAATAAATGGGATTTGATGAGAGAGAAGGCTAAGTGGCCAAGTGTAAGTGGGTGGTCCACTTCCTCTATTCACATGCCCCTTTCTGATTTTTCTTCTAATCATCAGTACCTATTTCTTTTAGCAGGGCAGCAGCTTTTGATTTGAGCTTTTTTTTTATTCTTTTTATTAAAAAAGCAAGATATTGTTTTGTTCTTGCCTTCAAGACTTCAGGCAGGTCTCAGAATCAAGCAGGGCATGGGCGTCCCTCAAATTTGTAGCTATGAAGCCTGCTCCAAGGCTCAAGCGCTGCCCTCCTTTCTCTATACTTAAAGTCTCTGTACATCAAAGTTCTTGGATATGCTTCTGTTGATGGATTTATTTCTGGTTATAATTGAGGGTTGTAGCTACCGTGATTGTGCATCTTGAGTGTGTTGACACAAAGGTGTCAAGTTTATAGTCTCTTCTTGCATGTGCTTGTTCATTTTCTTGCTTGAACAATTAGTAATCGCCCTCCCCTCCCCTCAATCACAGATCTCTGTACCCAAACCAAAAAAGTCAAACGTAAACAATAGAAATTAGAGGGGCGGGGAGAAGGATAGGGCCTAAAAGAAGCTTTAATATAATGCTAGAGCCTAGACAGCCCCAATAACTTACTGGGTGTGTATGTATATAGTGGCTTGTATATTTTCTGTTCTGTGAGGCTTTTGGAATCAACATCTCTAGTCTCTCTTGCTCGCGTAAAAGGCTACGTACAGCATCTCCTAAACCTCATTATAAGGAGGAGTGGAGGACCCATTCTAAGGCAGGATCTATACTGACCGTTTTTTTGTTGTTACTGATTTAGTCTTTGACACGTTCATCTAATGGTTTGGTCTTTTGGATTGTCCAGGATAAAGCAAGGAAGGGAACGGGAATGCAAATCGATGCTCTGGAGGATGGCTATGTCGACAATGAATTGTTTTCTCTTGCTTCGATTAAGGTTTGTCATCAGAAGTTGCTACATTACTTGGAAGCTGTCATTTTGGTGATTTGTTTTGTGAACTGTAAAATGTAGTTTATTATGGAGACACCATTTACTTAATTCTTTATCACCTTCCTTTTCTTTTCGTTTTATTGTCTTGATGAGGATTCAATTATTATCTGATTGTTTCATGGGGCTGTCAGCAAGGTGGTATGAAGGAAAAGTGGATGTCCTTTTCTTAATTCTTTGTCACCTTTCTGTCCTGTCTTTTATTTTCCTTTTATTGTCTTGATGAGGAATTAAATATGATCTGATTAGTTCGTGCGTTGTCAGTGAGGTGGTATAAAGAGAATTGGATGGATAAATCAGAGCTTTGGGTTGTTTTTTCAGCATTAGCTCCTTCTGTTTGGTGGCTCTGCTCTTAACTTTCGTCTGAACTATAAAAGCCTTAGCCTTGTTCTCTGCTTTGTTTTATTGTCACTCTTTTTCATAACTGTAGCATTTTGAGTTGACTCAGTTGTTGATTGTGGGGCTTTGGTGGAAGTACATACTACTTCCAAGGAAGCTACAAGCCTACAACTGCACCACGAGCTGTATGCTCATCTTATATTTTAGTTGAATCCATTGTGTTTCAGGACAAGGAGGATCTTGCAACTGTTGATACCACGGAAGATGTTGACGTTGATGATTTGGCTGGTAGTGATGATGATGCAGACAATGAGGCTGATGAGGATAGTGAATCGAATGACTTGGATTCTGATGAGGAGCGTACAAGGTTTATTTTCTCTCGTTTGTTTTAAATGGCTTTAAGTGAAGCAACGCTCATTATGATTTGAGATTTACTGTTGAAATTTGTTGTCCTGGAAATTTTCCAGGTATGATGAAAAGCTAGATAAGATTCTTGATGAAGCTTATGAACGTTTCTTAGCCAAGAAAGATGGAAGCACAAAGCAGAGGAAGCGTGCTAAAGAAGCCTACTCTGATGTGCTCGTGGAGGTAATGAGCTTCTACTGGAATCAACTGTCCGTCTCCTTGCTTTATTGTTAATATAACTCATTCTTCCCCTGATTGTGTTGTAGCACTGGCATTGCAATCAGAAAGTAGGATCTGTTATCATCTGATGATGATTGAATTGAGCCTTTTTGCATTTCCTTTGGTTTAATATATTTGGCTGATTTATGGGGAATTATATGTGACTTGGATGGACAAGAACTATGTCTGAGGCCCTATCATGATATTGTGGCATCTTTGCTCTTGTCTGTGCAGGGTAGCGGTGATGATGATGATGATGTAGATCAGCCAGATTATGATTCGGACAAAGACCAAGGTAGCAAGGAAGCTAATCCTCTTGTAGTTCCTATATTTGAGGATAGAGAACCAACCCAAGAGGAAATCAAGCAGAGGTGGTTTAGTCAAGACATCTTCACTGAAGCTGTAGAGGAGGGACAACTCGGTAGGGATGTTAGTGATGATGACATGCAGGTAGATGTAAGAGAGCAGAAACTTTCAGTCCCAAACAAAGCCAAAGAAATCTCAAAGCTACGTTCTTTGGGCGCAGAAAATGTTCAAAAGAGACCGGCAAAGATGCGAGATGATCTAGAGGTTGTGCCTGCTCCTGTTACTGATTCTAGCGGGAGCTCATCCGACGATGACTCTGAGGAATATGATACGGACACAAAGAGTGAGGTGTTGGCTGTTGCAAAGAAAATGCTCAGGAAAAGAAAAAGAGACGAGATAATTGATGATGGTTACAACAAACGTATGTTTGATGATCAGGATGGGTTACCAAAATGGTTTCGAGAGGATGAGATGAGGCATAACCAACCCTTGAAGCCCATCACCAAGGAGGAGGTTGCTGCTGAGAAGGCCCGGTTCAAAGAGATCAACGCGCGCCCTGGAAAGAAGGTAGCACAAGCCAAAGCAAGAAAGAAGAGGGCTGCAATGAGAAATTTGGATAAGGTAAGAAAGAAGGCTAACAGCATCGCCGACCAGAATGATATCCCTGATCGTTCAAAGAGTCGGATGATTGATTCACTGTACAAGAAAGCAGCAACGCCAAGAAAGCCTAAGAAGGAATTGGTGGTTGCTAAAAAGGGGGTCCAGGTTAGGGCTGGTAAAGGTAAAGTTCTTGTGGATAGGAGAATGAAGAGCGATTCAAGACAGCAAGGGATGAAGAAGCAAGGTAAGAAAGGCAAGGACAAGGCCAAAGGCAAAGGCAAGAGCAAGGGCAAGGGCAAGGGCTCTAGTTCCGTAAATGGTTCTGGTAAGAAGGGCAATAAGGGTAAAATGTGAGTCAGGGAGGCTTGTGTAAAAATGTTTCCCAGGCTCTGGCAATTTTGACTAAAACTTAGGAAAGAAGATATTCATTTGAGTAGAGCCAATGATTAATATTATTGTATTTGTTTATTATTTTTGAATTTGTTGCTGGGACGTACAAGTACTTAGTTTCCTAGATATTGTCATACAAATTTCATAATGGTATGTTTGGATATCCGATTTCATTTTAAATTATGGAATTGATCCAAATATGCTATCCGGAAAGGGAAGAAAAGAATTTGGAATTGAGCTGTTATTTACAAATTCCTATGTAAAAACTAGATTTTTAAATTCTAAAGTGGCCCATCAGATTTCCAAATTGTTAAGTAGATAAATGAATCCTTAACACTCCCATTTGTTTATTATGCTTATTTCATTTTATAGATTTTCTGTGATGTAGATACAATATCTCTTGTCCTTTCTCCCTCTTTTCTCTCGCATCATTTGTCTGCAATCATGCATCTCTAATGACATGGATAACACCATAGAGTGCAACACCTCTCGGCTACAAAATAACTAGGATATAATTTTCAACTACTAATGAGGTTTCATACAAGTTAAAGATCCCAAATTGGAGCTCCTATTGGCATGATTCTCTGGAAGCTTATGAGGAAAACTAATAGGTTAAAGTTAAAGATCAATTGATGATGATCTATATGTAATGATACGAAAGTATTGGAAGTCAATAGGAGAGTTAGGGTTTGTAAATTTCGAATTTAGATTTGAGATTTGGTTGGCTTTGAACCAGACACAATTGAGACTCATGGAATTGGTCTTACAACATCCACTTTACAGCCAAAATATGTGGATGGAATTTTGCAGATTATTTTAGGGAAGTGTATAGCAACATGTTCTTATTCTTCATTCAAAGATGAATGGGTTCTTTGAAGTGCATACAATAAATAATTTTTTGTGCAAAACCACCTTAACTTATCACGATTCTAGAAACTCCTACCTTTACGATTTGTTTTTCTAAATTTTCATCTAAACTTTTCAATGCAAAAAAAGACCGTCATTACTATTTTGGATGGATATTTCCAAAAAAAATCAATCTTACTCTAATATACATCAAATGTATACTGAAAACCAATCCAAATGACAAAAACATCATTATTATTTTGAATAAATTTCCAAGAAACATGTACATATGTAGAAAGTTAACATTGAAATCGCCCAAATGAACAATGATGATTTTTAGATGAACACATATTCATATTAACAACAAACCAACATACTTAACATTATCAAATAAAATGAGCATTCATTCAAATAATATGAACATTCATTCAATAAAAATGAACTTACCATATATTACCAAATAAACATTTATGCATAAGGAAATAACATAATCATTATTTTTGAAAGAATATTTCCCAATAAAATAAAACGAACATTGCTAATATTTTCAATGAACATTTTTCAAAGAATGTAATGATATATTAACTGAAATGACCTCTAAATCTATGAAAAAAGCTCAAAAATAACATCATTCACGCATAAATTGTTATTGTATCGACTTAAGATTTCCTAGGAAAATAAGTTGGACGTGTGAAGTTGGCATCGAATTTGAATTTATTGAATGAAAATGTTGAGTACAAGTGGTTTTTGGAAAGAGGATGAAGAGCTTTTAGACAGAAAATGGATGAGAGAGAAATTTTTGGTGTAAATGAATTCAAATCAGAATAAGGAGATAATGGGGGAGAGAGAAAGGAACTGGCTCCAATGCTCCGTGTTCAATGAAAATAAACTAATATTACCTCCATATTCGAAAGGTTGCAACTATAACACCCTATAATTTCACTAGCAATTTCGTGCGTTAATTAAATTAAATTATATGTCATATTTGTATATATATATACATTCTATTTCGATACATATTTATTGTTAGAAATTTTAATTTATACAATTTAGTTTTATTGTAAATGTTATGAAAGTATTTGAGTTGTTACATAATGTGTTTATTTGGAAAGGTATAAATGTATTAATTGCTCGTGTATTTAATATTTGAGTTCGTAAACATATATATTTATTTAGTATTTATTTATTTTATTTTATAAAACTAAGTAGCTTGTAATAATTTTGATCATAAGCATTAATTTTATCTTGGACCGGCTGTGCAAGAAAACTGTTTGTTATCGCTTATTAAGAGGTATGAATGTTTTGGTTGAATAGACTAGAGGTCCGAAGTTTTAGAATAGAAAAGGGAGGGAAGTTTGATTTGTTTTAAATCAGAATTTTATTATTTTTGTTAGCTCTAATCACCTCCCAAATCCTTGCCTTATTAAACCCTTTGACAACCCATCTCCTTACCATCTTTTGATACCCTAATATACTCCTAAAATAATTCTAATAGCTGTCCATAATAAAGAAAGACAACAATTTCCCCTAGGGATACTCATCCTCACCCCTCTTCCTCTCTTTCACTTTTTTCGTCCATTTTCACACACCTATCTAGTTTGCCCTATATATCATTCGTTTCTTAGCAGAATTGGACGTGTGAGTAGTCAAAATTCATCTACTAGGAATGATCTTGCTCGTGGTATAATTTATTTTGAATAAAATGAAGGACGTGACTTCAATTTTCATTTCAAACAGACGAGTCATCCACTTTCTTGGAGTTTTCGGAGCAATGTTCTTCTCTTCTTCGTTTACCATTCTAGTATTATTTTCCACCTAATATCAAGTTAACTAACACATCTTGTAGTACGTTAGAATTTAAGTAGTTGTTTAGGTACGTTAGAATTATGTTAGGATTATAGTTTTTATTAGGATTTATTTTTATGAATGTTTACTCCATGTTTTTTATTATTGTAGTACATCGAATTTTTCTATTTATCATGTTATATGTTAAGTACGTTAGAAACATGTTAGGATTAGTACTTGTGAGTTTTATTATGTGTTACGATATTAGATCTTAATTTTTATATGAATTTAATATGCCAATTTTATTATTTCGACACTAGATATATTATGATTTAATGTTTATTTTTTTCGTTATTCATGTGTTAACCTTTGAATTATGAATATGTTCTTGGTTGAGTTTTAATAGGTTTAGGGTTAATTTTATTAGATCCCTAAATGCTGAAATTTTATTAGTTATTTAATTAAATTATATTAATTCATGTTTTGATAATTTTCATGAATTAGAATGCCTATTTAAGACTTGTATAGATTTATGTTTGTAATTATTGAATTCATGAATGTGTGCATGCATGAGAATTTGGATGAATTTGTGTGCGAGAAAATCATTGTAGGCAAAGAGAGGGCAAGCCCGTCGTGGCCCGCGACCTAGTTCCTACCCCCTTTCTTTTTTTGATTGTTGTCTTGTTCTGTCAGTTTCATGGCAACACTGTTTAAATTTTTATTTTCGAATATATGCAGTAATTTTCATGTTTTATTTATTGAAGCATGTTATTGAATTTTATTATGAATTATTGGATGAATATTTCTTATGTGTAAACCTTGTGTTTGTTTATTTTAAAAATGGCATGAATTATGTTTTACCTTGTATTTGAGTAATCGACGTCATAATGCTGGGGGGAGAATAATATTGTCCTCAGCATCACTTTGCCAAGAGTTTATATACGGGAAATATTATAACTTGATTATAATTAACTTCGTACCCAAACTCAGATAACGACATTGTATAATTTATTATCTTTATTAAAGAGTTTTGAAGGAAATTTATTATATTTGAAGCCGTTATTTGAAGAGTATAAATATACATTTAGTATTAGTATCATTTTTAAGTATCATGTTGAAATATCATTTTGAAGTACCATTTTAAAGTATCATTTTGAAGTATTATTTGAAGTATCATTTTGAAGTTTGATGATTGAAGAATGTTTGATGTTTGAAGTATACCTTTTAATTATCCTATTTTATTTTAATTTGTTACTATTTGAGTTGAGTAGCCTAAGGGATTATATCCTAAAGGAATTGAACATGCACTCCGAGAGCTTAGGGGGCACTAAGCAGGTTGCTACCCTGCATTGGAGAAATTTAGGATATCTTGTCGTTCGAGAGGTCGGAAAAAACTGAGCAGGGATTATCCCGCATTGAGTCTTTGGTCATTCTTAGACACAGTCGGTAAGGATCGTAACCCATAGGTCAATCTGGAGGTTGCGACCTGACATTATCTTATGAAGTGGGATGTGAGTCACTAGCGGTCAACTCACTCAAAATTGTTTTCATGTATTTAATTTTGAAGTCTTTTCTAATATTTTTTTATTTATTTATGGAGTCTATGTTGTCTTATTGCTTTAAATGCTTAAATTATTTATCATGAATTCTTACTTGATTTATTAAGATGTTTCATGCTTTATCTTTCCGTTTTTTTCGATGCAATGCCTATTTGTGAATAACATTGTTCTTTGTACTTAAATTGCTATTTGAATTCTAATTAGACTAGGAGAGTTGTTGTTTACTCACCACTGATTGTGGATTATTGTTGTTATATTTGGCAGATGTAGAAGTTTTGAATTGTCACTGTTGGACCCGGGTTGTGAGACACGGCCTTGTGAGCGAGGATATGGTTTTAGTTATTGTTTATGAGTCATTTAATATAGGATTAAAGACCTAGTATTTATTAGATATTTGATATCACGTATTTATATAGTGTTTTCTCCCCTATTTATGAGCTAATTCGTGCGTCATTTGAGCTCTTCGGAGCTATTTTATACTAACTATCGTATATAGTTGTGGTTTTGTGTTTTAGTGTTGAATTGCAGATTTTAGGGATTTTTCTCCTTATTTCTGAGCTATTTGGAAGCAACCACGACTTTACTAGATGTTACGGGGCACGTAGGAATGATCACGAGCTTTATGGATAGTTTAGGAGGTCCGAAGACCTCTAAACGTGAAGAGTTAAGAGTCAAAGAGTCAAAAGGAGCTTCCCGTACTCCGATTAGGCAGAAAATGGCCCGATCGGGCGAAGATTTATTGATCGGATGGTAAAGTTTTGCACCTGATCGGGCGGTCGTTGCCCGACCCAATCGGGCGAGAGAACAAAGGAAAATAAGATGGGCAATCTTACTAACAACTCGATCGGGCAAGGCCCACCCGATCAGGCTGGCCCAAACTCCAGAATCTGCCAAAGTTGAATGCTGCCAGCTGCGAGAAAAGAGAACTGCTGGGCTCCCAATGCACCCCAGGCCCGAATGGGCGCTGCTGCCCGACCCGATCGGGTGGGGGCCCAATCTTCAAGTTATTGCTGCGCTTGCGTGAACCAAAAGAAAATGAGTTGGGCTTCTTACTACCAGCCCGATCGGGCAGGGTGTGCCCGACACAATCTAGTGGCAGCCCAATTGCCCCATTTTCATGTTGCTTATGCATGGAATCCAAAACAAATTAAATGTTGGGAAAAATTTAGTGTGGGCCCGCTCAGGTCCCGCACTCGATTCCGAGATTTTCTATCTTTTATTTTCCGTTTTTAATTAGATTTTGGAGCTATTATAAATAGATTTTCCTCAATATTTTAGAGGGATCTTTTATTCTAGTTTATTTCCATTGTTCTTTAGAGAGCTTTTATTAGATTAAACACTTTAGATTAGTTTAAGGGGTGATTGAACCTCGGATTTGATTTCAATAAAGGTTATTGCTTTCCGTCATTCGGTATTGTTCTTCTTTCTTAATCTCTTTAATTGCTTGTGATTGTTTAGATTAATTATTATTTTGATTCATGATGTTGAAATTAGGGTTCTATAGTTTTATTATTGTTGATTTAATTATGTCTTAGTAGTTTAATTTCTAGGGATTTGGTGAGGGAAGCCATGTTTATACCTTAATTAACTGAATTGCTATTAGTTTCTAGGGTTTGATGAGATTGATTATGGTGTGATTTGTTCTTATTGAGTAATTAATATTATTGAGCAGTTTCATTGATTACTTGAGGTTAATAATTGTTTGCACAGACCCGTCTTACTTTTAGAGGCCTATTACACATCAGTAATTCTGATTATGTTTGTGAACATGCTCCATATGTTATGGGCGTTGAGACTTAGCCATAGCTTGACACTGCTCTAATCTATCGAATCTTGACCTAGGTTCTAATAGTTGTTTGATCCCTTGATTGGTATAAGCATGATGGACCGAACTAATTCCCTAGACTTTTATTTCATAGATTAAAATCCCTTTTTATATTGCTTTCTAGCGTTTAATTAGTAGTTTAGCTTATTCTTATCTGATTTTGTATGAAGTAGCTGTATAGCTAAATATCAACTTAGAACTCCGTCTCTCTGTGGATTCGACCCTACTTCCCTTGACTATCATTGTTAGAGGACTTAGGATTATCTTTGATTAGGTGATACGACTTTAGCCTGTCAAATTTTGGCGCCGTTGTCGGGGAGTCGAATAGTTTCTAAGTTTTTATTTGGTTATTTGGTCTACTTCTCTGTGCCTCATTGGAACTTCATTGTTCCAATTAAGGTACGTTTTACCGCTTCTTTTTGTTTCTTTTGTCTGCTCAGGTCTCAAAGAAATGGTTCCCCCGTCCCAGCGAATCCCGATCTTATAAGGACAATTAGGCAGATTCGAAAGAAAATTCAGAGTGAAAAGCAGTTTGTTCAGCTGAACACCTCTGAAGCAGACACCTCGAGTTCAGTTATGTCTAAATCACTGAAATCATATGGGGTGCCCAATCCAGATGCTCTCTCAACTGGACCTACGATGCCCACCATCACCGCTAACAATTTCGAGATTAAGCCTGGACTCATTAGCATGGATCAGCAAAATCAATATGGTGGACATCCTACTGAAAATCCGGCCAATCGTTTGCAGAGATTTCAACAACGCTGCCGAATTGTAAAGCATCAAGGAGTCACACCTGAGAAATCGAAGGTCATGTTATTCGAGTTTTCACTCCGAGACAGAGCTTAGAAGTAGTTCAACGACATCAAAGTGTCTGAATGGTCGGAGATTTCTGCCGCGTTCCTGAGATAGTATTATCCACCTACAAAAACAACAGAAATCAGAAATGAACTAGCCACGTTTTCCCAAGAGCCTGATGAAACACTTCGGAAAGCTTGAGCTAGGTTCAGATATTTGTAGAGAGTGTCCACATCACAACATGGACAAATGGTTCTTGACGCAGACATTCTACAATGATCTGCAGCCTCAGACGAAGAGTATTATTGACTCGTCCGCATGAGTATTTCTGGATAAGGAAATGGATGTAGGCTATGATTTTCTGTCACACCTTGCAACCAATGATCAATTCACTTCCCGAAGCCTCACAAGGAAGGTAAGGTAGACGCCATTGCATTACTGACTTCGCAAATAGCGAAGTTAAGCCAGAAGATGGACACCTTAAGACCCTCTACCTCGACACCCCCTCCCTTGAGTATTAATGCTATGTCTGCCGTAGCACCCATCACCTCATCTTACTGCGAGGTATGTGGTGTTCAGGGTCATTTTGGGCATGACCATTAGTTCAGTCAACATCAGATGGAGCAGGCAAATGCCTTCCAACAGACACCACATAATTTCCCCCCTCCACATGCCTACCAAAATCAGCAAAACTATCAACCCCGACCTCCACAATATCATTCTAAACCACCATACTACCAAACCCCCTGGTTTTCAGAAACCTCCATCACAGAATTTCCATCACCTTAATAACTTCCAAGCCCCACAAAATTCTCTAACCCCACCTCCACAAAACATAAACCCACAAAAGCCTTCCATGTCTGAATTGATGAAACTGGTGTTGAGCACACAAAAAACTAATGAGGAGGCGCAAAGAGCTCAAGAGAGGCATTTGCTAGATATGTAGAGAGCTAATGAGGAGGCACAAAGAGCCCAAGAAAAGCACATAAAACTTCTCGAAACACAGATTTCCCAATTGGCAGAAAACAATGCTCAGAGACAGCAGGGACAATTGCCTGGGCAACCCATTCAGAGGGAGCACGTGAATGCCATCACTCTTCGTAGTGGCGCTGCTTATGATGCTCCTCCATTGCCCATTGATGAGGTTACCCCAACTACGGGACGAAGAAGGTGGTAGAAGAAGGAAAAGGGAAGAGTTTGACGTCTGAAGTCGACTTATCTGGGGAAGCTGAACAGACAGGGAAGAAAAAGGAGAATGTTTCTGAAACGGCTTTTATACCAAGGCTACCTTTTCCTCACAGGATGCAGCAATCAAAGGTCGATCAACAATTTGGTATGTTCTTGGCAATGGTCAAGAACCTTGAGGTAACGATTCCATTCACCGATTTAATTACCCAAGTCCCTGTATATGCCAAATTTATGAAAGACATGATCATTAAGAAAAGAGACTTTGATGGGGTAGAACGTTTCACACTTACTGAAGAGTGCAATGCTTTTATTTAGAATAAAACCCCACCTAAGTTAAAAGATCCGTGTAGTTTTTCCATTCTCGTCCATCTTGGACCTATTTTTATTGATAAAGCTTTGTGTGATTTAGGTGCTTCTGTTTCTGTTATGCCATTATTAGTTTATAAGAAACTGAACATGGGAGCACTTAAATGCACACAAATCACTTTACAGATGGCTGATCGTTCTATAAAATACCTCCTAGGTGTTTTAGAGGACGAACCTATTAGGGTCGGGAAATTCTATATTCCTGTTGATTTTGTGGTGTTAGATATGGATGAGGATGCCCATATTCCCATTATTCTGGGTAGACCGTTTTTGTGTACTGCTGGTGTTGTTATTGATGTTAAGTATGGGTCTTTAACTCTGAGTGTTGGTGATGATAAAGTGATTTTTAAACTAACCAATGCTGTTAAGGCACCTATGTTTGAACAATCTTGTTGCACGGCTATGGTTTTGGATGAGGTAGGTGTAGAGAAGGTTCAAAATACACCTAAGGTTGTCTCACCGTCTGGAGGTATTATCAAGAACATTTGGAGAAGGAAGATGTTTGATGAGGGTGGCTCTCACTGCCTAGCCCCTCCAATTTGAGAGATGAAGGTATTATGGTCGTGCGGGACCTTTATAAACCAGCGCTGTGCGAGAGGCAACTCGTATTTTCCTCCTATTCCTTTTTCCTTTTTATTTATTTTTTCTTTTTAGTGCGAGAGAGTGAGGGTACTAACATTGTTTTTCCTCTTAGCATCGTTCTTTGTTCACCTTTTGGCATTGAGGACACTGCCAAGTTCAGCTTGCGGTAGGATTTCTGTTTATATTCTCTATCTCTTTTACTGCTTTTTAGGATAAATTAATTGCTTTCGAAAAATACTGAAATTTTATAAAAAATATGGTTCCCATGACTGGTTTAGTTGCCTCCTAGTGCCCCTGGTTGTGTTCTAATTAAAAATGATTTGACTTCTTTTTTTGGATAGTTGGGCATTTGTGATCTTGAGGCTATGATTTCATGTTTGATTGCTATGATTTCGAGCGAATTTTGATTATATTACACCACATTGTGCTGCATGCCTGAATTTGTTAGACTGTGAGGTTTCTTTGTAGCCTGTTGGATTCATATCTTTATGCAGTCTTTTTTTGTCTGTTAGTTCCACTTTAGTGGATTGATCTTGACTTTGACTTCGTACTTGTCTGATATTCGATGACTTGTAGCATTTGCTGTGATAGAGGCCATCTTTTGTCTGATTCTTGAGCCTCAGAGTGAATTTTTGATATACTTTTATCCTCCTTAGCCCCGCTGAGCCTAGTGACTTATTTCATGTTACTAAAACCCTTATTATGAGCCCATGGCCTTTATTTTGATGCTATTTCCAAGCCTAGCTTGGGGGAGCTTTTGTATGGGTTGAGTTTGAGATTGGTTCAATGGTTTGGTGTGGTCTTTGGAGAATTAAAGTGTATTTGACATGGTTTGAGTGTGAGGAAAATAAAATAAAAAGCAAAGTTAGAGTTGCGTGAATGATTGGTTCGTAAAATGAAAGGAAAAGAAATAAAAGTTCAAAAGAATTTAAAGTTCCGTCATTCACGTTTGTTTATAAAGAAAAATATGCTATTTTGCTTGAAAAATGGGTTTGTTGTGAGTTTTCATTGTTTTGTAAGAGTTGGGTTATGTTTCATGGTTATATAGTGCTGTTGGGAGTTCTTGGTTTTTCCACCACAATTCCTAAAAATATCCCCTATCTCTTACCTAAGCCCCATTACAACCCTATAAAGTTCTCTTAAGCTCGTGTCTGCATTATTTATTGGATTGATTTCAAGTTAGTTTGTCAAAGTTAAAGAGTATGTCTGCTAATTGAGTCGACTTGGCTAGGATGAGCATCATTTAACCTTCTTAAACACATGAGAGTGTGAGTGGGAAGGACAATTATGGTCGGGTTGGTGAGTGTTCGGGCATATTCTTTGCCTGCCACAAAATGTAGAGGAGTGACACCTTTGTGAGAACCTTTTCAATATTTGTATGCCATGTAGACGAGTCGAATTTGATGGTTTGCTTGGAAGATTGGTAGTTGGATGGATTTGATTAGCCGAACTTGAATTTTGCGTACTTGAACTATTCTTAGTGTTGAAAATGTTTTCGAGCTTTGTTTGTTCTTATCTATGGGGTGAGGCATCCTATTCCATGTTCATGTTCTGTTTGCTTGAGGACAATCAAAGGTTTAGCTTGAGGGAGTTTGATATCACGTATTTATATAGAGTTTTCTCCCCTATTTATGAGCTAATCCATGCGTCATTTGAGTTCTTCGGAGCTATTTTATACTAACTATTGTATATAGTTGTGGTTTTGTGTTTTAGTGTTGAATTGCAGGTTTTAGGGAGTTTTCTCCTTATTTCTAAGCTATTTGGAAGCAACCACGGCTTTACGAGATGTTATGGGGCACGTAGGAATGATCAAGAGCTTTATGGATAGTTTAGGAGGTCCCAAGACTTCTAAACGTGAATAGTTAAGAGTCAAAGAGTCAAAATGAGCTTCCCATACTCCGATCGGGCCGAAAAATGGCCCGATCGAGCGAAGATTTATTGATCGGGTGGTAAAGTTTCGCACCCGATCGGGCGGTCGTTGCCCGACCCAATCGGGCGAGAGAACAAAGGAAAATATGATGGGCAATCTTACTACCAATCTGATCGGGCAAGGCTCAACCAATCGGGCTGGCCCATACTCCAAAATCTGCCAAAGTTGAATGCTGCCAACTGCGAGAAGAGAGAGCTGCTGGGCTCCTACTGCACCCCAGGCCCGATCGGCAGAAAGGGAGAGAAATCTTGATCTATCTCTAGTCATATGCTTTGAACAACCATTGTGTAGGTACTATGTGTTGTCCCCCCCACCCCCACCCCCCCAATCTAGCTTGCAAGAAAACTATTTTTTAGAGTTAGGAACCCAATCTTTCTTGGGTTCCTTTCCTTCATTAACATTAGATTTCTATTTCCATGTTAATTTGCTTGTTTCCAAGTTTTTGTCTAATCGACCAAGTCTAATAGGGCATGATTTCCTATAATGACCAGTTTTCCCACAAAACATACAAACTTTATCACTTAGTGAATCAAATCTCTTTTTAGGTTTTTCAAATTTCTTTTTGTGATTGAAACCAAGACCTTCAGTTCGTTTGGTTTGAGGTTTTCTAATCCAATTAGGAATAGGAAGGAACTTCTTCTTGTTCCTACTTAAGTTCAGTTCCCCTTCAAGTTCCTTGTTTTCTTTTTCCAAAAACGAAACATGATTTTTCAATTCTTTTATCTCAAATTTGAAACTATGTAAGGGAACTGACTTAATGTCAAAGAAACTCACTTCAAGAAATAATTCTTTCAATTGAGATAACTCAAGGCTTAACAAGTAAATCTCATTTTTAACAATTTTGAAATCCTCTTTTAAGTTTAGATTTTTATCAAACAACTCGAAAAATCTTTTTTCAATGTCGGTTCGAATACTTTTAAGCTAAGAAGTATGTTCCTTTGCAACTACTAAAGCATGTTGACTTTGGTTCAACTTAATGGACTCATCTTTGCAATCATTTACAACATCAACAATAAACGGAAATAGTTGCTCTTTTCTTAAAGAATTAAGACGAGTTTTGAATAGTGTCTAAACTTGCCTCAAGAGATTCGATCTCATCATCAGATTCGAAATTGTCAAGTGCCATGGGACAAAAGTTTGTTGTTTCCTCATTACGTTGAGGGTCATCTTCTCCCTCGGAATCAGATTCTCCCGATGCAGCAACCATTGCTTTCTTCAAGTCGGATCTAGTATAGGAACTCTTGTACTCCTTGTTCCTATCTTTACTCCATTCCCTTCCTTTTCCTCTGTCTTGTTCCCATTGGGGACACTCCTTGATAAAGTGATCGGAACTGCCACATTTATGACAAACAGGTTTATTAGAATATTTCTTATTTTTTTTACCTTTGTAGTCTCCATTCTTCATGTTCCTAAAAATCCTTTTGAATTTTCGGACCATGAGAGCGAATTCCTCTTCGTCAGTTTCCGAGTCATCACTTTCATCGGCTTTCAAGGCAATCGACTTCTGTTTGGACATATCTCCATTTTCATTGTCGAAGTGTAGCTCATGAGTCATAAGGGAACCAACAAGTTGTTCTAGATTGAACTTTGTAAAGTCATTAGTTTCTTGTAAGGCCGCAACCTTAGATATCCATCGATCCCTAGGAAGGCTCCTTAGGACCTTACGTACCTGTTCCTCAGGGGTAATCACTTTTCCAAGAGAAAATTGGCTCATTAATAATATTTGTGAAGCGTGTAAACATCTCTTGAATATATTCTTTTGATTTCATTTGAAAAAGTTCATATTTGTTCATCAAAAGATCTATTTTTGATCTCTTAACTTCACTCGTTCCTTCATAAGTGACTTCAAGAAGATCCCAAATTTATTTTGCGGTTTTGTAACCCATGACACGATTGTGTTCGTGGGGTCCAAGACCACAATGAAGCAGTATAATGGCAAGAGCATTAATTTCCATTTTTTCGAAATCAGCTTTGTTGAAATCAGAAATGGATTTAGGAATTACCTTGTTTTTGTCACTAGTGGTAGTAAGTTCAAAATCGCCTACCTCTATGACTCGCCATACCTGGTAATTAGTGGCTTTGATGAAGATCTCCATTCTGTTCTTCTAGTAGGTATAGAACTTGCCGTTGAACATAGATGGCCTCTGTGTAGAGTAACATTCTTCCAGTTTCTCTCTAGTATTCATATTTACTAAGATCTTGAACTCAACAGGGTTTCCAGTGTTTTTAGAGTTCCCGCTCTGATACCAATTGTTATATAATATGAGCACTACAAGAGGGGGGGTGAATTATAGTGAGAGAATATGCTATACTTTTTGCGGAAATAAAAGCTAGCTAGAGAACACGAGAAATTGTAGCAATGAAAAACTTCCTAGGCTCAAAGAAGAAACGACCTCGACCACAAGAAATTTTGACTCTAAACTTTCCACTATAATAGTCCAAACGACTCTGTTTACAAACCTATTACTTTTCTCTCGGACCACAACTTGAGTACAGTACCCACAACTGTTGTCCCTCTCGAACTTCCCTCGAAGTTCCTCTCTTTCTCTTTCTCACGCTTCACTCAAAGCTTCTAACACTTACAAGAGTTCACTCAAACCCTTACCCAAAAATACAGTGTGTAAAGCAATGGAAGAGTACAAACTCGAATAAAGTAAGTATGAATTCTCTTAGGAACGACACTGACTCTTTAAGACAACTAAGAATATTCGACTAAGTTAGACACATTTAATTCCAAGGTTTAGGCGCCTATTTATAATGTACTTAGACAAGACCACTACATATGTCCACTAATCCATGATCTACATAACTTTAATCTATTTATTAGTTTTTATTAAACTTTCCTTGAGAAATAAATAACCACTAACCCACTACTTAACTTAATGAAGTGAAGCAGTAATGTTAAACGTGGTTTATAGAATTGGAGCTTAATTAACCTAATTAAAAATAAATTAAGGCTTGGGAAGAAAACAATCAAGCCCACTCACCACTTCACACCAAACGTGTAGCAGTGAATATAACGTGATATTAATTTTCTTGGGGAGTAAATAAATAATTTCTATAATTAGTTTTTAGGAAAATATCTTTTATAAATATCTTAAACATAACCGAAAATCAGATTAAGTTTTACAAATAAAATCTTTTGAGTTAAATAAAATATAAAAGATAAGATTTATAAGATTTTGATACTATCCTAATTAAATCTTAAAATCATTTTAAATAAATTCCTAACAAACTAACAGCTAACTCCCTAATGTCATGGATCAAGTCAAAACTAGCTTAGGACTCTCTAACAAACTTACTTGGGCGCACAACTATGTTAGGCGCACAACTTGAGAATTGTTAGCTGTTCCAAAAGTCATTTCTAGGTCTGTTCCCTAACCTTGTTCCTAATAGTGTCAGATCTGTTCCTGTCATGGGAACAGAACTAAGTTCCGTTTGAGAAATCAACACAAACTAGATTAAGTAATTACTCGACCTTAACAAGAAAATATTAAATACATCCTAATGTATTCTAATCTTCACTCCAAGCTTGATACTTCATCTTTCGAACATCTTCACTTCTATCTTTGATTAATTCTCAAATTTAAACCTTCGATCAAGTATTCTCTTTGCTCGAGAATGAATTACCTAGCAATATCATAAATAGAACACAATATGTCTTTTGTTGGTTAAGTCATCTTCAAAACTCATGGGTCAATAATTTACATAATGGTATTGGATATTTATGAGTTTGTAGTACTGTTTTTGGGATGAGTGTATGAGACACCATCTCCTATATTTACTTTGAGGATGATTTACGTTTGGGAATGTTTCATTTATGATATAGTTTATTTATCCTTAGAGTAACATTTCCATCTCAGTAGTATTTCCGCTGCCACTTGTTCATTGATTAATAGTTTATTTATTTTATTTTATTTTAGCTTTATTTTATTACTAATAAAAGACGGGGTGTTACGACAACACTTTTTTTGCGATTCCCAATGCAATTTGTTGTAAGTGGTATTAGATATGTAATTAAGGGGGGCGAGAACCATTGGTTATTTAGGGCCTGTTTGGTTCAAAATGTTGGAATGGTATGGATTGGGATCTCATACCTGGATGGTATGGATTCTAAATCCCATACCAAGTTGAAATTGTTTGGTTCGATCTTGGAATGGATTCTATATTCATTCAAACTGTTTGGTTCATTTCTGGAATGAATTTCAACTGTTTATTTTTTTTGTAAAAAGTATTTTATTATTATAAATTATTTTTATTGTATTAGTTATTATCATTTTTTAAGATGACCAATTTTTTATCTTTTTTAATAATTGATTTTTTATTTACAAATATTGATTTTAATTTTTTTTCTTAAAAAAGCCAGCCCCCAAACCATCTCTTCCCTCCCCTTCCCCACCCACTGAACCACCGTCACCACCATAGACTGCCACCCTCATCTTCACCCACAACAAAATTGCCATCCCCCACCCATCAGATCCCCTTCACCATCCACCAAAACCCCTTTAGCAACCCACGAAACAGCCATCCCCCTCCCACCAAAACCCCTTCGCCACCACTGAAATCCCTTCAGCCACCAACAAAACCCCTTCAGCCACCAGCGAAATCCCTTCAGCCACCCACCAAAACCCTTCTCCACCCACGACCCCTTCAGCTACCCACGATACGACCTCCCCAAGCACCAAACCCTTCACCCACCACGAAACCACCCTCACAAAACACGAAATATCCTTCCCCAAGCACGAAACGCGCTCCCAAACATGTTCTGGCGGAATCTTCTGTCGTCAGGGAAGGGGTGAGAAATGGGCGGTTGGGCAAAGAGGGTGGCGGGAGGGTGGTTATTTGGGGAAGGGATGGTGGGAGGGGTTGTTCTATGTTTCTAGGGTTTGATACCATGTTGGAATAGAGTCTCAATCTTAGGGAGGGGGGTAAGTTTCTGATTCCAAGGGATTTGGGTAGAGTTAGATACCCATGGGTATCTCATTCCATAGCAAAATAAGCTAACCAAACACTTGAGTGTCTTCTAATCCATACCATTCCATTCCAACTAGGTGAACCAAACACCCCCTTATATTGTAAAAAAAGTAGGAGAGAGAATGGGGAACTAATATTAATCTCACACCAGTATTGGGAGACAAGTCAGTGAGTGTGAGCATTTGGCACAATTTTTGGTGCACTTTTTTACATTCACCAAAATTTCATACTTTCCATCAAAAGTAAATTTACCTTCATAAAACCTCCAACCCAACATCACTCTCTCTTATATTTATATAGTCAATGAGAGAGTTTCGAGAAATTAATATTCATAAAAAAATACACATGTTCATCATTAAGCTAGCTAATTTAAGTCTAAGATGCACTACACACACTGCACTTAATTACAGACTTTAGTTAGTCCAAAATTTACGTTGTTTTAAGCCCAAAAAAAATCAGAAACCACTAACAGCCCTTCAAAAAACGTCTTCAACAACAACCAAGTTGAATGGAGGAAGAAAACGATTTGATCTTGGACATCTCATTGAGGTTGATGGGTTGGAGGATGACTGTAATCCCCCGTAATTTTATGAATTTTATAAATGTATTTAAAGTATATATTTATAAATAGTTTTCATGTTTATTTAATTAAATTATTTAAGAGTTGAATATTTTGGAAGTCAAATGATTATTTAAACGTTTTAAATAATCATTAATATTTTAGGAAAATTGACAGGGATAATCCCAACTATGACCGTACCGCTCAAAATAATCTCAACTATGATTTATTGTAGAACAATCAAAACTATTGGGCTTACCTTCCCAAAATAATCCAAACTTTATCTTTTTTGCCTTCAATGATCCACTTTGGGATTGCTATATATAATATAATTAAGAGTTTAAATTATTTTGAAAAGGTATCTCTATTAGTTTGGATCATTCTAGAATAATTCATAGCTGAAATTATTTTGAGCAGAATGGTTATAATTGGGATTATCCTTGTCCATTTTTCCAATATTTTATTGGGTTGGACTTTTAAGTTATTAAACATTTATTTGGGTTTTGAGTCATGTTTTTAAGTAATTTTAATTACGGGTTGAGAAGTCCAAACCTCCCTTTAAACTTGATGATCAACTTAAAGCCCAATTAAAGCCCTAACCTACTTGTACAAGGTTTCTAAGAAAACCTATAAATACTTCATTAACCCCCAATTTCCACACTTTTATTTCTCTCTCTTTTCATCCTTTACCCGTCGGCCACACACCCTTCTCCCTCTCACTCTTGCTTCTGGCGGCCACCCGACACCACACTCACTCTTTTCCCTTTTCTCTGGTGAGCCACTGCCACCCTCACACTCCCTCGCCATTTGTGCGCTGCCACGCAGCACCTGCAACACCACTCTTTCTCCTTCGTGCGCCTGACATCAGTCGTAGCCCAGCCGCACGTACTCTACGCTTGCGTGTTTTCCTCCCTTTGTTTCGGTTTTGCTCATGTTCTGTCAGGTTATTTTGTTATCCCTTTTTTCTCTATATTATTTATTAATTAAAGCTTTTATTTTTAATGTTCAATAAATAAAATTTATGACTTAATTGTTTTACTTGATAAATTTCAGATTTACTGATTTATATTTAAAGTGAGTTTTAAATATAACAATAAGGATTTTTAAGGTTTTTAAAGTCTAGTTTGATAATATTATGTTTAATTTTATTAAAGGTTGAAACTTTAATAACAATATAAGGATTTTAAAACGAGTTTGAGGCGTTTTAAAATATTTTTAATTGTTGCGAAACAATTAGGATATTAATTCGTGAATATTTTATTATTTAGTAGACGAAGAATTTGCCTTGAGTGATTTCTAGAGTTCCTAAAGTGACCTCTAATTTTATCTACACAAGGTACGTACATGTCCTTATATGTTAGACTAGTATCATATCCTAAGGTTAGGATTTTGTACAGTATCATGTATAGGGAACCTTTTATGGTTCGTACGTGGCAATTGTTTTATGGAATCACGTGTTGTGGAGCATGTTAATTGCCTATAATGTTTATTATATGATTGAATGAATTTTTGATTAACCATGTTTGGGAAGGGAAGTTTATTTATAAATTCGCATAAGGGGTTTATAAGTATATTATTGTGAATCATGGAAATTGGTATTGTTTTCCCATATTGTTATTTTATTACTTCTCAAAGGTTGAGGACTTTACGTGTAAGTTGGATTAGAAGCATTATTATTATTTTATCTCATTACAAAGATTGAGGGCTTTGCAGGGTAAGTGATATCTTTGTCTTCAGACAATTCGATTATTGCTTTTAGTCAACAAATAAATTGAGGCTTAATTTCTTGGTCAGTTGGAATTGTTTTCTCACGATGTTTAATCCTAAGATAAAAATAATTTTTTTTTGTATCCATGTTATGTGTGAGTTGTCTTTGTTAGAATCCAACATTAAATAACATATTAATACTTAAAGTGAAAGTGAAAATCAATAATTTCATACTTGTGCACGTCTGATGTTTTGGACTAGTATGAGTTGGAGTACATGGTGGTAGCCCGTGGCTATTCTATGGGGCCGGATTGATTACTGTGCCTTATTTTCTACTAAAAGGTTCCTCGTATAGTTGGTCATGGGGATTAAGGAGTCGCACCCGTAATTCGTCTTCTAAATTGAAGACAAGGTTTAGTTGGACAACTCGATCTATTGACTATTCAATTTGATTAATGAATTATTCTTTGTAGTTTTGTAAATTCGAGTTATTTCATGAGTTGATGTTTTATTCAGATTAACGTTGATCATGTTTTATATTTTTCTAGTATCATGCTAGGTTTACGTGCATTATGTTGTGATTTATGTAATTAACTTTCCTGATTATGTGCTTTCTGTGTGTCGATCATGACTGTGCCTATTGATCATATTATGACTCTTAGTTGGCGAGTGATCTATCAATTGAGTAGTTGCGTACAGGTTGAAGAGGATGCATCCATACTCATTGGGGAATTGGGAGATGTTGATGAGAGATCATTTTGTCTATTATATTGTTGCTTTTATTTATTCTCGTTTATTAAGTTACTTTATGGATGGTTTATTTAAATTTTATAAGTTGGTTTTAAAGTATGTTGGAAGTAATGTTTTGACAATTATTATGGTTTTAAGTATTTATTAAAGGATTTCATCAATGTTTCGCTGTAAAATCCTGAGTAAGCTGATACATTTTCTCACGGGCGATAATGCCTTGATAATTCTCTTTGTTTAGTTGGAAAATATATGTTTTATAAAAGAGAGACTTGTCTGGGTGTTACTGATGCATCAAAGTTATTCGCCAATATTAGGTAGATTTTAAGTTGTTTTGTGTATCAGTTTGTGTTTAGAGTTTGGGTTTTGGCTTGATTTGGTGTTAATAAGGTTTAGAGAGTCGTGTCGCAAGTTTTGGTGTGTTTTGATCATGCTGCATTCTATCATCTTCCGAAGCGTCAAGTCATCCAAGCTCCAACGACAAACTCTTCCGAAGCCTTCTGAAGTCCTTTGAAGCAGCCGAGCCAAACTCCAAGTCTTCCAATCTCGAGCTCCGAGCATCAAGCCGTTGCAGCGGCTAAGCCACTTGAAGGAGGATCTTGCAAGGCTTGCCTAGCCTTTCCTTCTCCTTTATGGTGTAGTTTTTGAGAGTGGGGAGGCAGCAGCCTGTCGCGAGTCACGACAATGGTCGCGGGTCGCGACCTGCTCTACCCCCAATTCTCTTTTCTATTACTTTTCCTTCTACAGATTATTTTTCATAATGTTCTTAGATCGTTTTTATTTTAGAGAGAGAGAGAGAGGAGAGCTCAGCACTTAGGTTCCATTTCTAAGGTTTGAAACATCAACATTTCTTAGAAATTTCTTATGCAAATCATGTATGTTCTAGCGTAAACTTGTTCTTGGATCCGGTTAGTTGAAGCTTTCAACCTTTATATGTGAGAACTCTTGTTCTTATCATCTCCCTGGGTTATTGTGAGGTCTCTGAAGCTTATTTCATTGATATTTGCATAATCTTGCTAGGAGTACTACTAGTTTAGTTGTGTGAATGATCAAATGCTAGAGTTGAGAACATAAGAGGTTGGTTATGTTCTTTGTTATT
Source organism: Patellifolia procumbens (assembly GCA_947645195.1). Taxonomy (NCBI): domain Eukaryota; kingdom Viridiplantae; phylum Streptophyta; class Magnoliopsida; order Caryophyllales; family Amaranthaceae; genus Patellifolia; species Patellifolia procumbens. Next base: position 5,359,800 of record CANSGD010000183.1, on the reverse strand, counting down.
AAGTAGCATACTAAGTGTTTGATGTTATGCTGATTTGTTGCTTCAAGTACTTAGAGACATTTTGCTTATTGCTTGAATGTTATTACTTCAATATCATTAGCAATCCTATTACGCCTCGGTTTTAAAGCTACTATTGGTTTGAAACTTAAATGCTATTTGTTTAGTTAGGTGATAGTAAGAGGGGGTTCAAACCACGCTGATCGTGTTTGTTTAACCACGATCTAGGAGGTTAGAGGTTTAGTCTTCTCAATAGGTGTAATAGCCTGAATTTTAAGCAGGTTGAGTTTAAAGCTACTTATATTAAGTTATTTAAATAGGATTCTAAAGTACTTCGTGAAGAGAGTTACTTGGATTGTTAGATATGTTAAGGTTTCAATTGGTTTTAGCCCTTTAAACAGATTAGAATACTCTCCAACACCATATGAGGACAAAAGTGGGTAAGAGCTACCATTCTTATTGGTTAGGAAGGTTTTGGAAACCAAGAAATAAGTTAGAAGGTCTTTAAGAACCTTATTCATTAATATTGTGAAAATCGTATAGAGATCGTGTTATCGGGTAGCAACGAACTTCCAGTTAAAGAGCCTTTCGGGGTTGAATTACCCATAAGAGGTTTCCCTCTCCTATAGGTACCGCCGTTTACCTGCTATAAATAGCAGTTTTGGGTTTTCGGTTCTTTTCACCCAATTTTTCTTCTAAAATACCTACTTTTTCTTACATATATCTCTTTTATACATCCATATTTAGTTGTTCAAGCCTTTGTTCAAGCCTTAAAGCCTTGGGAAGGTATAGAAAACTCCATAGAAACATCAAACATGATGTTGTAAGTACAGCTTTGCATCCTCTTGGGTTTAGCTTACCTATTCATGTTCTAAAGCTTGTTTAAACTAATGTTTAGCACCTTACTTACTCAGGGGGAAGCTGTAGGAAGGTTACAGTGGTGAGACTTGTTTATTTTGGTACTAAGAGGTAATAGAAATCATATTAAGTTGGATTTTACCGAGGTATGAAACTAGTGAAGAGTAGTAAATTGTTATTGATATCTATTGTTGTTTTTGTTATGAGGTGAATGTTTTGGGACATTGATTACGGGTTTCAAGAAATCCAATAGAACTACGGAGTTCTCGAAGTATGATATATCAATCTACGAAAGAATTAAGCGTTTGAGGTAACTTTTATTTTCAGCAAAACCTATTTCATGCCCATGTGTTTTGTACTTCTATTTTGGTGAAGTAGTTCGTACTATGGCCTTAGATATGAATGTGTTGTTGATATTGAAACTGTGTTTTGGTTGATTATGAATATTATTTGTTTTGGCTGGCTAGTTTGTGAACTGAAATGAAAAGCGGGTAAGGTACAGGTGGAGGAGCTAAATAATATATTGAAATGGTTATAGTGTGAACCGCTGTGGTTGTATCGTGTAAGTGATAAGTGAAGTGTAAACTAAAATAAATTGTGTCGAAAGCCTATACTTGCCAGCGATTTGTGTAAGGGGATTGAGCTATGCCAGTCGTATACATTTACAAGAATGATTATCATTTTCAAAGTGATAAAACGATTTGAAATGAAAATGTTTTTAACGGGCTGAAGTAAGAGTTACGAGTTTTCCACTCATTTTGGATGTTTTCCTTGTTTTCTATTTCTTCTGTTATTTTCAGGTACATTATGGAAAGCTCAAAATGGTTTGAAGAGATCGCGATGTTGAAAACTTCCATTTACAGAGTTGTAGAATAAAGTTCAAGTTGTAGTTTGAGGCTTAAGCTAAGATAGTTCGTATAAGATATCATTGATTTATTGTATTGTTCTGGGAACTTGAGTTAGAGACATCGTTTAACTTGAGATTCAGAGTAAAGGATATTTTTTTGTGGGTCCAGGATCGTGTATTTAAGGTTATTTCCGCTGCAAGTTCCATCTAAAGTATTATTGATTATTATTGATTCCATGTTCATTGAGGTATGAGATTGCTAAGCGTGTTAAGCTAGCAGCTCGGGAGGTCGGGCTGTTACAATAGGTGACCAAAGGGGAGAGTTGGTGTTTTGAGTTCCATGATCGAACTTTGAAGCGGATATTAATCGAGTCCAAGGCCCTTTTCATTGACTTAACTTAACTCATTCCTCGCTTAGTCCTTATAGTTGTAGTACTTTGTTCTTAAACAAACCCCACTTTGGCCACTTGGTTCCTAGAGTGTTCTAGGGATTAGAATACGTTAATTGCCGACTTGTACATTGCTCCCTGTGGATACGATCCTTACTTCCATTATACACTCATTTGTTAGGGAAAGAAGGTTAATTATATTTGGTTAGGGGTATACGACAACCTCGCACCAGTTACAATGACTACATGTTGTTTGCAAATGATGAGGATGATAGCAGCAACCACATTAATATGTTGCAAGATGAACATGACAATGCAACACATAGCAGCAACCTTGTTTTGAATAAAGATGATTAAAGAAAGTGGTTTTGCTTTTATGTCCAAATTTATATGCATTTAATTGTGATTGTTCATTGTGGCATATTAGTATAGTATGACAGTTCAACCTAATTGATTAATTCATCATTTGACTTCTTTGCATCCATCAGGGATTTTAATGTAACTCATGTAGAAGTAAATTTAGTTTCCTCACCATACTGATTATGAAATGAAGTATTGATAGGATTTAGTCGTATCACCTAATCAAAGATAAACCTACAGTCCTCTAACTATGGTAGTCAATGGAAGCAGGGTCGAATCCACAGGGAGACAGAGTTTCTAATTAAATTAATATTTAATCAATCAGCTACTCCAGATGAAATCAGGGAAGAATTAACTGAACTAAAGATTAAGCTAAAGAAGACAAATTAAATCGAGGAATTAACTATGGAATAAAAGCCTAGGGTATTGGGTCGGTCCACCATGCTTATACCAATCAAATAGGGTCAACTACTATCAAAACCTAAGTAAAGAGTCGGGGGATTAGAGCATGTGTTGAGCTATGGTTAAGACTCAACGCTCATAGTTCAACATACGCCGCATGTTCACTAATGTAATCAGAACTAATGACGTGTCCTAGGCCTCTAGCCGTAAGACGGATCTGTGCAAACAACTATTAACCACAAGCAATCAATGAAATCGTACACTGACATTAATTACTCAATAAGAACAAACCACATCACAATCACCCTAATCAAGCCCTAGAAATTGATAGAAATCTAAATCACAATCATGGTATGAACATGGCTTTCCTATCTAACACCCTAGAAAGAGAACTACTCACTCATAATCGAATTAACAACAACAAAACTAATATGAAACCCTAACAATTGCATCATGAATGATTAAATAACTAAGCTAAGCAATTGAGAATAATAAAATAGATTAGGGTAAGGAAGAATATCAATTGACAGAAAGCAGGAACTTTTATTGAAATCGAATAGGTTCAATCACCTTTAATCTAATCTAAAGTGTTTAAACTAAGCTAATGACTATGAGAAATAAACTAGAGTGATAGCTAAAATAAAAATGTGTCTCTAAAATAATGAGGAAAAAGGTATTTATAATACCCCCTCAAGTCTAATTGAAAGCGGAATTAAAAGACGAAAAACGCGTCATTATGCACAGGACCCGATCGGGCCAAATGTCACCCGATCGGGCCCACACACCAATCAGCCCAACTTCGTTCTTGCTTCCAGCGTATCATCAGCAACACTTGTGGGCGAAGTTTTGGCCAACCCGATCCAGCACCCGATCGGGTCTTCAGCAATTTGGCCCAGCAACGTTCTCCTCATACGCAGCAACAAAATCAGATGTAGGAGCATCCGACCCGATCGGGTCGGGCAGTGTATGCCCGTTCGGGTCTGGTGCACTGTTGCTCGCCCGATTGGATCTGGCATGGGTCGCCCGATCGGGTCCGCGACTTTCATACCCGATGCATAATATCTTCGCCCGATCGGGCCATTTTTGCCCGATCAAAGTACGGAAATCTCCTTTTTGAGTCTTTGACTCTCAATTCTTCACGTTTAGAGGTCTTAGGACCTCCTACACTACCCATAAAGCTCGTGAGCCATCGTACGTGCCTCGTAACAACTCGTAAAGTCGTGGTTGCTTCCATATAGCTCGTAAATAAGGAGAAAACTCCCTAAAACCTGCAATTCAACACTAAAACACAAAACCACAACTATGTACGATAGTTAGCACAAAATAGCTCCGAAGAGCTCAAATGACGCTCAGATTAGCTTGTAAGTAAGAGAAAAAACTCTATATAAATACGTGATATCAAGTATCAAGCTACTTATTTCTCTGAGTTACAAATTTGAGTCCCTTCATCATTTGGATGCATGATTAAAAAAAATAAAGGGGCTGGCATAATCACATTACCATATCAGCAATAGTGGGACTGTTTATCATAATCATTAGGTGTTTATTAACAAGGTTTACATCATTAGCCAAATCCTCATCATACTCACACAACTAGTGACTCAATATTCATTATCAATAAATCCACCAAACCAGCAAAATATATCACACCAATAAAGAGCAATAAATTATCATAATTAATGCTCAACAAGAACTCAAGAACAAGCATAAACATCAGCAGTATAGCCACCAACACATATCACACTAATACGGAGCAATGCACGACCATAAGCAAGCATAAACATTAGCACTATAGCCACCACTCACCAGCATTAACATCGGCACTATATCCATTAGAATAAACATGAGGATAAACATTAGAACAACTTAGTAGCAACTCACCCGAAACTCATAACAACACAACAACATGATATTCAACAAGTATCAAAGACTGGTCAATTAAATATGCATAAACATGAGGATGATAAAATTAGACGGAACCTGACAGGCTAAAGTCGTATCACCTAATCAAAAGTAAATCCTAAAGTGCTCTAACAACAATAGTCAGGGAAGTAGGGTCGAATCCACAGGGAGACAGATTTTCAGAGTTAATATTCAGTTAACCAGCTACTCCAGACAAGATCAGGGAAGAATCAGCTGAACTAATAATTAAACTAAAGAAAGTAACATAAAAATGGGTTCTAAACAATTATTAACCACAAGCAACCAACGTAACTGCGCAATAACATTAATCACTCATCAAGAACAAATCATACCATAATCAATCTAATCAAAACCTAAAAACTAATAGCAATTCAACTATGAATCATGGTATAAACATGGTTTTCGTCCCTAAAACCCTAGAAAATAGACTACTCAGGCATAGCTAATGAAATGGAAGCAATAATAATCAGAGACAACATAATTAAGATCTAATGAAAGCAATAATTGAAATAATTAAAAGCAAATGAAGAACGATTACCGACTCTTATGCAAAAGGAGTAATCTTCATTGAAATTGAACGAAGTTCCCACTACAATAATCTTGAGATAAACCAAATGTTAAACTAAAACTAATTATCAAATTAAACTAATCGAAAAACTCAGCTCCCTAAAACTAAAATAAAGTTTGGTATTTACTGTTAAGACAAAAAGGGACCAGCAATGTGAGAAGATGGGCTGGCGAGATTTCACCCGGGCGGCCTGATTGGCCCGGGCGAGTGAGCTAGCGGACTGGCGAACTACGTCAACTTACAAAGGCCATATCTCTCAAACCAGAAGTCCGATTGGGGCGTGTGACCTATCGTTGGAAAGACCTTGACCTCTAAAATCCAACCCAATTAGAATTTCTTGATTATCAATTTCTATCAAAAGTTATGATGAAAATAGTAAAAGTATGCCAGTTTTGACACTTCTTTCACTAACTTTTTGCTTCATTCCAACTTAAAATTATCCCAAACGGATCCATTGTGATCCTTGTGCAAGCTACTTCATCCTCAATGATTAATAAGCTAGATCCTTGATAATCATGATCAATTTGTATCAAAATAACCTGAAAATCATCGAAACACACAAACAGGGAGTAGTAACACACAACTTATGTAATTCATGTCATTATGCACCTAAATGCTCAAAAAGGAGTTCTAAATGCAATGTAAAAGCATCTAAAAACTATATATTAATGTGATACATCAAACTCTCCCAAGCTAAATCTTTGCTTGTCCTCAAGCAAATAAAACATGAAAATGAAATAAATTGTCTCACCGCAAAGATAAAACATTCAAAGCTCGAAACATTTTCAAGACAAAGAATCGTTCAAGCACGCAAAATTCAGATTAAGCTATTAAAATCGATCCAACTACCAATCATCCAAGCAAATTGTCAAATGCAACTCTCTACATGGCATACATATCCTGAAAAGGTGCTCACCAAGGTGTCACTCCTCTCAATTTTGTAACAGAAAAAGAATATGCTCCGAACACTCACCAACCCGACCATAATGTCCCTTCCCACTCACACTATCATGTCTTTAAGAAGGGTAAATGTCGCTCATCCTAATCAAGTCGACTCAATTAGCAGACACACTCTTTAACTTTGACAAACTGACTCGAAATCAATCCAATAAACAATGTAAACACGATTTCAAGACGACTTTAGAGGGTTGTAAGGGGCTTAGGCAAGGGGTACGTAATATTTTTAGGAAATGTGGTGGAAAAACCGAGAATGGGGGTGCAAAAGTCATTAAAAACAAGGCCGAATAGGGCCAAAACATCTCCCAACAACACCATATAACCACAAAATACATCCCAACTCTTATGAAACAATGAAAACTCACAATAAACCCAATTTTCAAGCAATGTAACATATTTTTCTTTACAAACAACGTGAACGAAGGAACTTTGAACTCTTCTCAACTTTTATTCCTTTTTCTTTTATTTTTTGAACCAAACGTTCACGCCACACAAACTTTGTTTTTTCTTTTCTTTTTCTCACACTTGGAACCACATCAAATACACAAATCATTCTCAAAACCAAACCAAACCATAAAACCGATATCATAACTCAACCCAACAACGCTCCCCCAAGCTAGGTTTGGGAAAAATATATGAATAAAGGCCATGGGCATGTAATAAGGTTTAGTAACACGAAACAGGTCATTAGGCTCAGCGGGGCTAAGGAGAATAAAAGGGTGTACAAAACCGAGGCTCAAGAATCAGACAAAAGAACGCCTCTATAACAACAAATGCTACAAGTTATCAGACATCATACAAGTACGAAGTCAAAATTAAGATCAATCAACTAAAGATGAACTAAGAGTCTAAGACACAAAAATAGACTGGATAAATGATATGAATCCAATAGGCTAGAAAGACCTCACAGTCTAACCAATTCAGGCATGCAGCACAATATAGTGTATAATAATCAAAATTCGCTCGAAATCATAGCAATCAAACATCAAATCATAGCCTCAAGATCACAAATGTCCAGCTATCCAGAAAACAAAGTCAAATTATTTTCAATCAAAGCACAATAGGGGCACAGGGACGCAATCAAACCAGTCATGTGAATCGTATTTTTTTTATTTTTCAGTAATCTTTTCGTAAGCAATAAATTTATTCCATAGAACGGTAAAAGAGGTAGAGGATACAAACAGATATCCTCCCCCAAACTGAACTTGGAAGTGTCCTCAATGCCAAAAGATGAACGATAGGGCAAAGCTTAGAGGAAAAACAGACGTTAGTACTCCCTCACTCTCTCTCACTCTAAAATAAAAAAGAGAAAATTACGGGTTGTCTCCTGCACAACGTTTGTTTATAAAGGTCCCGCACGACTATATTACCTCAACCATCAGTCAGATGAGGAACAGGGTTGTAGGTATAGTACCTCAACATGCCCAGCGGAACTCCTTTAGTGCTTTTTTTACTTTTATTGTCTAACACGACCTTATCTTACCATCACTGGAAGAGTCCAACGCCTTGAGTAACTTATCAAATGCGCCTGGAAACATGTCATTAAGCACTAGATATGGCTTGACTATAAGCACATCTATCTTCACATAAATAATATAAGAGCAAACAAATAATTTGTCAAGATAAGAAAAATCAAAATAAAAGGGAGAAAAGGAGGATAATGAACAACTTCCCTTTATTTATTGCGTAGGTTGTGAGGGCCTCAAGGAGAGCATAGGAGCAGCGTCAACTTAGGGAAAATATGGGGCATATGGAATAGGGAAGAAAGGGACAAAATCTAACTTCCGTGAAGATGGAATATAGGGACAAGGAATAATAGGCTCAACCTTTACGATTTTACTTACAATTTCACCACCCTCAATAATGGACTCGTCAATATAAGGGTCCTGAACCAAGAATCCCTCCTCCATCAAAACATTCATCACATCCACACTCCCCTCAGTCTAATCATTCTTTTCAATATCGGGGGTCAAATTATTATCAGTCACCTCTAACATGACATTCTCAACACGTTCATCATTACAAGCATCATCATCATGTATCATCTGTTGACTATCAAATTGTTGCATAATAAGAGATTAAATAGAATTTGAGGTACGTTTCAAGTCACGTATCAAAATTTTTTTAATTCTTCATTTTGTTTACCAAAAGACTCAAGCGTTTGCTTAAGTAGACCTAGACTTATTGATGATTTAGATTGAGAATAATCATGGGCTCCATGTGGGTCATAAGGGGTATAATCAGTTGCATAAGACTCATTAGGGTAGTGATTAAATTCATGGGAATTTATGCACACGTTATTTGGATATTAACAATAAGAAGATGCATCAGATACATAACTATTGCAATAGCCATTATCAAAATTATATTGCCCTTGAAAATTAGAATACCCATTATTATAGTCATTTTGCCCCTAATAATTAGAATATCCATTATTACAGTCGTATTGTCCTTGAAAATTAGAACATCGATTATTGTAGTCATATTGCCCCTGATAATTAGGATAACCTTCCCCGTACGAATTATAATTAGGTCACTCCATGTAAATTCATAAGTGAAGAAGGAAGGAAGAAAGAATTTACAAAAATAAAAAATAAAGAAGATATTTACACAAGAAAAGTAGTCTGAATAATCGAACAAAAACTGAGAAAACTAGCCGTCTCCCTTGCAATGACGCCAAATTTTGACAGGCTAAAGTCGTATCACCTAATCAAAAGTAAATACTAAAGTCCTCTAACAACAATAGTCAGGGAAGTAGGGTCAAATCCACAAGGAGATAGATTTTCAGAGTTAATATTCAGTTAAACAGCTACTCTAGACAAGATCAGGGAAGAATCAGCTGAACTAATAATTAAACTAAATAAAGTAACATAAAAATGGGTTCTAAACTATAAATTAAAGGTCTAGGATATTAGTTCGGTTCACCATGCTTATACCAATCAAAGGGTTCAAACAAATATCAATACCTAAGTCAAGAGTCGAGAGATTAGAGCACGTGCTAAGCTATGGTTAGGTCTTAACACTCATAATTCAACATATGCCGCATGTTCACTAACATAATCAGAATTACTGGTGTTCACTAGGGCCTCTAAAAGTAAGATAGTTTCGTGCAAACAATTATTAACCACAAGCAACCAACGTAACTGCACAATAACATTAATCACTCATCAAGAACAAATAACACCATAATCAATCTAATCAAAACCTAAAAACTAATAGCAATTCAACTATGAATCATGGTATCAACATGGTTTTCGTCCCTAAAACCCTAGAAAATAGACTACTCAGACATAGCTAAAGAAATGGAAGCAATAATAATCAGAGACAACATAATTAAGATCTAATGAAAGCAATAATTGAAATAATTAAAAGCAAATGAAGAACGATTACCGACTCTTATGCGAAAGGAGTAATCTCATTGAAATTGAACGAAGTTCCCACTACAATAATCTTGAGATAAACCAAATGTTTAAACTAAAACTAATTATCAAATTAAACTAATCGAAAAACTCAGCTCCCTAAAACTAAAATAAAGTTTGGTATTTACTGTTAAGACAAAAAGGGACCAGTAATGTGAGAAGATGGGCTGGCGAGATTTCGCCAGGGCGGGCTGATTGGCCCAGGTGAGTGAGCAAGCGGACAGGCGAACTACGTCAACTTACAAAGGCCATATCTCTCAAACCAGAAGTTCGATTGGGGCGTGTGACCTATCGTTGGAAAGATCTTGACCTCTAAAATCCAACCCAATTAGAATTTCTTGATTATCAATTTCTATCAAAAGTTATGATGAAAATAGTAAAAGTATGCCAGTTTTGACACTTCTTTCACTAACTTTTTGCTTCATTCCAACTCAAAATTATCCCAAACGGATGCATTGTAATCCTTGTGCAAGCTAGCTTCATCCCCAATGATTAATAGGCTAGATCCTTGATAATCATGATCGATTTGTATCAAAATAACCTGAAAATCATCGAAACACACAAACGGGGAGTATTAGAGCACAACTTATGTAATTCATGTTATTATGCACCTAAATGCTGAAAAGGAGTTCTAAATGCAATGTAAATGCATCTAAAAACTATATATAAATGTGATACATCAGAACCTCAACGAGAAGATCTTTTTCTCATTAAATGATATGCATCATAGTCAGGATCCATCTCTCCACTCACATAAGGACTCATTGGAATATCAGGTCCAAAATCAAGCTTACATCATAATTCTCCACTAATTTGAAAAGCCTCAGATTATTGAACTCATCTTCAACAAATATATCATGCTCTTGTCGGGTTTTGGGTCGTCAAACATAAAATAAACGACAACAGGAACATCAACAACCTTCTCTTTCCCCTTAGAGATGTTCACTTTCTCTTTTCCTTTCTCTTTACCCTTAGAGATGCTCACTTTCTCTTTACCCTAAGAGCTGCTCAATTTCTCTTTCCATAATTCCTCCCCTTAGATGTGGACACAATCTCTTTTCCTTTCTTTTTCCCCACTTTCTCCTTTCCTTTCTTCTTCGTCTTAGAGGGAGGTTGAGGTGCCATCAGAGCTCAAAAAAATTGTCAATGAGGTGTAATATTAGGAACCTCATAAGAATTTCCTTTTCCTCCCACTTATCCTCATTTGAGCCTCAACCAATTCCTTCTTCTTAGCCTCAAATTCCTTATTCTTAACACTTCCTTATCCTTTTTAACCTTACCTTCATAACGAGGAGGGGATAGGTCAAAGCCTCCTAACCCTAGCCCTTTGCATGTCCTCAAAATAGTCGCAATCTTAAACAACAGTGCCTAAAGCTTTCATGGCGTAGGGTTTTAGAACACGATAAGCAAAACCATTTTTATAGATTTGCTTTGGCCAAGGAGAGTCATTCTCAAAACTCTCCATCAAGTCGTTAATTATGGTTGAATCGTGCTCATCTTCACATTCAAAGTACACATCAATCAATGGAAAGATCACGGATGTACATAGTGAGATGGGGACTCAAATTATTAGTTAGAAAGGAGATGAGAAGCGCAGAGGAAGAACAAGAGGCACTTGAGAAAGAGGAGAGAATGAAAGGAATAAAAAAGGTTGAGAGAAGGGGAGGAATTTTCTGGGTTTTTGAGAGAGGAAGAAGATGAAGACGTGAGATAGTTGCGATTAACAAGTGAGAGACTAACGAGAGAAATGAATGGGTGGGGGTAATTGAAATCAGTGGAGATGAAGTGAATGCGGGTAGTTAGGGGTTTGATTAAATATGGAGGGAGCAATTAAGATTAATGTTGTTTTAGATTAGTTGGTAATAAGAATATTAAGTGATGTTCATATTATCTAGTAAGGGTATAATAGTCATTGAACAACCCAATTTGTACTACATTAGGAAAGAAAAAAACAGTGTTGCAAATGAAAAGTATAGCAACCTTTCGAATATGGAGGTAGTAATTTTGTGTCAAAGGGTGGGACTTAGGACTTGGACAGTAGACACACTCGTTGTACATGCCAAATTAATAACCTAATTTATCCTAATATAGGGTAAGTAAGAGTCTAATCCACGAGAAAGTAAGGTTAAGCAATGATTGAATTTCGATTAAGCGAGCCAAGTCTATTTTTTAGGAGTTTATGAGTTTAATAATCAATTAAGAATCTAAGAATTAATTAATAAGCTAATGACTAAATGATTGACTTAAAAATCTATGAAAGGAACACTAGGAATAGGGGAATCACAAGTTAATTAAGTACCCCCTCCTTTTGTTTTTAATTGTTACACTTTACTTTGGGGGAGAACTAAGGCAAAAACTGAATTATAGGCAGTTATTGCATTGGAAATAGATAAAGTAAGAGAGATAGAGTTGAAAAAGCAAAGAAAGCAAAAAGTTGGGTGGCATCACCCAAAAGTTAACAAAATGAACTTAGTGGGATTTCACCACTTAATTACACGGACCAAATGAGAGTCCATTGTTTGCCAAAAGTTTGAAAATTTTCACTCCCTCCAAAATTACACTTTTCCTTCACTATTTTTTTGGAGGGAGAATCAAAAGTAAAAACTGCTTTCTATAAATACACTTAGGATTCTTTATTAATTCCTTCATTTATCACAACACCTAACCCAAAAAAAAACCCCACCAAGCCATACACCCAATAGTCAATCGAGCAGACTTGACCCGAGCTGAAATCAACAACAACAGCCCGTATTTCTCCCAGACCGTCACTCAACCCATTTCAACCCACAGTCTACAGCCCTTTACACAGAGTGGGGGTGTGTGGTCGTGGCCTCAAGTAGTGCATAAAAACTTACCAATATGGATCAAATCATAGACGATGATATTATAAACGTTGATCAGCCTCATCATCGGCCTTGGTTGAGTGACGATCAAAGGCAAAAATTGGCTGAGATGTTGATTTCACAAGTAACAGGGAATGTACTTCCATATGGGGCAGTAACGAAGGCAGCAGTTGAGTTCAACGTCAGCAGGAAGACGACAAGTTTCATCTGGAATGTAGCAAAGCAACAACTGACTGAGCAACAACAAATCAATGTCAAGAAAAAAATGGCAGGTAACGTAGGCAGGAAGAAATTTCAATTAACAGAGGAAATGCTAACTTCAATTCCTTTAAAAAATAGAACATATTTAAGGGACTTGTCATATAAACTAGGTGTTTGTTTAACAACCGTGTGTCGTTTAGTGAAGAGGGGTCAAATTAGGCCTCACACAAACGCAATACACCCATCATTAACAGCACAAAATAAAGTTTCACGAGTCATTTAGATTTTGTGTCAAATCGAACACCCTCACCCGGAAATTGGTTGGCAGCCCAAATTTCATGACATGTTAAACTTCATTCACATAGATGCAAAATGGTTTTACATGCATCAAAAAACACAGAGGTTTTATTTGGCACCATCAGAGGCTGACCCCTACAGATCATGTAAATAAAAAAAGACACATTATAAAGGTCATGTTCTTAGGAGCGGTTGGTAAGCCAGCATTCAACATGTTAGGTCACAACACTTGGAGCGGGAAATTTGGAATCTTTCCTTTTGTGGATGATGTACCAGCTCAAAGAAGATCAGTAAACAGAGAGAGGGTACACTTGAGACAAAGTCATTACAACAGTCACGAAAGATATAATGAGGGACAAATTAATCAACCATAAACTGCCAGCAATCATGGCTAGTTGGCCTACACAAAGGAGTAAACTCATATACATTCAACAAGGCAACGCGAAGCCACATATAACAACAATTGATCTAGAATGGGTGGCAGCAAGCAATCAAAATGGTTTTAGACCACCAAACAACCCTGAGGTAAACATTTTAGACCTTGGTTTTTTCTTTTCTTTACAAAGTCTACAATACAAGGAAAGGCCAAACACAATTCTACATTTACTTCAAGCAGTGGAGAAAGCATATGATGATTTTCACCCAAAAACATTAGCCAATGTGTGGCATAGCTTTCAATACAACATGATAGAAATTTAGAAAGCAAAAGGAAGTAACAACTATAAGCAGCCCCATGTGAATAAATCACGATTGGCAAGTAATGGGCTACTTCCTATACAAGTGGAAGTGCCTTAAGACATAATAGATGAAGCAAGACAATGGTTGCAAGGTGGAGCAACTAATGAATCAGAAACAGATGCAGCAACAGAAGCAAGTGAAGCAGCAACACAACCAACAGAAGCAAGTGAAGCAGCAACACAACCAACAGAATCAAGTGAACCAGCAACATAACCAACTGAAGCAAGTGAACCAGCAAATCAACCAACAAACCATCCATAGACTAACATCAGAATGACGAGAATGGAATTGCACATGGAATAGAAGATCAAGTTTTTGGGTATCTCAACTAGATTCAAAACCATTCTCATAAAATAATTTTAATGACTTTTGTATAGTTTTAAGTACGTTAGGGAGGCCCTTTTGTAAACCTTAAAGATGAAATTCTAAAGTTTCACTTTGGCCATTTTATTTCCTCTCAGGCATATATAAATATTCGCAATTAAACTAGCATTGATTCCCTACAGTGTATACTAACCTAGTGCCTCATCATACAGATTGTGCAATGCTTGTGTGTCAAATAACACCAAATCTATGCAAGTAACTGATGGTGGCTTGAGGTACATACACATGACTAGGCTTAACAATGAAAGTTTACTAGACAGGGCTGCCTTCATCATAGAGGACACAAACAAAAAACAAACAACCTAACTTAACTTTCCTCTCAGGCATTTCATTTACTTTTCATTGAAACTAACAATGATTCCCTAGATGGTAAGCTGACCTAGTGCCGCATCATGCATAAAGTCAAACTAATTGATGGTGGCTGTAGGTGAACGCTTATCACTAGGCATAGCATTGAAAGTCTACTAAATAAGGTTGCCTTCATCATAGAGGACACCTACGTACGCTTAAACTAAAAAGCCATTCATAATCACATAAACATACTCAATCGACATAACCATACACAATAAACATGAAACATAACTATACTAAATAGGGAACATGAACATGCACAATCAACTTGCATGTTCGATACACAATCAACATGAAACGATCATCAAAATAGAATGTTCCCAATATAGAAAATGAGAATCTCCTTATCATGTTCTAAATATGAAAGGAATATACTCACCATACATAATCTACATGAAAGGAACGACAAATGCTGAATTTCCTTATCATATTCCAAACATAGAAACTATACAAAACATGAAACATCAAACATTTTGATGTACTACATGAAACATGAAACGAACGTGAATATCCGAGTGTAAGATCTCTTAATTTTTAGGCATTATATTTCATTAATAATAACTTCGTAAAATGATTAAGTCCTTATTATTAACAATAACAATTTTGACAATGAACCAGATTCAACACAACCACAACGAAGAGAATAACATACCAACCATTACATTGACAATGAAGTAGATCACACAATGCAGGAACCAACACAAGTAGCCATTCAGACCATAACATCATGCTTTAGACTTAATCATTAACTTTGACAGTAATGATGAACCAACCAGAACAACCAAGTATAGTAAAAACATCCCAAGCATGCCATTGACAATGAAGCAGATCAAAACAACAATAGACCAACACAGGGAGCTATTTTTGAACCATAACGTAATCATAAACACATTATCATACATTCAGAACAGAACGAGAACCAAGAGGAACCAGAAATAACACAACCAAAAAAACAAAATTGACAACAACAAATTTTAACATAACCATAACCAACAACTATGAACAGAGGCAGCCATTCCAACCATACTAAAATAAAGGCAGCCAACCACAAACCAGAATATTCAATCATAGAAAATGAATGAATAAAATTCAACAATAAAGTGTAACAATTAAAAACAAACAGAGGGAGTAACTCGTAAACTTAGCTCATATGTCGCCTTTGTAGACAAGGAACCCTAGATTTTAGGAGTTCGTATATTTCATCCTCTGTCATAGAACATTCCAACCATTTAGGAACCTCAAAGCCATTAATCAATGCTTTTTTTGTTTCTCTTTTTTCTTATTTTCGGCAGCCTATATTTGCCTCTCTTGCTAGCACAAGTGACGAATCCCTCGTTGTTGGAAGGACAACCATTTTCAATCTTTTGAAAGACAGTGGAATTTCGTCTTTAATGCTATTTGGGACAGACTCATCTACATCCTCAGAGTCTGGGACACACTCATCAAGATCTTGAGAGTCTGGGACAAACTTAGTTACACAATAAATACTATCATCGATAACATGTGAAGAACACCCACCAAAACCATAAGCACCCTTCATTTTTCGACCACATTTTTGCAACCCTTTAGATCCCTCCATAAATATGAAAATATAGGTTCGAAAAGAAGAGAATCAGGAAAAAAACGAACAGAGCAAAAGAAACAGAGATGTAAGGTTCAAAAAAAAAAGCTTCTACCCAAGACAATAGAAAAAAATCCCAAAAAATTAGTTTAAACCGGATGATAACAACCACATCTAAGAAAAGAAAATTCGGATTTGAGCTTCGAAGAAGAGAGATTACAAACCAAAAACAAATTTGCACAGAGCCGAAAAAAAACAAGATCTATGAAGAAAAACCCGATATATAGCTTCTAACACAACAAATTCAGCTAAAACCAAGATAATCTCAAGGAAAGAAGACGAAATACGAAGAACAAAGACCAAGATATAGCCAGAGAAACAAAAAGATGCAAATCTAGATTTCGAAATAGCAAAATGTGACGTTTTTTGGGGCAAAATTTCACAAAAATTGATACACAAAACCAGAAAAAAAGAGCATCCAAAAAAAGAGAAAGAAGAGTTAATTACCAACCTTCAGATCTGAAAAAACAAACGAGAAAACGACAGACTTATACTCAGATGTAGCCGAAAATGAGGGCGTTTTTTTGGTGGGGGTGGTTCTTCAATTTTTTTGGAGAGTTTTGAGGGACATGAAGAGAGAAATTTGAGCGTTTAGGATGAACTTCAAGAATCCTAGAAATTTCCAGAGTTACAGAGAGACAGGAGAAAGAGAGAGAGAGAGGAGAGAGAGAGATCAGATGAGATATGAGGAGTGAGAGGCAAAATGACGTGAGAAGGTTAATCAAGAAGGGTTAATTGTTCATTGGGGGGGGGCTGAGTATTTAGATGAATATTAAATGAATTAGTAGGTCCCATTTTTATGGGAAAGTGATGTGGCAAGATGTGATAGTTTGCCATGTATAGAAAATGTGTAAGTGTAACAATTAATTTAAAACGTTCACAAAAGGAAACCATAACAATTACAAACAAATGGAGGGAGTATTAACCAATTGTCAAGCCAAGGGACGATTAAGGGACGATTGCACTCAAATATTTCCTAATCACTTTCTCAAGCTGATTAGGAGGACCTAATCAACCGATATTACCTATTCTAGTGGTAAATCAACTAATTTTAAGTATTTTCACAACTCATAGTGAATCAATAGAAACCTAGGAAGTCAATTAACTATTCTCATGGTAAAGTCAACCTATTGACTAACCTAAGGTCAACTGGCTTCATCTCTCAATCCTTCACCTTGAGTCCTAAATTATGTTCAAATGGTGATCAATCACTCAAACAAGGCAATCAATCAAGCTAGCAATTACAATCAAACCTAAATCATACCCCCAATCTTGACTTCTATGGTCAACACGTGATCAACAAGGTCATCTCCTTCCACTAGCTTGTAAACAACTCGCTAACCATGGTAAAGATCAAATAAAGAGCTTAAAGCAACAATGGAAGTTCGTCAATGGTGGAAATCATAATAATACTGCTAATCAATAATTAATCAAGCTTTAATTAAAGCAAAACTAAGTATTAAGATAATCAAGAGAATGGTAAGAAGCAATACTCAAATGTATAAGATGATCAACAAAAAACTCCATTAATAAAGCGTCAAATTATCAACATCAATTTCAAGATCTACTTTCCCTCACTAGAAATTCAAGCTCTCTCTTATCTCTCTCTAATTAAAGATAAAATATCTGAAAATGAAATTCGATTTTTGATTATTACAAATATGGCTTAAATGCCCCCAAAGTAATAGGGATAAGGCCACAAAAAGATGAAACAGAGCCTGTGTACAGGTGCAGTGGAGCGCCCGCTCCTTGGGGCCGCTCCATGGTCTCTCCATGGTTTTGCTTCCCTTGGTTCAGAAGTTAGTCCATGGAACGATCTCTTCTCAGTAATTAGAGCAACTTCCATGTTCTTGCCCCTTTTCAACACGTCTAAGCAAACAACACTCAAGAGAAGGTTAGGTAAGGGGAGGGGAAATGCAAATGCATGCGCAATAAACTAAATGTAATCCTACTTAGATGCAAATGCCCTAAAACTACACAAGACATGCAATGAATGAAAAAGGGTGCAAAGGGAATAAAAATGGAAGCTACATGACCTAATTATGCATCTAAATGACCTAAAACTAGTCATAATTAGTAAGCATATAGCTCACTTATCAGTTGTGTTTTTGTTTACTCCCTTTCGTTTTGACTCATATGCACCACCATTACCATGTACACCATAATGTCGCATCTAGGATGGATTAGGGGTGATTATCGAACAAATTGAGACCGAACACCCTTGGGCTCAGCTCGGCTCATGAGCTTGACGAGCTTGAAAATTGAGCGCTCTGCTCGAGCTTGTGAGATTTCATTGGGATCGAGCTCGGCTCGACTCGATCATTGTAGGCTCATTTATGAACCTTTTTAAAAAAATCTGTTAAGCTAAATTTCAAGACACCGACAACCAGTAATCCAACATACACAATCGATTTTTGGTTCGACATAACATACACTAATTCAACCAGTGTATTTAAAATTGAAAGGAGCGACAATTTAATTTTTTTAAAAAATATAATTTTGAAGGAAATAGTTTAGTTTTTTAAAATGTAATTTTTTAGGAAAAAAAGTTAGTCGAGTGTGTTCACGAGGTTTCGGAACGAGCCTAGCCAGCCTAGTTCAGCTCGACTCGTTAACCTTTCGAGCCAAGCCCCAATTTGAGCCGAACTTCCACGAGCTGAGATTTGACGGAATCGAATCCGAACTGTTCGAAGATGAGGAAGTTATTGTTAGCGTAGGATGGACCAATTGCTCCATTGGCATTTGGCATTGACCCCAATATATCCCCAAACTGCAGTTATCAGAAAAAGCCCTCTCCTCCTTTCCTCCTTTCCTCCTACCTTCTCTTTCTGTTTCTGTCTCTGACTGCTGTTGCACTCTATCGCCTCCTTTCGTCTCTTCTTACTTCCCCACTTCTCACTTCCCACCCTTCGATCTATCTCTCTCTATTCACCCTCCCATCCTTTTTAGTATTCCCAATTTCTCAATTTTCAATTTCCACCATTTTCAAGCCCTAAATCCTAATCAACTCCCAATTCCCATTCAAGGGATTCAGGATTTATTTTCCCTTCTTTCTTTCAACCCCTTTTTTTTGATATCTGATTTTACAGGTTTCCCTGTTCAATTCCGCGAACTGGGTCACTTTGAAACTGTCGGTTGCTTCACTTGCCAACCTCTGGTGAGTTTATTTTATACATACTACTTCCTTTGTGTTTCTGCTATCATTTCTTTTTCATATTTATGCATGCAGCTAACAAACGCTAGATTTCGCCGTAACCCCCGGGTCAATACGCTTGATCTGAGAACTGGGTGTCTTCTTTGCCATTCATATTTCTAACTTTTAAATGTTTCTATCTCTCTTTTGTGTTTAGCTTTGTTCATTGTGTAATTTGTGTTGCATGATTTGGTTAATGATGGATATTCACATGTTTTATCAGTTTCACTACTGGGTTGATCTCCTTTCCATGCAGCTCTTTATTTCGAAATATTGATAACTCAACTGCACATTTGTTTTGGCGATTTGGTTGATGATGGGATGAAACTAGTTGTTTTTATCCAAGATTTTTTTTAAAATCTGTTTGTTTTCCTTACTCTAGTTTTTTATTGTCACATCCTGAATGCACTTTTTTAGGCTTCATATTCATACTTTATTGTGTGAAGAAGATTGAACATTGTTATGCGTTAGTGGTAAAAGTAGGGCGCATTTAACTATGTTTCTCCTTCGACAGATTGAGATATGAGCCTCTAACTTGAATAATAATGATTCGGAATGTCTGACTCTGTCGTGATTAATGAAGTCGTATATGTGACATAAAACCTGAATGTTAATTTTTGTAATATCCCTTAATTGTGAAATTTGAGATGTAGGCATGTAATATAATGACATAGATAGGAGTTGGTCTTATAAGAAACCGCCTAACAAAATTAGGCAATACTCCAAACCCAATAAAAAGAAGAGAATGAGACACCTTTTTGAATAAAGTGTTGGGCTTTTTGAATAAAGTGATCAATTTAAGTTAGTTTGATTTTAATATAAAGTTAAAAATCGCCTTTTTTAATAACTTCTGCATAGATAGAACATAGAGTTATGGAAAATTGTAGTTGGTGGAAGGTGTTTGCAATGTTTCATATACAATTTGTATGATTATTGGGAGGTCAGAGTTATCAACTTAACCTTAGATTTTTTTTTGTCTGGAATTATTTTTGTTAACGCGTACCTCGCAAATTATTGGTAATGGTATATGGCTTGGAAGTGTAATACACTAAAATGAAAAATAGTGGTAACCAGTTATTAACTAATATACACAACGTTTTAGTAGTGGCAACTCTTAATAAGTTCTACCGGTGTTCAATTGTTTTTCTTTTTCCCTCACTACAAGCTCTCTAGCTTCTATTTGTAGTGGCTCGAGTTTGTCCTACTATCCGCATCCTATGTGTCAAGATAAAGAGATGTCATTTTGTCACATAAATGTTGTCTTGGGATGTTTGCTTAAAGTTGTGATGAGAATATGTCCCTCAATCACTGCCATACCATGTCTTAATGTAATTCTTTGATTACAGGTTTTTTCAGTCCAAATATAGCAGCAGCTTGACCTGCTCCATCTGTTAAAGACTTTCTGCTTTGCATGTCATGGTGGTAGCCTTTTCCTTGAGATTGAAGATGAGTCATGTTCCAGCTACTATTTCCTTACTTCAGTCCTCTAAATTTTTTCGTAATGAAATTGAATCTTGATACTTGAAAACCTTCCATGGAATATCCAAACGAATATACCCAATTTTACAATTATGTAGCAGCTGGAAATGAGGAAGTTCATCCTGTCTCTGAGAGGTTTATGCAAGATGCTACAAACTGCATAAACATGAACATGAGACCTCCTGAGGGTGGTACATCAGAAGTCAAACCCGTTCATAATTTTTCTATCCAGACAGGAGAGGAGTTCGCTCTTGAGTTTATGCGTGATCGTGTGCTTCCACGCAAACCGGCCGTCTCAAAGGTAGTGGGTGACCCAGATTCACTAACAGGTTATATGGATCTGAAAGGTATTTTAGGAATCAGTCGGGCGGAGTCTGAATTAGGATCAGACATATCGATGCATACACTGTCTGAAAAAGGCCCAAAAGAGTTTGACAGAAAGAACTCATCCGTGTATGAGGGGAAAAATACCCGTGGATCAATGCAATCAAAACGTCATAATTCCTCAGAATATGGAAGTAGTCGAGGTTTTCATGGCTATGCTTCATCTGGAACATCCGATGGTTCAGCAGCGAAGATAAAGGTCCTCTGCAGCTTTGGAGGTAAGATCTTACCTCGTCCGAGCGATGCAAAGCTTCGGTATGTTGGGGGTGAGACACGTATCATGCGCATAAACAAAGATATCTCTTGGCAGGAGCTCAAGCGTAAAACCTCTACAATATTGGATGATCCTCATACCATCAAGTATCAACTTCCAGGGGAAGATCTTGATGCTCTGGTGTCAGTATCAAGCGAAGAAGATTTGCAGAATATGATGGAAGAGTGTAATGTTTTAAGAGATGGAGAAGGGGCAAAGAAACTCCGACTTTTTCTGTTTACCTCGAGTGATCTGGAGGAATCTCATTATAGTCTCAGTGGTGGGGACGTTGATTCTGAGTTTCAGTATGTTGTTGCAGTTAATTGCATGGATATGGGAATTAGGAAAAACTCAGGCATGCATGATATAGCAAGCTCTTCCGCGAACGAGTTAGATGCATTGATGGTACAGAATGTTAACAGGGGTGTTAGCAATGTAGCAGGTGCAGTTGGATTAAGTAGATCAACTCATGCTGGAGGTGCTGTTCTATCAACTGGAGTAGTACATCCACAGCCAGTTGTACCTGGAACCACCGACAGCTATCCACTTCATCATCAGTTTCAAGGGCAGGTGATTCACCATGAAGAAAATTTGTCTCGAGAGGAAAGTAATGCTGGAATGTCACTTCATGGACTGCCAACAAATCAACAGAAAATGACGGAAGTGCAGGTATATGTCGACTGATTTGAAATTATATTTCTGATATTATATGAACGAATAATGATAACTGATGATACTGGCCATGAAATTATTGAAATTTCATAAATTAGCCTCTCTAAGCTTGATCATGTTCTTTCAGTCTCACCAAGGTGACACAAAGAGTAAGCTTCCTGCTGAAGAAGCATCTGGATCCACTGTCAATGGGGCTCCAGTGAGAGAATTCTCAGATTTACCTCCAAAAGGTGAAAAAAGACACCAGGAACATATCTTGACCTCTCCATCTGATGCTGTGTATGTACCACGGGTTCCGGAGCCGATTAATACTGAAATTGCTAACCCTTTTGATTATGCATACACTTCTGAACATGCTCACTCAGAGCCTAATTCATTTAATATGAATCACAATGAACTTCCTGCAACCCAGAGGCCTTATCTCTCAGTGAACATTCCTAGGGAGCAGGGTGAGCTGCTGAACAGGCTAACTAAGTCTGACGACTCGCTTAACCCTCAATTCCTCATGTCACATTCACAAACTTCAGTAGGACAGCAGGATTCGGCTGCAAAGTCTTCTGGAAAGTTGTCGAACATGAATGTGGTAGCTGAGTCAGCCACCCATAGTGGCTCTAAAATGGTTGAGAATGAAGTGGTCAAACATCCAGCAGACAGGGACAGTGTGGCAAGGCAAACTATTTCAAGCCCGGTTGATGGAAAAGATGCACGTGAAGATAACCCATTTGTGGAACGTAACTCGGAAACATCTTGCCCTAGCGATAACCATAAGGGACACCTGGTTGATGCAGTTGAAGCTGGGCATGGACATAGTGATGTTAGCCAACCTTCTAAGAGCGAGCAACATGATCGTGCTTCCAATCTCCCAGACTTCAAATGGTCAGATGAAGCTGCTCAAAATTCCACTGGTAATGTTGCTGAGAGTATCCTTATTGATATCAATGACAGATTTCCCCGTGATCTGTTATCAGACATATTTTCACAAGCTATTTTATTCGAGGAGTCATCTAGCATCAATCAACTACCCCATGACGGGGCTGGCTTGAGCATGAATATTGAGAACCATGAACCAAAGAATTGGTCTTTTTTCCAAAATATAGCTAAGGATGATTTTCGAAAAGATGTTTCCTTGATTGATCAGGATCATCCTATTTATTCATCTGGACTTGCCAAAGTTGATGGAGAAGTTTCCGGACATTACCAATACACATCTTTGTCTACAGATGGGATTCCTTCCAGTCATGTTGATTCCCGCATTTTTGGTGAATATGGTCAGAGAGAGTTGCCTGGTACTGTTTTAGCTGATCAGGTAGTATCTACATCAGATTATAACCCCTCGCAGGCAAAATTTAGTGAAGTTGTCCAATTTGATGGTGTTGGGGCTCCTTACTCTGATTATGAGGTAATTTTCCTATCATAAATCATTTTTCTTTGATGGGCTCAAATATGCATGCTAAGTAAAATTTTCTTATCTATTTTCGTTAGGAGGCAAAGCAAGAGACAAAACATGTTGGTCTTCCACCTTTAGATCCTTCCATTGGGGAATTTGACATTAGTACCTTGCAGGTATCATCTTGCCCTTACATGTATTGATTTTTTGTCAGTAAATTCAATTCTGCATATTTCTAGTGTTAGTTGTTTTTCTTCTATTGAAGCGAAGGTTGTCCCTAAGATAAGAAAATATTTTTGCTAAAAAATGGTGTAAAAAATGTGACCACAACCATAATTAACACTTCTCAATGTTAGAATTTAGACGTCTGTCCACAACAGGAACATCTCAATGTATAGAGACTATAAGGGAAGAGGAGGGGGTGGACACCAAAAATAAAAAAAGATAAAATGCATTAAATTAAATGAAAGAAGTTAAAGTTCCTATAATTAATTAACTTAGTTAAGTTTTTTTTTATATTTTCAATCATAGCCATGTATTTCAAACTAATTTCTTTTGGGTGATAAAGCATCAAACGAATCTTTTTATAATTGTTTCATTTCACTCTCCTACTCCCTCTCTCATTCTCGCTCTAAATGACATTTTTCATTAATCTTTTGGTAGAATCTTTTGTCTTTTTGACGTTTTAATTTTCGATTATTATTGTTAATCGATTCTCTAAAATTTATTACTTCCTCCGTTTTAGTTCTAATCGCCACACTTCCCATTTTTGGCAATTTAAAATTAATGACTACACTTTCTTTCTATTTTTAGTAAGTTTTTTGCTGTGAATTTACAATATTACCCTTAGTTTGAAAATTAAACTTCACTTAATTACTAATTATAACTTCCTAAATAACAAACTAATATATCCTAATGACTAATTATACTACATAAATTAAAATCAACCAACCCATCTCTCTCTTCAATCTCTTTCCCCAACCACAACCACCTTTTCTCTTCTCTTTCCACCACCACCACCAGCCAAACCCCACTTCCCCTTCCTCACCACCCCCAATTCACTCTCCAACCTTCCTCCCACCACCACAACCACCATCACCAACGGCTAAACCACCACATAGCCACCATAAACCACCCAAATTGACCGAAAACCACCTTGCAACCACTAAAAACCTTCACAGAACACCCAAATCCACCGACAACCACTCCGAAAACAACTTGAAGGGCACCGAAAAACCACCCAAAGCCATCGAAAATCACCCAAATTTCGTGGATCTTTAATCCCTAGTTATTGGTCGTCTTCCTGTTTCAAAGACAACCATCACCGGCGCCATCCTCTTCGTCTTCCTCTTGTGAATCGACAACCACCACCCGCCATCCTCTTTTTCTTCCTCTTTCACTCTTCATACTCGAATTGCCATCTTCTTAGGGTTGTGGGTGGTCGAAACTTATCGTTGTGGGTGGTTCGAATGTGCCGGGATTAGGGCTGTGGGGGTCGAATCTTTGGGTTTAGGGTTGTGGGTGGTGTGAATGTGTCGGGATTAGGGTTGTGGGGGCCGAATTTTTGGGTTTAGGGGTGTGGGTGGTCAAACCTGCCGCGATTAGGGTTGTGGGTGGTGATGGGGGATTTCTGGTGGTAGTGGTGGTGGTGTAGTACGAAATCTGGTGGTAGATTTGGTTTTCTGTTGGTGGTGATGGTTGGGGTTGAGGGTGGCTCGTGGTGGTGGCCTTTTACAGTTTTTTTAATTCCCTCAAATGGTCCCCACTAATATAATTAATCACATACCCTTATACACAATTAACCACCTTTCCAAATTTTGCCTAGGAAACCGTGTTTTTAGAAGTGTAGCGATTAAAAAAAACGGAGGAAGTACTCATTTTCTATTATGTATTTTTTTGTTTCACACCCCTCGAAAAATAAAAATAACTAAAACTTAAGTATTACTACCTCCGTTTCACAATAGATGCAACATTTCTATATTGTGCACTATTCACAGTTTAGACTTTGATTGGCTTTAGCGATTTACAGTTTTGGAAAAACATAATCATGTGGGATCTTGGTAGATTCGTCTTAATATGTATTTTTTTAATATCCTCTTTTTATAATTTTTACTTATTGATAATTAAATATATTAATGTTTAAAATAATGCATTGGCAAGCGTGAAAAGTACAAATGATGCATCTATTGTGAAACAGAGGAAGTATTTGTTAAAAAATACGAAAAAATATATACACTCACAAGAGAAAGTACAATTCAATTTCTCCAAAATCCTTACATTGTCCTATTTCGTACGCATCGTGTATATATGGATGGAAAGAGGGCATTTTTTTCATAAGAAAAACTAAGGTAAAAAGATATGACAAGTAAAAGGGAAGTCTTTATCTCTGCTATTATACTTCCTCCGTTTTTATTTAGTTGACACGTTTTGACTTTTGACACTATTCACATAATCTGCTTTGACTATCTTTTGTGATTTATACGTAAGAAAAAATATATTGTTATGTGGGGTCTTATTAGATTTGTCTCATTATATATTTTCAAAATATCATATTTTATAATTTTTACTTATCAATTTTCCAAGATAAAAGTGATTGAAATCACGCGTTGGCAAACGTGATAAAAGAAACAGGTCAACTAATAATAATAATAAAAAAACAGATGAAGTATAAGGGAAGGAGAGGACTTCGTGTCCACAGGATATTACAATCTTACCCATTTTTTGCTAAATTTCTATTCGATAAGTGAAGAGGGTAAACCATAAAAGAATTTAAAAAATCAAAAAATTATATACTTGCTTGGAAAGATAGAAGATGGTAGTTATATTACTTCTGAATTGAAGGTGCAAATAAATTACTAATTGCGAAATAATTCATAATTTTTGTTTGGGACCAAAAACTTTGATCGTTTCGAAAATTTATGGCACACATCGCGTGCATACAAGGCTAGTATGAATAGAAGGAAGAATCCTTGTTGTATCAAAATTCGATGGTTAATGACACAAGAATAGTTAGAAGTCAATGAACCATTGTGTGATTACAGATGATTATGGTGACTTGCTATTCTCAGTAGCAAAGCTGGTGATGAAAAAAGGGAAAAACCTAATTTGAGAAACTGGATATGGCAACTTAAAAAAAATTACTTTCTCCCTCCAATCAATCTTTGTATGGGTGGTGGATCTAGGAAATACTTGATGAAAACATTAACATAAATAAGAGAAAAAGTAAAGGAGAGAGAAAAGCTTTATGTAGATGGTTCAACCTCAACATAATGAGAAGAAAATTGTGCTAGGGAAAATATGCCAAAAGGGCCCGTAGCAACAGTTAAGGACTGGAGACTTGGTACTTCACCCAGCCGTACCCGTGTCGACATGACCCGACTCGGTGCCGACACGGAATACGGGTCGGACATGGGTTTTCGAGGTCAGGCGAGCATAAGGAGACCTTGTAACTCTTGTTCTTTACTATCTTCACTATCAAGTGCTTTTGATTGTTTCAATGAAAGTGTGATCTAGGGTTTTTTCGTTCGCCAATGTTGATAAATTGTGGAAGAAAGGAAGACGAGAGAGGAGAAGACTAGTCGGCACAGAAGAAGAGGAAGGAGAGAGAGAGAGAAGAGAGAGAGAGAGAAGAGAGAAGAGAGAAGAGAGAAGAGAGAAGAGGGAGAGGAAACGTTTAATTGTTTAACGTGATATGAGGAATGAGGATGTGAGGAGAGAGAAGAGGAAGATGTTAAAGACATTGTCAATATCACGTTTAAACCCACTTCCCTTTTCAAAGTTGCATTTAAGTTTTTCAATATAATATTTAAAATAAAAAACAAAAAATTAAGTTTTACTTCTTTTCTATTTTTTGCTGTTTAGTTTAAACATTTTTCCATGATAAAATATCTAAAATAAAAATAAGATTTGTATTTTTTTAATTAACTGCCGTCTCCCCTTTGAGTTTTGGACCCTTCCAAAACGTGTCCGCGAGTCCCCAATTTTGAGAAATGCAAGACCCGACACTCGGATATGTACCCGTGTCGGACCCTTGTATCTGAGTCCGAGCTTCACAGCCCATAATTAATATGGTGGAGAGAAAAGCAGATTTAAGATAACTCATAAAGAAGAGAGAGAGCGAGACAAAGCGAAGAAAAGAAACACGACAACCTAACGGATAATTCCAGGCTAGAGAAGGTCCTCGAAAAGAATACGTGATGTGTCACCCTAACAAGAAAAGGAAAAGCCAGAATGTTTTTGAACTTAATTAAGTAGACAGACGACAGACAGACGTTCAGTTCTAGATCTAAGGCTTACCACAAGAACCCTACGTAAAGAAGGCCAAGGCGCGCACGAGAAAACGCTTTTGGCCACAAGGTAAGTCGTTTTTCTAGAGGCGTGTAAAGGCGTACGTTTTTTGGCCGCCTTCCCGCGCCTTTGAGGGTGAAGCCTTTGACGGGGAAGTGAAGATTAAATAGATTCAAGTTGAAATTCAAAAAATGTTTTTTCTTCAAATCAAATCTTACCTAGGCTTAAAATCTAACAAGATATGAGATATGGTGGCACATGGTAAGACTCTTCAAATATGCGTTCTTCCTCTCATTCCTCATTACTATCTTCTTCAACCTCAATGCGGGTGTTTAATAAGTTTTTCCCCCTTTTCTCACATGTAATCTTAATGACTTACGAGGTTACCTCCATTTTTAAATTTTGTATTATATATTTTTGGTACTATTCATAAGCTCCATTTTGACCCCCTGCATCATTTTATACATTATGAAAAATAGGGGTTTTGTTAGATTTGTCACGTATGTAGTTTCAATGAGTTTTTATTTTTATTTTTTATATATACACAATTGTAGATATTAACTGATCAACATAAGTTGTGTGTTGGCAAACGTTCCAGTGCCTCGACAAGTATAAAATTACCCTATTTCCCCTAAATGTATTTACATTCCCTTCCCCTTGATTTTAAAAGGCCTTTTTTCTTTTTTTTGGAAAGTTAATCTATAATTTAATGACAATTTATTGCCTTAGTTTTTTTAAAAAAATTCTAACAAACTTGCGCCTCGCCTATGAGAAATGCCTATCTTTTCACCTTGCGCCCAATTGTTGGGGAGTTGTTGTGGACCCTCGGGGACCCTTTGTATCTTGGTGTACCTTGGCTTATTGAACCAAGTCCCTACCAATTTCCTTAACCGTCCCCTATTGAACCTGTTGTCCTTACTTTTCAATTGCCTGCATGCCCTCCTTTACTCGCCCTCATTTGGAAACAACACTCAAACAATACTCGTTATGGGAAAGCGAGACGACACCGAAGTACCATTGTTCCATAGGTGGTTACCCTTACACTTCGCTTTACATTTTAAATTTATTTATAGAAGTTCAATTTTAATTACAATTTACAATATTACTTCCTCCGTCCCATATTAGTTGTAACACTTTCCATATATGATTGTCCCATATTAATTGTAACACTTCTATTTTAGGCATGGACCCACCAATATTTTATTATCTATCGATCACTCAACTAACATACTCCATTCATTCATTAATTTGTGTGAAAAACATTAAAATATTACTCCTCTACTTTATTAACTTTGTTAAAGTACACACCACTTTCTATCACATCAACTTTCACAATAAATTAATATAATCTACACCCTACTCTATTTACTTCCAAAAACTATATGAACAAGCTATTGTCGCGATTAATATGGGACGGAGGCAATACTAATTTAGCTTAGCATCTTTCTATTAGTTGGGTACTTATATTTTAAACATTTTCTATTTGTCATCCTCACATGCTCCTCAATATGTGTGCCAAGATTTTGAACGTGTTCGATGACAACTTAAAAATTTAGCTTTTGGAGGTTAGGCTAGGTCCAAAAAGGGTCTCAATGGTGTAGTGTTTGTGGTAGCTTTTCTTAATTGAAGTAAGTGTTTTAAAAAGCTAAAACAATTACTTGATGGAGGTAGAGTGGCTTTTGGAGTAGTTTATGAATTGTAGGATAGAGTTTAATTGGGTCATTTTTCTATCCTGTAGCTGGTTTTATTTAACATTTATGTGTTTTAAAAACTATTATGGGGCATTTGATTGGAAAGGGAAAGGAATCGAGTAAGGGGAAATAGAGAGAGAAAGGAGTTCCAAACCCCTCAATTATTGGACATGTTTTGTTTGAGAAAAGACGGACAAACAAATTCGACCCTTCTCTTCCTCCTCTTATCTCATTCTCTCTCACCCGGTCAAACAATGCAACAAAGCACCTCACCTCCTATCTAGATTATCGAGGTGCTTAGGGTGGTTTATGGGGGAGTGCCTTGGGTTTTTGGGTGGGCTGGGGTGGTTTACGAGGTGTGTTGGCCGGAGTGGGTGGGTTTTTAGGTTGGGTTGGAGGACGAGTGGGGTGCTTTTAGGAAGGTCTAGGCTTGTCTATGGGGAGTGGGGTTCTTTAGGGAGGTCTAAGAGTGGGGTGTTTTAGGGGGAGGGCCAGGGCTCGTCTATGAGAAGTGAGTGGGATTTTGGGCTGGGGTGGTTTATGTGGACTAGAAGGTTGTTCTTGGGTGGTTGTGGTGGTTTACGAGGATTCGAGTGGGATTGTGGGTGGCTTTGTACGGGGTGTGGCCGTGTGGGGGCTGTTCCGGGGTTGGGGTGGCGGGCGTTGGGTGGTGGTTCTGGTGGTGAAAGTGGAGTAAGATGGGTTGTGTGGTGGTTGTGGTGTAGAGGGTTATGGACTAATTCAAAATCAGAGTGAAATGCGCGTAAAAGGAGAGCAAGATATCAACAACCAAACATCATGTAAAGGTTGCAATGGTTTTTTTCATTGCCTTTCCCTTTCTTGAAGACTACCATCCAAATGCCCCCTTAGCATGAGCATTTGACAGCTAACCTCTACCGGTTATCCTACAAGGTTAACTGTCCATTGCAGCTCCACAATGTTGCAATAGAAAATGCAGTGTAAGGTGATGACCTTTGGGTTATTAAAGTGCATAATTTGGAAAAAGAAGAAAACACTCGATAGGAAACTGAACGTCTCCCTATAATTGTTTTTGTTCAATGAAGGGAATTTTCAGTTGTCATTAGCCAAATCAGGTAGTCGTTTTTATGGATGAGAAATGATATTGGGTAATTTAATATACTCATTTTGTCCTATAATAGACTACAAGTTTTATTTTTCCAAGGTCAAAATTTATCAAGTTTGACCTTTTTTTTCACTACTACACAAGAAACAAGATTATCATGTGGTATTTTGTTAGCTTAGTTTCAATGTGTATTTTCAAAATATTATTTATTGTAGATTTTGATACGTAGTTTGTTCATGAATATGTCTTGGAGACCATGAAAACAAATGGGTACATATTATGGGACGGAGGGGAGAGTTATCTTATTTTATCATCCCCAAGGATTCACAGTTTGAGCTCTTTCTGAGGCTCCACATAAACATAAATTTGTACCATATCTTTGAAGAAGAGGCCAGTTATGCGATAGTCACAGACTCACCGTTAAAGGAGAGCTCTAGAATTTAGATATCTATCGCCTATTGAGGAATCCTTGTAAGCCTGTGGCCTTTATTGTTGATTTTCAATTTTATTTATACCACGAGTCCCCTAGTTTTTTTTTCCTGTTGGACCAACTACGGTCAAATATTTATTTCTATAGAAGAGTTTTGGGTGCTATACTGGTCAGTATTGTGTTGCCAAGCTTCTGTTAAGTTTGTTTTTGAGGTAACCGACTAGTTTTTTTTGTCCCGGTGGAAAATTCTTGTGTTATCTTTTGTATAGTTTTTCTTTTTTAATATAAATTATAGAGAGAGGATAAGGTAGAAATAAGGAGAGAATTAGAATGAACAAACAAATTACGAAGTGAAAAGGGATTGTCTTTTTTTCTATTTTAATATAAATTGTAGAAAGAGAATAAGGTAGAATATTTAATGTGAAATTAGATTGGACAACTAAAGCATACGCGCATTAGAGAAAAAGTTTGACGAGCTTATTTTCATAACAAAAATTAAGGTGATGGGATAGATAACTTAAAAGCGCAAAAATATACTTCCTCCGTTTCTTTTTAAGTGCTACATATTGACTTTGCTACTATTCATCCATTATAGTTTGACTGACTTTTACAATTTATGCATAAGAAAAAATATAGTCTTGTTGGATCTTGTTTGATTCGTCTCGATGTATACATTTTTAATATCTTTTTGTCATAATTTTTACAAATGCATAATTAAAGATAAAAACCATACAAAATGTGTCTCGACAAGTGTGAAAAAAGAAATGTACCACTTAAAAAGAAACAGAGGAAGTATTACAAAAAGAGGTGTAGCCTGGTGGAAAAGTCATGGAATTTTACTATTTTGTTCAAATCTTGTTGTATACATTTTGTAAACATTTCCATGTTTTGCACAATAAATGACATGGAGTGACATGTGGCGGATAGCAACGTGAGCTTACACCTTTTAATATATATATATATATTACCTCTTCTAGCTATCCCAGTGGAGATAGTCTCAATACCAATCGAATGTTATGCATTTTGCTTGCACATCAGTTGTTTTTAGATGGAAGTGCTTCTCACGCTCGTTAAGCATTGTCGTCGATATTATAATACTGAAAGTCATTAAAAGTTAAGGATATGCACAATTGCCTTCCTTATGTCCTCTTTAGTTAAGATCTAGAGCAACAGGTGAATGCAACCTTGGCAATGCATGATTTGCATCACTTCCAAAACGAGTCCTATAATTGTCTTTATGTTGTTGAAGCAGATCATAAAGAACGAGGACCTTGAAGAGCTTAGAGAGCTGGGTTCAGGAACTTTTGGCACTGTATATCATGGAAAATGGAGGGGAACTGATGTTGCTATTAAGCGGATTAAGAAAAGTTGTTTCACTGGCCGATCCTCAGAGCAAGAAAGACTGGTACCTTATTCTTTAATCCTGAAGTTCTGTTAGACTGTTTTTTTTATATCTTTCTCATTGTCATTTCCCTGAAAATGATAATTAATGCCATAAATATGTATCTGAAAGTTCTAACTTACCTTCCTCCTTGTTTTAGATAGTGTAATGTATCTCAGTGTTATTGAAAGCAATGATTTTTGCGTCATGCTACTTAAGCTGAAGAAGAGAATTTTAGAGAACCTAATTGTTGTGGAGGGCAAGAAATTATTCAGTTTCCATATCTTATCTATACAAAATGTTTTACTCAGATACTTAAAGTGTATCCTCGGTATATTTTACCAATAACAAGCTGACAACTACCACGTTGATCCATGTATAGATCTTGCCAGGAGCATGGTCTTGGGAGGTTAATGTATGCAAGTTTAGAAGTGCATAGCTCTAGCCTTATCCCAATTAGTCAAGACTGGTATTTGTAAGACCGCCAAAAAAGGTTCTCTTATAAAAATATTAACCAGCTTCCCTTGAGAAGAGGAAACAGCAATTCTTTTTACTTTTTTACCTCAGTTGGCTGTTAGATATCTTTTAGCTGTTACTGATTTTGCGTTCATGTTTTACAATCTTTTTAGACTCTAGAGTTTTGGCATGAAGCTGAAATCCTCTCAAAGCTTCATCATCCAAATGTGGTAGCATTTTATGGTGTGGTGCAAGATGGTCCTGGAGGAACATTAGCTACAGTTACAGAGTTCATGGTTGATGGTTCTTTGAGGCATGTTCTTCTCCGGAAGGACAGGTAAAGATTCCGACTCTTTTCTTAACCCTTCAAAAGAGGAATATCTATCTGCATCTTTTAGTTTGGCTAATTGATGAAAGCGATATACACCAAAGCTATATATGAGTCAAGTGATAGAAGAGCAAGACCTGTTTCTTGTGAAAAGGATTGGAGTACAATTTCCTTAAATTTTACAGCTGTTTTAGTATGTGTTTGGAAAATTTTAAGGAGCCATATATGTATGTTCTTCTTTGGATGATGAAAGCCTACATCAAAAAGGCTAACCAAAATTTGTGTTTCTTTACCATTTTGAAGTAGCACCAAGTGTTGCCTCAGTGGTGAGTTTTATATATTGATATTGTTTTGTTATCCATGTCAGTGGTGCTGTTTTGGAACCAGTTTGTTCCAGTTGTTTTTGTAAAGGTTTTGGTGTTCCCTATTGTAGAGGACGGGGATGGAAGTTCTTTTTTGTTGTTCTTTGTTTTATTCTGTTGGTTCATTTGGATGGGTAAAATATTGTACCTTTGTGTTATATTATTTAGGCATTTGGACCGTCGCAAACGATTGATAATTGCAATGGATGCTGCATTTGGAATGGAATATTTACATTCAAAGAATATTGTGCATTTTGATTTGAAGTGTGACAATTTACTTGTGAATCTGAAAGATCCTTCACGACCCATTTGCAAGGTATCTTTGCACGTAAAGGCAACAGTTTATTTTGGTCTCGTCCCCTCTTTTTGAGTGCAATAGTTTGGGAAATTGCATCATCAATGCTCAACAGCTTATCTCTGACATTCTACTTTAGGTTGGAGACTTTGGTCTATCAAAAATCAAGCGCAACACATTGGTTTCTGGTGGTGTAAGAGGAACTCTACCATGGATGGCTCCTGAACTTCTGAATGGAAGTAGTAGTAAAGTGTCCGAGAAGGTAATGTTGTCTCTTCTCTTTTCTCTTTAGTTCTGTGGCCTAGATAAAGTCTATGCTACCTTCAGCTCAGGCTTCCTTTATGTACAATCAACACAGAGATACAACTTTAACTAGGTTTTGGCTGACTTGGTCGTATTTTCTGGATCAGGTTGATGTATTTTCTTTTGGTATTGTTTTATGGGAGATTCTTACTGGGGAAGAACCCTACGCAAACATGCATTATGGTGCCATAATAGGTAAGAGTGCATACGGGTTTTGTTGTCCGTGATATGCAACATTTGTTTTCACTCTCAGTTGTAGCTTTGCATTGCATCATGATAAGTTAAAGGACTATTAAACCGTAAAGGTCGTATGCATTTGTATATACTTAATTGAATTGATGGATTGAATTGCAATCTGACTTCATGATCGTTTTTATGCACATTGTTCTAGGCTTGTGCGGTTCTTACTAGGTTTATACAGGTTTCGTAGCTGTGCATGTGTTTGTTATATTTGCTTTTTTGAAAGGTCCCACAGTACCTTGGGGTATCTATAAACCTCTATTATCTTGCTATTTGAGCCCTTCTTTCGTCCGTTTTCCCTTTGTTTGGCTTCCTTTTTAATTTTTCTGGGTAGAGTAAAAAGGGGGGCAAGGGTTGGTGGTGTTGGTCTGTTAGAGGCCCAAACAGTTTCCTGACCATTGCCATCTTCAAGGTTTTGTGTCTCAACACCTTTAACAAAGGTGCGGTTTTCTTAATGCAGGGGGAATTGTGAATAACACGTTGAGGCCCCCTATTCCTAGTTATTGTGATCCCGAGTGGAGAATGCTTATGGAACAGTGCTGGGCCCCAAATCCTGCTGTTCGGCCTTCATTCACAGAAATTGCTGGTAGGTTACGTGCAATGGCTGCTGCATGCCCAACTACTAAAGCTCAGGGACCAAAAGCATCTCACTGATCTCCTCTCATCTGAAAGTACCCTCTATTTTTCGCCTCTGCGGCAGTTTTCATGACATCTCTCTCTCCCCGAAGTATGAGCATCTTTTAAGTAAATGTAATTTACACATTAAATGATCCGTTAATCAGCTCCCCTCAATGTATTTTCTGAAGTAGGAGCTGTATATCTTTAACAGTTACAAACTGTCAATCTTGTGTATTGAACTCTTTCATTTACATGGTAACCCCGCAGAACCTTAAATTATTTATTCTGTACAGGAGTGTGGTCAAAGTTATGGCAGCATTGCCTTCAGCTTGTAATATGATTTGACCTGGCATCTACTATTGGGTCATCTTAAAGTCAAGTGTATGAAAGAGCTTGCTTAAAGAAATTGCTTTTTACTAGTAATTACGTGCAACACTTGGAAGTATTCTTTAAGTCCTGTAATTTCACCTTAAAATATCCAAATTGGAGTGAGATCTTTAGCATGCCTAGCTTGTATTGTTACGGCTTCTTGTTTGTCCTGGATTTTCACAGTAAAATGATCCAAATATATTTCTCTTTCAAGGTCTGTAATGATTCTGACCTTCCTACTTTTACTAGATAGTACGCTTTGAATGCACGGAATGCGCGCAAAAATAATAAAGTTTTTTAAAAAATTATAGGAGTAGAAAAATCGAATGTGTGTTTAGGGTGTTTTTTTTTTTCAAAAAAAAATAAATACTAAAAACAGTTAGAGAAAAATATGTCATCCAACAACAATAACAACTAAGCCTTATTCCCAAAGTAATTTGAGTTGGGATCATCTATCCCACATAGTGTCCCATTTAGTGTCCCATTTTCTATTATTTTGTCCCATAACTTAAATAAAATAATTTTTTTGTTTATTTTGTACATTCTCCCTACTAGTAAAGTCTCCTAAAACAAAAACTAACTTCACTTAGTAAAATAAAGGGCAAAAACGATTTATTTCCTTTTCGCTCTTTATTATAATGAGTGAATATTATTTTCTATATTTTTGTTTTTGAGGAGGCTTTACTAGTAGGGAGAATATACAAAATAAACAAAAAGATTATTTTATTTAAGTTATGAGACAAAATAATAGAAAATGGGACACCGAATGGGACACTATATGGGATAGATGATCCGGACTCAAGTAATTTGGGTTCGGCTAACATGAATCGTCAACTGAAATCGTTGCTAAAGGAGATTGCACCGACAAGAGTGATAAAAAGTTTTTAAAAGGGATTAAGTTTTAAGAATTTTTAAAAAAGTTTTTGAAAACAGGGTTTACACCAAAAAGTTTTAAAAGAGGTTTTCAACAAAAGGTTTTAATACCAACACAATTGAGAAAAACAAATAAATGCAGTAATCACACCCCTTCCTCCACATGGATACTGCCCCTCCTCCCACTTCTATCCAACGCCATTCTCTCCTCAATCCCAAGTAGTCTCATATCACTTTCAATTACCTTCATCCAAGTTATTTTAGGTCTTCCCCTACCCCTTACAATTTGATTACTCCTTCACTCTTCAATTCTTCTCACCGGTGCATCATCTGATCTCCTTTTCACAAGACCAAACCATCTTAACTGATTCTCCCTCATCTTATCTTCAACGGATGCAACTCCAACTTTTTTTCAAATTACTTCCTTTCTTAATCGGTCCTTCCTTGTGTGGCCACATATCCACCGCAACATACGCGTCTCCGCCACGTTCATCTTATGAACGTAGGCACTGTTTCACCGCCCAACATTCGGTGTCATATAACAAAGTAGGCCTAATTGCCGTACGATAGAACTTTCCCTTCAATCTTTGGGGAATGCCGGAATCACAAAGGAACCGGTGGCGCTTTTCCACTTTAACCAACCCGCATTAATTCTACGAGCAACGTCTCCATCCAGTTCTCCATCCTTTTGGAGAATGGATCCAAGGTAACGGAAGTCGTTTGATCCTTGAACCACTTTGCTATCCAAAGTGACAGCCCCTGCCTCGTTGCTTGTAACCCCACTAAACTTGCACTCCATATACTCCGTCTTACTTCTTCTCAATCTAAAACCACGGGCTTCTAATGTATCCCTCCACAATTCCAACTTACTCTCTACACCTTCCTTTGTCTCATCAATCAACACAATATCATCTACAAACATCATACACCACAGTATATCATCTTGAATTGACCTCGTTAGTTCGTCCATGACTAGAGCAAAGAGAAAGGGGCTAAGTGCAGAACCTTGATCCACTCCGATCGTAATAGGGAACTCTTCTTTCCTCCCCACCGTAGTCCACACACTCGTAGTTTCCCCCTCATATATATCCTTGATCATATATATTTTTGCGAAACACCTTTCTTTGCCAACGCCCACCAAAGTATATCTCTTGGTACTCTATCATATGGCTTCTCCAAATCAATGAAAACCATATGTAGATCCTTCTTCCTATCACGGTAATGTTCCATTGTTTGTCTCATGAGATGGATGGCCTCTATAGTCGATCTTCCTGGCATAAATTCAAATTGGTTCTCCGATATCTTCACATGTTTCCTAAGTCTTTGCTCAATCACTCGTTCCCAGAGTTTCATCGTATGACTCATTAGTTTGATTTCTCGGTAGTTGGTACAATCTTGTACATCGCCTTTGTTCTTATACAAAGGAATCAAAATACTCTTCCTCCACTCTAATGGCATTTTGTTGTGTCTCCAAATCATGTTGAAGAATGTTGTCAACCATTCGATTCCTATCCCCACCTAAACACCTCCAAACTTCGATAGGTATGCCATCTGGACCCGTAGCTTTCTTAAATCCCATCTTTTTTAATGCTGCAACGACTTCTCCCTTTTGAATCCTCCTCATAAACTCTCAATTTAACATACTTGGCGGATGTGTACATCCCCGATGTCTTGTGCTTTATCACCATTGAACAAGGTATCAAAATACTACCTCCATCTATCCTTTATCTCCTCATCCTCCACAAGCACTCTTTGTCCACACCCGTCACGCATTTTACCTTTCTTATGTCTCTTGTCTTCCTGTCCCTCATACGCGCAATTCTATAAATGTCTTTTTCCCCTTCTTTCGTATCCAATCTTGCGTAAAGATTTTTGTTTACCTTTGCTTTAGCTTCTCGTACTGCCTTCTTGGCTTCTCTTCGAGCCTCTTTGTACTTCTCATAGTTCACAGCACTTCTATCTTTTCCCAAAAGTTTATAACCTTCTCGTTTGTTTTTTGTCGCTTGTCTCACCTCCTCGTTCCACCAAGATGTGTCCTTACTCGGTGGTACCGTTCCTTTAGATTCTCCAATGACCTCTTTCGCCACTTCCTTTATACTAAGTTCTATCTTTGTCCATGTCGAATCTACATCCATTTTCGTGTTACAAGACCAAATATCTTTACTAGCCATCTTAGCTAAGAAGTACTCTTTGTGCTCCCCTTGGAGCTTCCACCACTTGATTCGCGGCTCCACATTGGGTCTTCGCTTTCTTAAAGACTCCCTATGTAACACCCCGCCCAAACCGAACCCTTTTTATATTAATAAAACTCGTTTGAGGGGAAATCAACGAGGGTTGTATTCGAATGGAGCGTTATCGCCGCACTCAACTCCTTGGAATTAATTGCAAGGCTAAGTAACTAAAACATATTAATTCCAAACTAAATAAGAGATCCTTACAACCAAATTAAACTAGTTCGTTAAATACTAAATACTACGAGTTTCAGAGTTCCAGCGGAAGAAAAATATTAAACTAGGTGGATGACAACTTCTAGTTGATCTCTCATAATTCCCCTCGATCACCCACCTACAAATAATCATGGAAAAAGACAAGAGAGACAAGCTCCCAAAAATCAGATAAACTGAGTAATACCAACTTCATCCCGTAAAAATACTTAAGTTTAAAATACGTTGAAAATATTATATAAGTTGAGTTGAAAAGCATAGCACATAAATACATATAGTTAATAGGTCACATTAACATAGCAATATTTTATTTCGTTTACGGAAGGGAAGGAGAACGCTAGCAAGCCGGTGATACACCTCGTAAACTACTTGCTTAAAGAGTGTGAGCCAGTGATACACCTAGTAAACTACTCACACAGTGCGCCGGTGATACACTTCGTAAACTACCCACTAAAAGTAACATTGGCCATAAAACAGAGTCTCTAGTGTGCACACCCCTTCTAATTTGGAAACACATCAAGATAGAAGGAAGACAAATAACAGAAAAATCAGCATAGTAACAAAAGAACCTATAGGTGGCCGCTGAACCTCCCATACAGGGCAACATGTTCATCACTTCCTTCCTTTATTTCACTTTAAGTGATTTATAGTTTTTACTTCAAGTTATCACATAACACATGTTCACATATACATTGTTCATTTAACTGAGAGTGAAAACCGTTACTCCAATTCCATAACTCATTTCATATATATAGCTAATTCCGATAGCATATCCATATTCTCAACCATCACTTGGTTACATAAACTCATAACCATTTCCATTATCACGATGTTTACTTTCGTTTATAACTTCCATATTAATAATAACGATTATAATAACCATGATAACAATAATAACATTAATAATAATAATAATAATAATAATAATAATAATAATAATAATAATAATAATAATAATAATAATAATAATAATAACAATAATAATAATAACAAGATTTTAATTACTATTTTAAATCCCGTCATAATAGTCATTGTCATAGTCCATAATCCAACTTCCATATTCATGGTTCGGAAATCTCAATCCACACTTGTTATCCATTTTATTTCCCATCTCCATAGTCCATACTTAACATTCGTATTCATAGTCCATTACTAGCCCATAATTAATCCATAATCAAAATCCACATATTAACTTTATGATCACATAATCACATCATTAATTCACATAATCTCAAGGTTAAATCGTTTTATTTTACGGAATCTACTTGTGGATGAACATTGGTAATTACCTCTTGAAGCGTGCTTGAAAACTAAATCACGAACGAATCAACACTCTTAGAAATCCTTGTCTACGCAATCGGAGTCTACAATTAAGCGAAATCTAAAGTTAGTTTCCTAAATAACCCCTTATGGTTTTATAAATAAATAACGTAAATAATTTAAATAACTTAAAGAAAATCATTATTTAAAGAAGTTTATAAATCGAAGTTTAAGTTTCCCGAATTTATTTATAAAAATCATTTTAAGTACTTAAACGTTATTTCAACTTCAATATTTATTTAACTTAAACATTATAAATAATTTAAATAAACATAGAAAATCAATTTCAATATATTCATTATTTTA
Source organism: Patellifolia procumbens (assembly GCA_947645195.1). Classification (NCBI taxonomy): domain Eukaryota; kingdom Viridiplantae; phylum Streptophyta; class Magnoliopsida; order Caryophyllales; family Amaranthaceae; genus Patellifolia; species Patellifolia procumbens. The sequence continues at coordinate 5,319,490 of CANSGD010000183.1, read as the reverse complement.
TTTTAGAAACTTAGAGATATTTTTAAGTTATGAAAATTTAATATAAACATTAATAGTAATAATAAAATTAAAATGAAAATTTTATTTTAATTAAACAAAACAACTAACAAAGAAGAATGAGTCATTAATTTAAAGTGTAGGGCTAACTTTAGAATTAAAAAATCTGATTTGGGAGGGAGTAAGATTGGGCTTTGGGTCAATGTAAGCGAGTAAGGAGGCTTTGGGTTATTTGGGTTTAAGTAAAAACAAAAGAAATATGAGAAGGGGATAAAAGAAAGAAACGGTAGAAGAGGAAGGAAGAAGAGGAAAAACAGAGGGGAAATGGGCTGCCGGATTCCGGCGACACTGGGCGGTCAGAGCGGTGGCTGGGTGGCTGGCGTGCGTGGCTGGTCTGGCGGCAGCAAAAGAGGGGCGGCGTTTTGGTGGCTGGGATGCGTGGCAACAGCGAGTAAAAGAAAGGGGGGCTGTGGCTGCTGCGATGTTGTGCATTGCCGCTGCTTGGCGGCGGCGGTGGTCGCTGCTGCTGCGCGCGGTGGTGGCGGTGGTCGCTGCTGTGCGCGGTGGTGGCGGTGGTTCGCTTGGCGGCGGCGGTAGTCGCTGCTGCTGCGCGCGGTGGTGGCGGTGGTCGCTGCTGTTGCGCGCGGTGGTGGCGGTGGTTCGGGTTTTGGGTTGTGGTGGTGTAAGTGGTGGAGCTTCAGGTGGTGTTAATGGAGGTTTTATTATTTTATTTTCTTAATCTTTCCAAAACAAAAATCAGAATTTTAGAGGGGAGAAAGAAGAGAGTGAAGCAAACCTTGAATGTGATTTGCTTGAGTTCTTGGGTGGGTAGAGATGGGTTATTTATAGGCAAAATTTCTGATTTTCTTGTTTGAATGGTCAAGCTACCATTGTGGAGGTTGAAGAGGGATTGCTTGTTTAACTAGAGAGTTGGTCTTGGTCAGATTTTGGAGTGGAAAATCTGATTTTGCAAGTGGGGAAAATCTGATTTTGCAAGTGGGAAGTTATGGTTTGCTTGAGATTTTGGAGAAACCAGTAATGGTTGTTGGGTGAAGGAGGAAGGTGATGATGAGGGTGATAAGAGCTTTGAGTTGGGTGGTAGATGATAATTGAAGGATAATGGGTGATAAGTGGTATGAGTAGTAATTTTAAAAATCAAGCTTAAGAAGTTGTACATCAAATTATCTAAGTACATGAAATGTACATAAAATGACATTTTAATGAATTAAATTTCAAAATGTTTCTTTAAAATAATTTCAATATGAAATAATAACATTAATAATAGAAATAATATTATATCATTAAAATAATAAATATCTTTCAAATAATTTAAAATAAATCGAATAAATCAAAGAAAATCCAATAAAATTCATATTGAAACGTTTTTAATTTAAATAAAATAATTTAGGAAAAATTGCCTAGAATAATGCAACCTTTTGGCGGACGAAGCCCCTCTCCGAAACGCCCACGCCGGACGAACCATGCTCTTTGAAACGCCACGCCCACTGGGTGAACCACCAGCGGTCGACCCCCCCCCCCCGCATTCTCTTTCTTTTCTCTTCGCTTCCCCGGAAGAAACCCCCTCCCCTCTTTCTACTCAGATCTTCGCCGGAAAAATGGGGTGGGTTAGGTGAGGTTGGCGGCGGGGTTTGGGGCGGGGGTGGGGGGCTGGGGTGGGGGAAGGGGGGGGATTTGATTTGATTTTTTTGTTTTGTTTTTTTTTCCTTTTAAAATTATTTATTTCTGCCCAATTATTATGCCCCACGTGTCCATTTTACCTATTTTTTAAGTCATAACCGATTTTGTCCTGTTTAAAATAAATGGGGTATAAAGGTTGCATTATTCCAGAATAATCTTTAGGTTGCATTATTATTTGCGAATCGCTAAAAGGTTGCATTATTCTAGGCAATTTTTCCAATAATTTTTTAATTTATCAAAATTCGGGGTATTACACCCTACCCCGGAAATCAAGCACGACTAGTCACCCGGTATCACCTTGCGGTTTGTATAACTCTTCCGCCAAGCATTCCTTACTAAAAAGAGGTCAATCTGACTCGCGTTACTTCTACTCCTATACGTCACAAGGTGAGATTCTCTTTTCTCAAACCAAGTGTTCATAATACTAAGACCATATGCTAATGCGAAATCCAAGATACCACTTCCAGCTTCATTTCTCTCCCCATACCCAAAACCTCCATGAATGCTCTCAAAGCCAACTCGACTAGTGCCCACATGTCCATTAAGATCCCAACCAATGATCATTTTTTCACTAATAGGCACTCGTTGCACATCCTCCTCTAAATCCTCCCAAAATTGTTGTTTAATAGATGCTTCCAATCCCACTTGCGGCGCATATGCGCTTATGATAGTCACCGCCTCACTCCCTAATACTAGCCTGATACTCATAATGAGGCCGCTCTTCCTCGAAACTTCCAGCACATCATCAATATATTCCTTATCAATAATGATGCTACTCCATTTCTACTCTTATCCTTTACGGAGTACCAAAGCTTATAACCCCATGGGGCTAGTGTAATATCCCGCCCAAACCGAACCCTTATTATATTAATAAGACTCGTTTGAGGGGAAATCAACGAGGGTTCGACTCGGATGGAGCTTTACCGCCGCACTCAACCCCTTGGAATTAAGTGCAAGGCTAAGTAACTAAAACATATTTATTCCAAACTTAATTAATCCTTACAACCAAATCTAAATTGTTCGTTAAGTACTAATTAAATACTACGAGTTTCAGAGTTCCAGCGGAAGCAAAATATTAAACTAGGTGAATGACAACTTATAGTTGATCTCTCATATTTCCCCTCGATCACCCACCTGCAAATGAACATTGAAAAAGACAGGAGAGACAAGCTCCCAAAAATCAGATAAACTGAGTAATTTCAACTTCATCCCGTAAAGTACTAAAGTTAAAATACGTTGAAAATATTATATAAGTCGAGTTGAAAAACATAGCACATAAATACATACAGTTAATAGGTCACATTAACATAGCAATATTTTATTTCATTTACGGAAGGGAAGGAGAACTCTAGCAAGCCGGTGATGCACCACGTAAACCACTTGCTTAAAGAGTGTGAGCCGGTGATACACCACGTAAACTACTTACACAGTGGGCCGGTGATACACCACGTAAACTACCCACTAAAAGTAACATTGGCCATAAAATAGAGTCCCTAGTGTGCACACCCCCTCTAACTTGAAACACATCAAGATAGAAGGAAGACAAATAACATCGAGTTTCAGCATAGTAACAAAAGAACCTGTAGGTGGCCGCTGAAACTCCCATACAGGGAAACCTATTCATCACTTCCTTCCGATATTTCACTTTAAGTGATTAATATATTTTATTACAAGTTATCATATATCACATGCTCACATACGCACCATTCATTTATCCGAGAGTGAAAACCGTTACTCCATTTCCATAACTCATTTTATACATGGCTACTACCGATAGCCTATTCATACTCATAATAATAACCGTCACTTTGTTACATTTCATTATCACATTCTATCATAATTTCATTCATCATTTCCATATTGATAATAATAACCATGTTAAATAACAATAATAATAATAGCAATAATAATAATAATAATAATAATAATAATAATAATAATAATAATAATAATAATAATAATAATAATAATACATAAAACCTATATCGAGAATAAGGATAAAAGATTAAGTCGTTATCGAGTTTAATTACGATGTTAACGATGCTATAATAATCATTGTCATAGTCCATAGTCCATGTTCATGATCCATATCCATAATCCATAGTCATTAGTCATCTTACTAATCGTATTCATAATCCGCATTTAAGTCAATAGTTATAATCCATAATAATTCCATAATTATGATCCATATTTCTAATCACATAGTCACGTAATTAAATTATTTTATACTACGGGATCTACGTTTAGATGGACATCGAATATTACCTCTCGAAGCGTGCCCGAAGTTAAGCCACAAGTTGATCGCACTATTCATAATCTTCTTCTACTAGATCGGAATCTACAATTAAACGGGATCTAAAATTAGTTTCCTAAATAACCCCTTTATTTTATTTATAAAGTAAACAACTTAAATAATTCAAATAACTTAAATAAAATTTATTAATCACTTCAAAAGAGTTTCATAAATCAAAGTTTATGGTTTCAAATTATTTATAAAAATCATTTTAAGTACTTAGAGATTACTTTAACTTTTAATTTTCATTAACTTAAACAATTATTCCAAATATAGAAAACTAACTTTATTTTATAAACATAAGAAATATGTTTAAGTCATTAAAGACTAAGTCAAACATCATTAAGCAACCAATTAATAAGTAAAGAAAATATTTTTATTCTTTTGTTATTAAAAACGAAATATAAAAGGGGAGGGGGAAATCTGATTCATTTGAATCAGTTCAGCCAGACAAGAAAAAGAGAGGAAAAGAGGAGGCAGGAAAAGGGGAGAACGAGCAGGGGGAAGGAGGAAGGAGGAAGGCTCGCGTTCAGGCGGCCGGTTTAGGCGTCTTAGGGGTGGCTGAGGTGTTTCGCAGGTGGTGGCAGGGTGTTTGTGGTGTGCGGTGGCTGCGCGAGAGCGAGCAGCGTGGCTGCTGGGCAGCGCGGGGGTGCGAAGGTGGTTGGGTGTTGCGGTGGTTCGAGGTGGACGGAGGTGGCTCAGGAGGGGCGAAGTATGTGGTGTTCAGGTGGTGGTTCCGGCGAGTCTTAGAAGGTGGTTTGAAATTTTAATTTTTAATTTTATTTTTCAAGACAAAAATCAGAAATTGAAAGAGAAGAGGGAGAAATTGAAGCAACCTTAGAATGTAGTGGGTTGCTTGAGCAATTGAATGGGTTTGAGTTGGTATTTATAGAACAAATTTGGTTAGAAAATGTGAAGTTGGGTCAATCACCATTAATGGTGAAGGTATGGTTTTTGTGATTTTTCTTCTGATTTTAGGGAGATTTGTTCAGATAGGTTATGGTTGAAGTTGAATTGGGCTTGATTTTGAAAGTGTTCTGATATGAAGTTGTTGATGGACAGATTTGGTTGAGCTTGGTTCTTTGTGGTTCACGTGAAGGGAGGGAAAGAGGAAGAAGAAGATACTGACTTCTTCCATTTTCTTTGTTTTTTTTTGTTTTTTTTTTTGGCTAGGTAGTTTGGGCTTATGGCTTGTATTGAACATTTGGACTTCAACATGGTTGACTAATATGGATGGATTTGTAACTAAGAATGCCAACAAACTAAATAAGGATTTCAATTCTAATAATAATTAAATTAATTAGAATTAATGAAAATGTATAATTAGTTTTGTAAATACATTTCAATAGAATCATTTAAATAAAATCATTACATAATTCAAAACTAAATAAATCATTTAAATAAAATCGTTAAATAATTCAAAAACTAAATGAAATCATTTATAATAAACATTATTATAAAATAAACTTGAATTATCGGTAATTAAATTTAAGTGGAAGATAATATTAAAGCTTAAGAAATAATAAAATAAGCTTTGAAAATTCGGGGTATTACAGTTGGTTCTCTTCCTTTTCCACCAACCCACTTAGTCTCTTGAAGGCAGATTATTGTGAATCTTTCGCCTCCTCATAACCTCCACCACCTCCGCCGATCTTCCCGTCAAAGAGCCAATGTTCCATGTTCCAAAGCGCATCATACGACCCCTACCACTGCCACTACCCTGGACTAACTTCTTTACCCGCATCCGTCCCTGATACGGGAACCCTTGCATATTTAACACCACCCCCGGGCGCCGGGATGGCGCGCCGCTTACGGGCGACGACCTAGCAACCCTTGCATACTTATCACTACATCCGAGTCTATGAAGTGCAGCACGTCGCTGAGTAGGGAACGCCCCCACGTTTTTCATTTGTCGATTCATGTCATGATATGGAGCTATGTTTTACGCTGGCCGCCCCAAACCTACCGCAACTCTCCTCCTTTATCCGGGCTTGAGACCGGCAGTAAATATCACACAAACACTCACAGGCGGAGTTTGGAGAAAAAAATGCCATCCAATTAGAAATAATTTGTTTTTAATTTGATGTCCTCCATCACTTCTCTTATTAAATAGAGATATGAGGTTTTCTTCTTGTGTATGTGTTTGTTATATTTTGTGTAAGGTCTCACTACTCTCCTAACGGGTTCCATAAGAGCACCCACAATAGTAAGATTGGTTCACATTTTCCCATTTTTCTCTCTCCTTTCTTTTTAAACCTTATATTAGGGCCTTGGGGGTATTTGGTTTGTAGAGGGGAACTGGAATGGAATCAAGAAAGGGGTGTGAAGGGAAAGGAAATCAAAACTCTTATATGAAATAGATTGTTTATTAACCTTATTTTTTCTCCCACCCTTATTCCTCCTTTCATCATAACAACACTCCTCCATATCTCTAACTTATCCGGCCGCCTTCCTGGCCGCCGTTCCCCTCCTTGCCGTTGTCCCCCCTCCCCTCAATCTCTCCTCCCTACGCATGTGAAAACATTTACTCCACCATGCCTCTCTCCTCCCTTGCATCTCTCTCCTTTGCATGGTGCAAATTGGTGGTTTAGGAGAGGCTTGTTGGTGGTGGTGTGGGTTCTGAGGGGTTTGGGTTTGTTGAGGAAGTTGTGGTGGTTTTGATTGTGGTAGTTGAGTTTCTTAGACGAATTCGTGGTGGTCTGGGACCCGTGGTGGATTTTGGGGTGCTTTGTATTGATATTTGAAACGGTCTGTGGTTGTTTTCGATGGTTTGTGGTGGCTTTTGGCGGTGATACAACGGTTTGAAGGATGTCTACGCTAGTGTAGGGAGGAGTAAGGGAAGGTTATAGTGGTTGTTGTTGGGGGAGTACGGGTAGGTTATGGTAGTTGTTGGGGGTGGGGATGGGTGGGTTGGGGTGCTGTGGCGGCGTCTTTAAGGGTCAACTGATGATCAACGGGGTAATGCATTACCCCATTTCTAAGTGTGGCGGGGAAGGAATCAATGTAGAGGAGATCAGGGGTTACTAAAAAAAGAATAATGGGTAAAGGGAAGGAATTGTAAAGTAGTGAAGCAAACAACATAAAAAGAATTCAAAGGCAATCCATTCCTTTACCCTTTATTGAAACCCCTAATGCAAACGCCTTAACTTTGCTTTAACCATATTTTTTTTCTTTATAATGAGGTTGGTTGATCTATTTCTCACTTCTACTTTAATTATAGCTTACCCTCGTTTCTCTCCTACCTTAGCTATAGGCTATAATCCACCAACGATTGATGAGGATATGAGAATTGATTAGACTATAAACTAAGAGAATTAATCGCAGAGTAACAAATGACAATTGATTTGACTATGCACAAGATGATAAAATTGATAGCACATGCACTCTACAACATACTCTAAATACTCCACCTCAAACGCAAAAAACGACTAATTTCAACCATGTCTTTCGATTATTCTAAAGAATTTCTTTTTTGGTCAAGTCATCCTACTACTTTTAAAACTCAAGAAAATTATTGTATGTAATAAAGTTTTCAGCTAGTCTTGCAAGAGACTGCTTACTTTTTAATTAAAAGTACGGTGTAGGAACTTCAATATTCAGAAGAGAACTAGTCCAATAATATCTAGTTTAGTCCATTTCGTAACCTATTTATTTCATTTCGTGATCAATTTTAATCCATTCAGTAAATAAATTTTTAATTTTTTAAAATTTAATATTATATTAAAATTAGACGGGCTTTTTAAATAATGAGTGTAAAGTTTATAAGTGCATGTCACGTGAGTTCCAACATATGAAAAGTGCAATCGCCCCTTAAACCTGCCCACCTCCTACACTCACCTAGATAAACCCCAGCAGGCAGCAGCTCACCAACAATAACAATGGAGGTTGCAAAATTTTGTAATCCTCATTTGTAGTACTTTGCTTTATTTATGTTATTTCATGTAATTGTTCCTCAATACAACCAAACAACATTAACCCACTTTTTATCTAAATCTTTCCCATGTATTCTTCCACAATACTCATCCCAAACCTCCAAACTACACTCTTCTTCAAACCCATTTCACCACAATTACCATTACCATTACCATGCCGACGCAGAAAATTCAATTCTTCACGCCCCAAGCCCTTATTCTTGGCTTCTGCTTCCCAAAATCCAAATGGGTTTTCATGGGATAGGCTTTCAGGCTCGATTCGCCGTGGCTCTGACCAATTTCTTAGCAAATTTGGTGAGGTAGTCTTGAAGGAGACTGGCATTGATTTGGGTAATGCCCAGAACATTATTTATAGCCAGGTTGATAGTGCTGCCACCAAGTTTAATCATTTCAGGTTTCAATTGGTTCCCCAATTCATCATTTGGAACAAGTGGGATAATTGGAAAGTAAGCCTTTTTCTTTTTTGGTTTTTGAACTCTACTGTATTGTCCTATGATATGGAAATTAGTGAAAACTCATTATTTGTGCTGCTTAAACATGATGATTTGATGAATCTTGACATAGCTTTATAGCTGGCTCGAAACCGCCCCCTGCCCCCAAGTACACCATCTTTGTTTGGGGGGGGGGGTATTTCCAAGTATCAGAGGATACCTCATATGTCCATATGCTGAGCTTTTATACCCTAAGATTTTAGTATCAGGTTGTCAGTTGTAGGCTTGGGCCGGGTGGTTTAGGGTTGGAAATCGAAATTTTAACACATCATCTTGATATTCTAGTAGTCCAATAGAGAGAAAAGTAAAAAGAGAATCAATTTCGGGGTTGCCTCAGTATAAATCTTCCACTGCCTAATTGAGAAGAGTCCATGTGTTTGATGCTAAATCTTGTTTCTCCATCACCTTATGTTTGATAGTACCGGACTAAACCGTACCTAGTTCTTGCATACACCGGATTTTGATGCCGTAATCAAACTAATACACTTAAGATCCATGTTTTGCGCCATTGCTATATTTCTCGTATACAATGTAAGGCGCTCATGAAACTGATTGATTGCAAGTCGATTATGTGTTTCTCAAATATGCAAATATGATATGGCTAATATGTTGTTTTTGTTTTGGTGCTCCAGGATATAAAAAATTGGAAACCATATCGCTTTGGTGCACTACTTATCTATTTAATTGCTATCATAGTGTCTTCTCGAAAAATCTACACGGTTCTTCAAGCTCCTCGCATTGCTCAAGAAAAGAGAGAGTTGACAGAAGCATATATGGAGGCATTGATTCCTGATCCCACACCAAGCAATCTCAGGAGGTAAATTATAGCTATGATGCCTCCCATAAAACAATTAGCTAGACAAACCCATCTGACTCTTTCTCTAGTAGTTATAGTAGATATGATAGGAATAGGATCTGATATTATACTTGTTATCTTGTATTCCTATCATTAGTTAGAGAATGTTTTAGGAAGTTTCTGGTCTCCAAGTTGTTTCTCCACTTATGAATATGCCCCCTTAATGTTTTTTTTTATTGAGGTGGTTTTTTAATATGTCCTTAATCAATGATGTAATGTGAGCTATATAGCTATGCCGCAAGAATATATCTTATATACTCTTGGGATAGAATAGTAGAACATACCATCTAGATATTTTTTTTTTGGAATGGCCTAGCCGTACTGCCAATCAACCATTATCTTATTTTGGAAAGGACCTCATTGAGTCCTCTAACGAATTTACCTTTACCAGAAAATATGCTGGCGAGGATCATTAGCTCAAGTAAAAGATAAACTATAAATATTTTAAGACAGGAGTTTCCCTGGGATTAAGATCCATCATGCTAGTAACAGATAATTTTAAATAGTGAGAATATATGAGTGAATGATATAGTTCAAATGATGAAATTTGCTTTCGAAGGAGTCTTGTACAAAGATAGAGAATGGTTATATATACATCCTTCTTCTTTTTAAAGATTTCAATGGATGTTGCTGGAAGACTGGAAAGTTCTGTGAGCTTACTAACTTGTTTGTTGTCCTTGATTCTATGTCCTTGATTAACTCCTAGTGTGGTTGGCCAATTTTTTGGGTTCTCTTCCCTTTATAATACGCTACCGGAAAAGCCTATTCATCGTCTCTTCCAATTTATACTTTCATTTGGAAGACTAAGGTTCCACAGTGGGTGAAAGCGTTTGTTTGGTGGCTAATTCCGAAAAAACTTGTTACTTGTGATGATCTACGGGGTCGGAGACCTGATAAGCCTCTTTCTCTTCATGTCTGCACTTAATTCTTGCTTGTGAGGAGACAGGTTGCATTGTCATGTGGCAATGTTATTTTGGAAGGGGTTTCTTGGGATTCATTGGATTAATCTTTATCCTTCTTGCTGATGTGCAAATGCATTATATGAGGTTTAGCAGGTGGAAAGGGCATAAAATATGTTGGAAGTATGGTTTTCTTGGCTTTTTTCCTAGGTTTGTTTGGAGAGGTTGGTGGTCTTCATTTAATATTTTGTGGGAGTGAGTATTGTATCTTGTTTCATCTTGACCTCACACTCATGGGGCTTTCTCAAACGTGTCCCTTTCTGATATTTTGCGTGATTAAAGTGCTCTTTTTTTCTTTTGCCTTTAATTTATGAGGAATTTCAGCTCCCCTCTTTTGTATATTCACTTTTCTTATTCAGTTTACTTGATACTTCTAACAAACAAGTCCAAACGGTGTCCATCCAACCACACAATTTCCAACTTCGAAGTGATTTTGAAACTTTGCTATGCAAGAAAGTCCTTTTTTTTAATTGTTTTTCATGGTGTCTTTTAATGTTGTATCCATTTCTTTTCGTACATTACTAACAATTTTCTTACCCAAAAAAAATAAGCTCCAATTAAATCCCTATGTTAAGATGAACATGGTGTGCGATCTAAGAGCGAAAAAATAGCATTATCATGGAAAGAGCCCTAGCTCTTAGAGTAGGATCAGAGTCGCAAATTTTATAGGTGTTTCATGAAGAAACCTTTGTGGGATTGAACCATTCAATGTTCGTGGAAAATGCTCATTGAAAGAGCCCTTGCTCTTAGAGTAGGATCAGATTCTCAAGATTTTTAGGCGTTTAAAAACTAGTGAAGGAAGATGATAACTTTTGTGGGATTAAGCCATTCGAAGTTTGTGGCAAATGCTCTAGGAAATGGTGATATGATCCATGACATCAAGGGAGATTGATAACTACTCTTGTGGGGCCTATAAAGCAGCACCTGCTCACATGTCTCTTTCTTGTTAGATAGCCATGATCAGTGTCTATTTTCTCTCGTATGAAAGCATGAATGGAGTGGTCGTTCTTAAGGGGATTAACCTGAGCTTTTCACCTAATAAAAAAATATTAAAAAAAATCAAATCTGTAAAGAATTCCTGGCCCTATCTTGGTGGCAGGAGGCAAACATTCCTATTGTACCAAGGTGGTTTTGTTAATCAATTCCGATGCATCAGAAGGAAGAGAAAGGGTCAGTATTACTAATCATACCAATAGTCATATGAGTTGCTCGTCCCAAAGGGGAGGAGATAGAGTTCATTGATGGTAAATGAATGCCTCTGGAGGAGTTGGAGGTGTGACACTTGCTATTTGCTAATTATGCAATTTACTTTGAGTGATGATTTGGAAAGAATCTTAGAAGTATTTTTCTTAAGATTTTGAGTTGATCCCGCTCACCGAGCCTGAGAATCTTGTTTTGGCAGTGTGTTATCTAGCCTCACTTGCCGTTGCTTGATTAGGGAACGACTGAAGGATTTGTTCAAAGGGAATGGTCAATTAGTAGTGACTACTTGATCCTTATTCACCTTGCCTCCGTAAACAGGGAATAAACATGATCTTATGATAGGTCTGATTTCGTTTGTTTATAGATGTTAGAGAATCAAGATGCTCACTACCTTAACTGTGAGCGTGATAGAGGTCTGATGATGACTTACTCTGTTCGACTTTGTTCACCACGACCTACTCTGATTCCATATCAAAAAGCTGAGTTCTTTAATACTTTTGTCCAATTAAATTACAACAATAATGAACTGTGAAATGTGGGGCCTTTCAGGACGAGGGGGTAATGGGAAAAGGTGCACGGTGCCAAGAGCACAATGCACCCAAGAAAGTAGAGTTAAAGTAAGCCAAGCACATAAAGAGAAGTAATGTGTATTGACTTAATGAACATAATGGCTTTCAAATTGTAAATCCTATATGATGTTTGGTTTTCTTTTTACTTACAAAACGAATGATATTTAAACCTGGAGAAACCCGTGAACTTAGAGTTTTCTTAATTTTTTTATGAAGAGGAAATTATGTGCAAGTGCATAACTATAAACTTGCTAATACAAAGATGAGATTTTTCTTAGTTTTGATAATATATGTCATTATTTCGAATGGAAAACTATATACTGCCTCCATTCTTTTTTAGTTGCAACACTTTTCTAATTGGAAATTTCCCAAAGGTTGCAACACTCTTTTTATTCTTTATATAGTTGTGGTCCCCCACACTCTCTCATACTTAACATAATTAAAATGCTTTTTGTTGTGGTCCTCCACACTCTCTCATACTTTTTGCACAATTAAAACACTCAATGGTCCCCACTCCCCTTAATTACACCCATACATTCACCTAATACCTCATTAAAATTTTTACATAGGTTTCCGTTATTTGCAAAAGTGTTACAACTAAAAAAGAACGGAGGTAGTATATATATTCATTCTTCGATATTGCTTTTCCATTGTTTTTCTTTCTAAAAAGCAAACATAAAATTTTTAGAGTTTCACATTTGTGGTTACTTTTTTTTTTTATAAATGCATCATTTCATACACTTTCTTTTGACCATGTAAGATGATTTAAATGCGAGGAGAAAATCATGTGGGGTCTTGTTCGATTCGTCACGATAGGTACTTTGAAAAATATCAATGTAAATAATTTTTATTTAAGAATAATTGTAGATATAAACAGTTAAAGTTGTGTATTGATAAGTGCGAAACTTCAAATGATGCATTTGTATAGAAACCGGAGGAAGTACTTAGTTTCTGAAAACATTAAAAAATATAGAAGCTACAATTACAAATGAATACAAGTCTTAGCTAAGCGTTTTATTGTAGTCGGGCTCTTTGATCATCATGCATTGTTTATTTAGTAATGATATATCTGTTGCTAACAAAGGGCGGTATAATTGGTGTCATATCAAAAATAACTATCTATATGGCGTTAAATGAAGTATGAAATTCAGCAAGCAGCTAGTGCAACTCCAGTTTATCTCCCATTCAAGAACTTGCAAGTATATGGAATAATGATTTGCACAATAGTTGTGGAAACACATCCAACTGATGAGGAAATAAATAACTTAAATCAGAAGTTGATTCTATAAAAGCTAATTTAATCATATTTTTTTAGAAGAAATCAAACGAAATCCAGGCCAGCGTTGCAGAAGATGCTGCAAGGGGAAGGCCTTTAAAGTGAAGGTGTGATGGGTGTAGCTATGATGTTTTGTAATGGGATTCATGACAGGTTTTCCTTGAAAAAGGCCAAAAGGCTTACTGATATACTATGATTTCTCCTAAATTGTTAAAGCCGGATTTAGTGCTTGGTGACATTGAGTTGGGATAACAATATGGACTTTCTTGTATACATGCAGGTTGAAGAAGGGCATGTGGAGAAAAACAATGCCGAAAGGGCTAAAACTGAAGAAGTTTGTTGAAGGACCCAGTGGGACTTTAATTCATGATAGTTCTTATGTTGGAGAAGATGCATGGGATGACGATATAGAGCAACCTCTGGAAAATGTGAAAAGTAGCATCAACAGTGATGCAAATATAAGTGCAGAAGACAAGAAGGCACTTGAAAGAGAGATTGGGGTTTCAGGTTAGGAAAATAAATCTTATATTCACAAAGGTTTTTAAGGTTTTGTTAGAGAAATTGACTTAGCTCATCAATGTCGCATTTAGGAGGAAAGCTGTTAGAAATATGAATAGGATAGTGCATAGCAACTTAGGAAGTGTAGGCTACAAGCTTTTAATGGGTAAACATGGCTTTGTTTGTAAACATTGCATCATAAGCTGACATCATGGCCTATCTATATTTGTAGGTTTTGCCTTCTTGTGCTTTGGTACTTTGTGTAACCATGATGTATGTTTCATGAAGAGAACTTGTACAGCCATTTTGTACCAAACCTATAAGATGGAATAACCCTTCATAGGCATTATTCTTTTCACCCAAAATCCCTTAACATAACTTTTTTGGAAATACTAGCCCTAATCAGGTATCTTGTTATAATTTATTGGTCCTTATTCTAAACATATACGAACCTCTTTTTTAACTTCTTAGAATTATATGAACTTATTTTAGTTGTAAAAAGAGCTCGGGCAGCCCTTATTTGAACTTATCTTTTTACCTTATCTGAAAATTTCAGAACTTGCTAGAGCCTATTTGAACTCAAGTTTTAGATTCCATAAAAATGCTTTTGCTGTAGATACTAGAGAAGGAAGGAGTAGCTGGAGGTTGTAGTTGCAGCTGGTGTAGTTGGGGTGTTAAGGGAGGAAGAAACGGAGGTGGCTGCCTGGTTCTACAGGCACTCATCAAAATGATGTTTGATAATTTTATTAGTTCTTAGATACTGTCCGAGGTGGACGTATTGTGAACACAATAGCTGGAGGCTTTCCGACCCACACAGTAGATACACTGGCTGAAAAAGAATTAGCAAGCATTTGGATCAGATAATACTTAATTCCATACAGGGACTTAGGTTTGTAGAAATGAGGTAAATATCGCTAAGTCTTGATTTTTCACAATGAGATTATGAGTTGGAATAAATTTTTAATGGGGGTTCAATTTTTGTAATGACGTGCCTCGTTGAACTTCAAATCCTCAAATTTATTTTATTTGTGTGCTACTTATTATAGCAGTGCTTTCTCCTTTCTGGAAGTGTTGGTGACTTTCATTGTCTAATCTCGCCAGCTTTCTTTTTTAATTGCTTGGCAGCTCATAAGCCAAAGCTTGCTGGATCATGGCGTCAAAGGCTCAAGGCATGGACAGAAATTATGGAAAAGGAGAAGTTGGCAGAGCAGATGAGCCCTTTTAATGCTAGATATTCAGTTGAATTTGACATGAAAGAAGTTGAGGAAAGTCTCCGTAAAGATGTGGTAGAGAAGGCATCAGATGCACAAGGAGCCAGGGCTTTATGGATATCTAAGCGTTGGTGGCGTTACCGACCTAAACTTCCATACACTTACTTCCTTGAAAAGCTTGATAGCTCGGAGGTAAATTCAGCGTGCCTGCTTTCTTGCCCAATTGCTACTGTTTGAGGAATATGTGTATGTTGAGCTGTTAACAGCACAGAGCTCATTGTTGTCAATGATATAAATCTTTGGCAGGTTGCAGCTGTTGTCTTCACTGAAGATTTGAAGAGATTGTATGTGACAATGAAGGAAGGTTTCCCTCTAGAGTATGTTGTAAGTAACTTACGCACATGATGCCTATATGATTTAGATACATATTAGTGTCTTGCAATTCCTTTAGATTATTAAAATTCCCTCCTTTGTTAGGTTGATATCCCTCTGGATCCATACATGTTTGAGACAATTTCAAATTCTGGGGTTGAGGTGGATCTTCTTCAGAAACGGCAAATCCATTATTTTATGAAAGTTTTGATTGCGTTATTACCTGGACTTTTGATGTTATGGTTTATAAGAGAGTCCGTGATGCTTCTGCACATAGCTTCCAGCCGTTTTCTTTACAAGAAATATAACCAACTCTTTGATATGGCATATGCAGAAAACTTTATATTGGTAATTATTCAGATCCTGTTAATAGGTTGTACCTCTTTTTGTTGAATTGATTAGTCTATTATCTCATTCCATCCATTCGTTTTGTAGCCTGTCAGTGAAGATGTTGAAGCAAAGTCAATGTACAGAGAAGTAATATTAGGAGGTGATGTTTGGGACCTTCTTGATGAAATAATGATATACATGAGAAACCCTATGCAGTTCTTCGAAAGGAAGGTGCCATTTGTGAGGGTAATATTCTGTACTTACTAATTTTTTGTTATCGTGTTAGTATTGATTTAGCTCTTTTTTCAAGAATATATGGCTTTAATGATTTAACTTTGTCCTATGCATTTGCGGATGATGAGTGGGTTATCATGTTCCTCTGGCAGGGTGTTCTTCTTTCCGGACCTCCAGGCACTGGTAAAACACTATTTGCAAGAACACTTGCAAAGGAAAGTGGTTTGCCTTTTGTATTTGCTTCAGGCGCAGAATTCACTGATAGTGAGAAAAGCGGTGCTGCGAGGATCAACGAATTGTTTTCAATTGCACGGAGAAACGTAATAACCATTCTTCTTTATGACTTCTTAATGTCATGTAGGAAACCAAATTTGTTTTTTTATTTTTTTCAAAATGCTGAAGTTGACCTCTGAAAGTTAGCTGATTCAAATCCTTGTTCTTAAGTCTTAACTTTCTTTCTTTGTTTCTTTCTTTTTGTAGTATAAACAACAAAAGCAACATTAACCCAGTTTGATTCCCAGTATAGCTGTTCTAGGAATGGTGAAGTACAAATCTAGCGTCATTGTAAAACTATTTTACTTCCTAAATTTTGTGGAAACGCATACAATGATATTCAAAATTTTTTAAAATGTTGAGATTCTTCCGAGCTTAAATGAGTTATATAGGGAGACGAAGAAGCTTATGAACGAACTGACCTGTTTGCTAAGCTTATCGAGTCGAACATGAAGTTATTTGAGTTTGGCTCATTGACTAAACCATTTTTAATATTTTTGTTGGACCTTGTTTATTTACTTAACACAGGCTTTAAACGAGCTTCTCCGCAAGTAGTTTGCAAACATATCAGCATTCTAATATCTTAATATTTTCAAGCAATTTGGAAAGCTAAGTTTTACGAAAAGGAAGTCATACATGCTACTATTTTATATTTCTAGCTATATTAAAAAATCCACAGGGTCGGAATACACAAAAGGGTGACGTGAAAACAAATGATAAACTGTAGATTTGGAGAGAACATAGAGTCCTTTTTTTCAATGCAAATTATTTGTTTTTTTTGAGATGGAATCTTAAACGTGGTCACTTTTGTTTTGCAAGATTCTTATTGCATGAGAATTGGATTTGTCCATAGTTCATCTTAAAGCATTTTCTTGTTTCATAATCACTTGAGATACATATAAGGGCTATAAAGTTTTGGACTGCTATGCATATTTAGCCATCTTGTTGGTGCTAAACATTTTCATTTGTTTTCTTTTTTCACATATTTTCTTAACCCTCTTTTTGAACTTTCTCAAATTTTCATTTTTATACCTTTATATCTTGGTTTTCATTTCACTCCTCCTTCACTTTCTTATGCCTTTTTCTTTCCTTTTCTTCTTACTCCCCCCACTTTCACTTTCTCATTTCTCTTTGTTTACTCTCTTTGAATTATCCCTTCACTTTTCATGTTCCATTCTCCACCTGGAGACGATATCGTATGACGGTTTATGTTAGCCAACCCCAAATTATCTTATGACTATGGCTTTGTTGTTGTTGTCATAGTTTGTTATTTTAGACAGATGGACAACAGGGTTTTCACAGTATGCCCTTTCACAGGGTTCCTTTTTTGGATCTGTATTTGTTATCATTACGAGCGTCTTTGAATTTCATCTCTTTTAGATGTCCTTTGTAATTGTTTGTAGTTTTGTTCTCTTCTTCTACAGGACTTCTTTTTTCCTCTTCCAGTGTACATTATTTCATACATTTCTTTATAAGCATTTTTTATTGGTGAGAAAGGAAACTTCATTTTAAAATAAACGCTTGGAGCTCTACCAACGGGATGGAGCATTTCATGGATGTAAAGAAGACTATGATGTCTTAAACAAGTAGCAACTTGAATCTCAAATTAGTAGAAAGGATTCACCGAATTATGCTGCTTAGGCATGCCATTGTCTAAGGTGTGTTCCAATGGTAATGGTTAAATGCAGTACTCACTGATCTGGTATCACGCTGGAATAATCTTTTGCTGGAAAACCAATAAGCTTTAACTTTTTGGCTTCTTGCAGTAGCTATCTAGTTATTTTATAAAAGGACAAGATACCAAACGGCTGCTCTATTTATGGCAATAAGATATTTGATTTTCATTTGAATAACCTTTAGTTACATGGAAAATTGATTTGAATACGTTTATGTTTGATGGATTTTGCAGGCTCCATCATTTATTTTCATTGATGAAATTGACGCCATAGGTGGAAGGCATGCTAGAAATGATCCACGAAGGAGAGCAACATTTGAGGCCTTGATTTCTCAGCTGGATGGAGAGTAAGGCCTTGAATTCTCCTTTTTTTTTGTTGCATTCCTAGTTTCTTTGTTGGACAGTTAGAGTGGCTTAAGAAAGATAATAAGTATTTTTTGTATGAACAAAAGGACAGTTACTGCAAACACTTGCTCTTAGATAATGTATAAACCAACCAAGTTATCGTTGTCTAGAGTTTTACCAAATCTTCATCTACAACCAAATCCTTTGAGGCAGATGTCACAGGTGGTTTGAAAAACCACCTTATACTGTATATAGTTAATCTGAAGAGAGTTTGAGAAGCTGTTGGCATTCTTAATGATTCTATATGCCACTAGACTTCTGTAGATGTATTATACTGCAATATCTAAAACTGATGAGAGCCCACTTGATGAATTTTTTTTGTCATCTATTTAATGGAGGATCAAGAACAAAACTCACCTTGGATCCCACAAAGCTTTTTAAAAATCTTTGTGCAACAATTTCTCTGTGTTTTAAACATAAGGCAAACTCTCGTAGTTGCTTATCTAGGAAGCGGTAGGAAAAGTTGCCCTTCGGCCCTTCCATGGGGAAAACTATTACATACTGTATATTCTTACTCTTTGAAGTTTGACAATTGTTTTCTAATTGGGTTAGCAGGGATTAAGATTTGTCCTTTCCCATGCATTGTCACTGAGCTTCTTGACAAACCAAACACTGAAGTCTTTTCCATAAAACTGATTATCCTATTAATCCAACTTCCACCATATTACTATTTTCATACGCTAGTTAGACTTATTATAACCAGACAAGGGCATACTTATGGAGACACCTTGAGCAGTGTCACCTTTGTATGTAGAACCTACGTGAGTGGGAACCACAGGTGGTGTACGTAACTGTTGCTGTACCGGGCTACTTTTTTTGCTTTGTGGAAACAGCATGTTTGGGAATTTTTGAGGCTATCTTATGCTTATTGGGTTTAATTTGACTCAGATTTGGATCTAGTGGAATGGTCACTATGGACTTGTTGTCCCGATAAGTGTTATTCCTTTTATAATCTATTCTATATTTTGTTAGAATGGAACGCTCAAAAGTGTTTAGAATCCGCGTTATTGCATGTGTGACTTAAGTTAGAGTGATTCACTTTTTGTCCTATGGGCTAAGATGGCTAGGGATTTTAGGTGCTGCTCTATGTAGGAGATACAAAGTTAATATGTATGCTGTAAGCTAAAAACGTTAAATTTGTATTGGTTTATACTTAAGGGGTGTTTGGTACAAAATTTTGGAATATAATGGAACCCCATACCATGGTGGTATGGATTGGAACCCCATACTAAACCCGACTTGTTTGGTTCAACTAGGGAATGTATTTATATCCTTATTCTAATGTTTGGTTCAACTATGGATTGGATTGGATTGCCTGTTTTTTTATTTAACAATTAAGTTCCCTTCAAAAACAATTAAGATGAATAATCTTTTTTTTTTTTTTGAAGTGAAAAGCTCTCTTTAGCAATAAATAAATAATTAGAAAACAAAGAATTTTGAACATATAGTATAAAATATATATAAAGAAAAAAGAAAAAAGAAAAAGAATAAAAAGAGAAGATGGCTGGTAACATGCGAAGTAAATTGAAGATGCAGACCTGGCGGCGGAGATTGAAGATGGCATGTGAAGAAACAAAGAATCAAACTGAAGATGCGAAGAAACAGTTCAGCATTGACCGGCAGAGATTAACAATCGAAGATTTTTCTCTCTCATCTCCTCTCCCTCCATCTCTTGCAAGGAAAATGAAGAAATTATCTTCAATCAGAGATGAGGAATTTCTCGTCGGAGAATATGGTCGGAGTGGTAAGGTAACCGATCGGAGAAAATGACACAACCAGTTGGCAGTGGCAGCTAGCTGTTCTCCTCACTCCTCTCTCCTCTCTAGTGTTCCATACCTTTCTGGAATGGGTTCCGAATCTTGCAGGGGTTGGGGGTAGAGTTAGATACCGTTAGGTATGAGGTTCCATTATAAAAAAAGCCAACCAAACATTAGGGTGGAGTCCATTCCGTTCCAACCCCATACCAACTCATTGAACCAAACACACCCTTAAATAATTGAATTCTCTTAAAATTTATGTAGCTTCTTAATCTTAACCTGAATGAGCACCCCTCAGAAAATAAATAAAGATGGAATGAGCAATACCACAAGTAGCATTTGTAATTGTCCGACTCTTCTGTGGCTAGAACGTGTGATGCTTTCTTACCCTGACTTGTCAAAAATTGACCCAACCCAAAACTAGTGCTAACTTGACCCGATTTTCTGAGATTTGAATAAGAATTTTTTTAACCTGTAACTTTATTAAACCCTAGCCTGAAAAGACTTGTAAAAGTGCGGGTCAAAATGGGCTAGGTAAACAGATTGGGTCAAAGCCAAAAGAGGTTTAAAATTTATGCAAAGAACCAGTCAACCAACCACCACTCCCTTCCTCCTCTGATCTTCTTGTCTTAGGTTCGCTCAATCAACTCTGAAACCCCACCTTCTTTTGCCAGACTTTTGGTTAACTATAATGCTTGTCGGCATGTAGGCCAGTAGAGCTGATCAAGTATGGCCTGACCTGAGTCAATTTGGGGTAATTATAGGCCAAAACTATGGCTTTATTGGATTGGTGATGCCAAATATTAAAAGTGCTGCTGGCTGTATTCAGCTTTGTATATATTATTGTGGTCTATTACCCGATTTACCCAGATTGCCTCCCTGTTTTTGCCTGAACAGTAGTTGGCCCCAATGTGCTGGGCCAAATGAAGTTTTTCTTGGTTGCTTGCGCGATCCAGTTGGGCCATGATCATCTCTATTGGTGTGAAGTTTTTTCCATTAGGTTTAACAGTTGTAGGCTATATTTGGTAAAACATAATAAAAAGAAGAGCATAAAGGAAGCTTGTACTGAATTATGTACAATCATCAAGTGCATGCTATAAAAACATGTTCTTGAAGCTGTTCGGTTAACCCGAACTTGGCCTTTTGGCCAAGATTGATACTTTGCGACCCGAGTGCCACATCTAAGCTCATTTAACTCGATTGATATGTCGAATCTTAATTATTTGTCAAAAGAGTGTGACCAGGTCCAAGATTTTTACCTTTAAGTTTGTCGTGTGTTTTGTAGCAAAGAAAAGACAGGGGTCGACCGGTTCTCGCTTAGACAAGCAGTGATTTTCATCTGTGCGACTAATAGGCCAGATGAATTAGATGTGGAATTTGTTCGTACTGGACGTATAGATCGTCGTTTGTACATTGGCTTGCCTGATGCAAAGCAGCGAGTGCAGATTTTTGGCGTACATAGTGCTGGGAAGCAGCTGGCTGAAGACGTGGACTTTGGAAAGGTGAGTGAATTTCTAAGATTTGTGTATTAGTTACCTGACCAGCATGGATCAGTAAGCTTTCAAGCAAACTTCAGGCCTTCAGCAATTATTAGTCAAAGATAATGGTCATTTTTATCAACCTGCTTTAACTGTTTGACAGATGTCAGACCTTTAAAGTACAATTCTGTGATGTATGCATGCTAAGCTGTTTCAGATAATGGGTGTAACATTAGAATTGTGAATCTCTTTGGTCAGATGATATAATGTATGTGGCAAAGTAGATTGCATTTGTGGTTGTTTGGTGACACTAGTTTTTATTGAGCTGAGCCGTAATCTAACCACATTGGTATGCTATATGCCCTATACCATCTTCATATATATCTTAAATTTTTTTACTTAAGTTCTCATTTACTAGCTGTAAGATTGCGAATACTTGTTATCTCTGATATATTTTCATTCTACAGCTGGTCTTTAGGACTGTTGGCTACTCAGGGGCTGATATCCGCAATCTTGTCAATGAAGCAGGAATAATGTCTGTGAGTTATCAATCCTTCTAGTCACTCTATGTATGCGTTGTTTATATGCTTCATAAGCTTGTTTCTTTTTGCTCTTTTTCTAATAAATATTCCCTCCGTCCCATATTACTTGATACACTTCCCATATTCGTCCATCTCATATTACTTGATACACTTCTAAAAATAGCATGGTCCTACACTAAAAATATACTACCTCCGTTTCTTTTTATTTGCAACGTATTCCTTTTAAGGAAATGTCATATTAATTGGAACATAGCTTTATATGGAAAGTTTTTTTCCATTTATTTACAACTTTGCCCTTGGTATGAGTGCTTTTCCTTCATTAACAAGTGGTCCTCCTCTTTCTCTCTCTACATTCCTTAGTTTGTGTGTTTTTCTCTATGTTCCAAATAAATAGAAACGGAGGAAGTATATTTTTATTATGGGATGGGTCCACATTTGTCCATTGCATTCTCTCTCTTTAGCTTTTTATTTTACTTTTGCAATACACCCATGGCCCACATTTTTCCCACATTGTACTTTATAGACTTAAATAATACTAACAACTAACTACTCAAAATAGAATAAACAAGTCAAATAACACTCCTAAAACTTTGTACCGGTCAAACTGTATCAAGTAATATGGGACGGAGGGAGTACTTCTTTAACTACAGCGTGTACAGTTTAAAAATGTTCCATATGATTAAGGGTGTGTTCTATTTGAAGCTATTCTCATAAGTTTCATTTTACTACAGTTTAGCAGAAATAAGTCAGTCTCGCTCCAATTTATTTTAGAACAAAGTTTTTTTTTCAGTTAAGAGAACTTGAATTAGTTCAATTCCACTCTGTTTGGTTCTTAGATTTCAGCTTGATTCAGTTCAATTCTACACAAATTGGTTTACTTTAGTTTAGCTAAAAAATTTTGAAGGAGAAGAACCTGAGGTGATTTTCCACTGGGTATGCTTGCTCCTGTTAAATGCTGGTGAAGTAATTATAAGATCATAATTGTCGTACTCTTTCTACGCTATATCTCGATTAAGTAGTTTGTCTTATCTAAAATTCTACGAAGAAGTGTAATCCATTTAGGATAGAAAATGCTCACCTTCTGAAAATGGTAAATTATGTCAATTTACTCCCTTCAAGAACAAAACTAAAATGCATATTTTACAGTATTGTGGAAGTTAATTTCTGACTCACACATACAATATTCTTGTGCCTTTTTTGTCACTATAATTTTTTTTTAGTCTAATGACTTAAGATGCAATTGTAACTACTAGCAGAGATATTATGAGTGGGGTTAATATAAAATTAGTAAGTTTGTACTAGGCACAAATAGCCGATCTTATAAGAAATTATTTAAAATCTCAAAGTTTACAAGATAATTTTTTAAAAATTCTAAATCTAAGTGGGGTCAATTGGTCCCACTAACTCTAACATAGATCCGCCCATGACTACTTAGGGATATACAGTTACACAATTGTACCCCCTACTACTCAAAAACACTCAACGTACCCCTATCACTAAAAAATCTCGCAATCGTAACCCAACTACTCAAAACGAGGTATTTTAGATGGACGCACATAAATTTGTATGAAAGAAAACCATATTTTAAGTGTCAATATAAGTTATCATCTTAAGAAAAAGGCACAGTTGTGGAAGGTGGAAGGGTGCATCACCATACCACTTACTGAACTAGATCGGACACAAACTCCAACTCTATTTAAAATTAATTAAAGTGCATTACAACTTAAACTCTTTAATAGTGTTGAACTTCATCAATTACAAAACTTACTATAAGTTAAGCATCCTCACTCTATTACACATAACAATTACACCATGACTTCTAGGCTCTAGCTCACCAAAGCATTCAATCTTGGGGAAAGAATTTCACCGCCTCAATCTGTAAGCAATAAGACACTTCCATAATAGTAAACATAACCTAACACAACATTAGCAATGCAGAATAGTAAACATAACCTAACACAAAATTAGCAATGCGGAAAGTAAACCCTGAAAATAGAGTAAAACATGCTTTTGTTTTGCTTTTAGTTAAAAGTTGATTTCACTTTTCACCGTGAAAACCAAGTAAAGGGGTACATTTGAGGCATAAAGGTTTCTTTCATGACATTTTCGTAAATACTGATAACTTTGATGTAAAAACACTCGTACCCCTTTAGTCGTATCATGTACCGCCTGTAAACCTTATATGTACCTCTTTTTTCAAGTTTTGACGGTTTTCAGCAAACTTGTGGTTTTTAGTGGATCCTGATTCTCTCTCTCTCTATATATATTTATTGATGGCTTCTCTAATCATTTTCCACTAAACATTGATATTGAACCACGATATCAGTCAAAAGATTGAATTATGTATATATAACCCGTTTCCAAAATAAGAAATCTTTCACCCCTAGTTTGGTTTTAAACAAATGTAAACCTTATAAATATATCAATAACTTTAAAATGTGTAAAACCCACAGGGGAGTGGTATAGATCAAGTTCTTTCTAGATCAAGTTCTTTCTGAGCTAATTTCACTATCACGGCACAAAATAGATGATAATAGCTTCCTACTCAAGAGTAATAGCTAGAATCGCTCACACATTCGAGAAGATGAGGTTTCTCCCAAAGGTTTCTCCACTTTTTCATTGATATTCATTCAGCTCTCTTTACCCTTATTTATACACAACTTAGGAGACTAGATTCTCTGTACACCTCATACAGAATAACAAAATTCTGTTGAGGTATGGATGACATGGCCTAAGGGAATAAAAGGGAAATACAAAGAAAATAAAAGCGCAAATAAGAAAAGACTAGCTTGCCCTTAGCCTACAACATTTAGCTAAGATATTACTGCTGTTGTGCTTCTCTAGCTGCTGCTGCTGGTACTCTCTTCTTCCTTGCATAAGTTGCTACTATTGGTGGCCTCCCCAGCTTGTTGCATTACCCCCCCACCCAAACTCTCACCTTGTCCTCAAGGTGGAAGGTGGGAAATCTGGAATCCAATAAAGTGAATTCCTCCCAAGTAGAACCTAATCAGCACCTCAGTTATACTAGCCTCCCCCTGTGGAACTTGCCTAACTCCTTGTGGGCATACATCCAAGACTAGCTAGGAGGAGATATCTGTTGGTAGAGTAGGTTGGACCAATTGTCCCCCCCATAGCCTTCTTAAGCTGAGAGACATGGAATACAGGATGAATTTTGGCCTGCTCAGGTAGGGAAAGCCTGTAAGCCGCTTTTCCCACTCTACTCAGAATTGTAAAGGGGCTATAGAATTTGGCAGCTAATTTTTCAAAGGGTCTCCTTGCTAGAGACTTCTGTCTATAGGGCCTTAGTTTAAGGTAGACATTCTCCCCAACTTCAAACTGCACATCCCTTCTATGAGCATCAGGTTGAATCTTCATGTAATTTTGGGCTTTAAACAACTGAAACTTTAATTCATCCAAGATGGCATCTCTCTCTACCAATTGTTCTTTAAGAGTGGCCACACTGGTGGTGCCCCTTTCATATTTAAGGAGATGAGGAGGATATCTCCCAGACAAGGCTTTGAAAGGAGTGCACTGAATGGAGGTGTGCCAAGAGGTGTTGTGCCAAAATTCAGCCCAAGGTACCCACTGAGCCCAAGTTTTAGGTTGGCCATTGATAAAACATCTCAAATAGCCTTCTAAGCATTTATTGACCACCTCACTCTGTCCATCAGTCTGAGGATGATATGCAGTGCTTTTGCTGAGAGTAGTGCCATGTAGTTTGAATATTTCCTTCCAAAACAAACTCATAAACACCTTATCCCTATTAGAGATAATGGACCTAGGAAATCCATGTAGCTTCACTATTTCTTTCACAAAAATTGCAGCAACCCCACAAGCAGTGAAGGGATGTTTAAGAAGAAGGAAGTGGCTGTATTTAATGAGCCTGTCCACAACCACCAACAAAGTGTCATAGCCTCCTGATATAGGAAGACCTTCAATGAAATCCATAGTAATGTCATCCCAAACTTGATTGGGGATAGATAGGGGCTGTAACAAGCCTGCTGGTTTTAAGTTAGAAGCTTTTTGTTGCTGACAGATTTCACAGGCTTGGACATATTTGATCACTCCCTTTATTATTCCCTGCCAGAGGCTATTCTCTGATAAGTTTTGAATTCTCCTGAATGTCCCCCCATGGGAGAGTCATGGTAAGCTCTTAATATCTGCTCAATTAAGGGTGATTGAGCTGGCACCACCAATCTGCCTTTGTATTTCAGCAGCCCCCCCTCAACTGTGTAGTTGGCACATAACTCCTGTTGAAATAGCTTCAAATAGCTTCAGTGAGTTGTTGTATTTGCACATCTCCTTTGATAGCTTCTTGGATGTTATCCCACTTTAGGAAACAAGTAGTCATCATACTATTATTCTCTGCTGTTGGGTTTTCCCTTCTTGATAGAGCATCTGCTACTCTATTTGAGGGCCCAGGTTTGTATGAAATCTCAAAATTAAAGCCCAGCAACTTACTCATCCACCTTTGCTAGTCTGTTCCCACCTCTCTTTGCTCCATGAGGTATCTCGAACTCTGCTGATCAGAGTGTATGATGAAGTGCCTCCCCATTAGGTAGTGCTTCCACTTTTGGACCTCCAACACCACAGCCATCAACTCCTTCTCATAGATGGATTTAGCCCTAGCTCTAGGACCCAAGGTCTTGCCGTAGTAAGCAATAGGATGCCCTTGTTGTAGCAGTATCGCACCTAACCCAAAAAGGTAGTGCAAAGTTGGGCATGCTCAACAGAGGCCTGCTTGAGCTTTTGGAAGGCAACAGTAGCTTCTTCGGTCCATCTAAAGTTGTCTTTCTTCAATTGTGTAGTGAGAGGCTGGGCTATATTGGCATATCCTCCGATGAATTTCCTGTAATATCCTGTGAGCCCCAAGAATCCCCTCAATTCTCTCAAAGAAGTAGGGATTGGCCAAGTTGAGATAGCTTGGATCTTAGTTTGATCCACAGCTACTCCTTGAGCTGAAATTACATGCCCCAAGTAAGCAACTTCCTCTCTCCAAAACTCACACTTCTTTTTATTTGCATATAGCCGATTCTGTTGTAGTAAAGTTAGCACCACTTCCAAGTGCTTTTCATGCTCAACACTATCTTTACTGTATATCAAGATGTCATCAAAGAATACCAACACAAATTTTCTCAAATAAGGTTTGAATACATCATTCATTAAAGCTTGAAATGTGGCAGGTGCATTGGTCAAGCCAAAAGGCATTACTAGGAATTCATAATGCCCCTCATGTGTTCTAAAAGCTGTTTTAGGAATGTCATCTCTTTTCATTCTGATGTGATGGTATCCTGATTTGAGATCCAATTTAGAAAAAATTGTAGAGCCATGTAATTCATCAAGTAATTCATCTATAACGGGAATAGGGAATTCATCTGGCACACAGTTGCCTTGTTTAGGGCACACAGTTGCCTTGTTTAGGGCTCTATAGTCTACACAAAATCTCCAAGACCCATCCTTCTTCTTAACCAACAACACAGGACTAGAATAAGGGCTAGATGAAGCTTGAATAATTCCAGCATGAAGCATATCTTTAATGAGTTTCTCTATTTCATCTTTTTGAAATTAAGGGTACCTATAAGGTCCAACACTTATAAGATTCTCCCCATGTTTCATTACAATAGCATGCTCATGATTTCTGATTGGGGGAAGGCCCTTAGGCATGTTGAATACCTGGTCAAAGGTGTGCAGTAGGTGCTGCAACTCAGGAGGTCCTTCAATGCCCTCCTTGACTTCACTTCCTTCTGGTTGCATCAGCTTCAGCTCTACTAGTACCCCTCCCTTCTCCTTTCGAATAATCTTCATCATAGCCTTAAGTGAAATGCCAGTTCTTCCTAGAGATGGATCGCCTTTCAAAGTAATAGTTTTCCCTCCCAATTGGAATTTCAAAGTTTGTTTTCCAATTGGTGCTCATAGTTCCCAATTTTTCCAACCATTGAATTCCTAAGATAACATCAGAATTGCCTAAGGGTAGTGGCAGAAAATCCTCAAGCACAATAGCTTCTTGTAGGAGCAATTCCAGTGATTTACATTCTCCTTCACCATGGACAGTATCACCAGTCCCCAAAGACACTTCAAATGGTCTGCTCTTGTTGATGGGAAGTGCCAATCTCTCCACAAGCTCAGTTGCAATGAAATTGTGTGTTGGGTGTTTTTGGTTACTCCTCTTAGTTTAAGAGTTTTTGGACTGGTTATCCCCATTACTGAATTTAGAGAGATCTCAGGTTGATTTTCAAAGTCCAGCCCCTCTCCTGCGTGCTCTTGCTCTTCATCCTCCTCTTCATCTCCTTCTAATGTAAGAAGCATGCTCAACTCCTTTCCCTTGCATCTGTGATTGAAGTTCCACTTCTCATCACATTTAAAACATAATCCTCTTTCCCTCTTCTGATGCATTTCAGCTTCGGTTAATCTTCTAACAAATCCTCTACTTCGTTGGTTGGGTGGGTTATAAGTTGATTTTGGTGTGTTTCAAGCTGTGGATTGAAGGGAGCTATTTGATTGGGTTGGGGGGTGGGTGTTTGAGTTTGTTTTTGTGTTTGAGTTTGAGGGGTTGGGCTGATTTGGGGTGAAAGTCTGGGAATAATGAGTTCTGGGTTGGTTTTGGTGATAGAAAGAATTTTGGGCTGTGTTAATACTCTTAGTAGATCCATAAAGTGGCCCAATTCTTGCGGCCCACCTTCTTGTTCAGCATTATGGAGTTTGGTTTCTAATTTTTGGGCTAGATCCATCGCATGATTTAACTCCAGTGGAGCCAAAACACAGATCTCGTCACGGATCGGGTCTTTGAGCCCACTTATAAATTGACTCCTTGCTAACTCTTCTGGAACCTCCTTCAATGGAGCCAAGAGTTCAACATATCTCTTGGTATACTCAACCACCCCACCATGTTGACGGTGTTCCAGCCACTGCTCATGCAAAGAGCCGGCGGCCGTCGACTGGAACTTCCTCAATAGTAAGCCCTTAAGCTCCTCCCAACGTTTGATCGGCCGTCGACGATTCTCCCACTGGAACCAGAAGAGCGCGTGGCCTTCAAACGCCACCACCAATGCTTCAACTTTCTCATCCTTGTTCAATCTGTAAAAGTTGAAGAACCGTTCAGCTCGTATGATCCATCCGTCGTGGTTGTTGCCGTCGAACAAATGTTAGTCCAATTTCTTCACTCGCCAACTACTTCCACCACCGCCGTTACTCACCGGAGTTTCTGAGTGCCTGGATATTCTCTCATTTTCTTGGTTTTCGAGCCTTATCTCTCCTTCATTCACCTCTTCTAAATTCACTCGATGTTGTGAAGGCTCCTCTATTCTTCTGCGATTCTCTTTGAACTGACCTCTCACTCCATCTTCTAAAAGGGCCTATTCTCTTCGTATTTGGGCCATTAATGCCTCTTGATTCTCTCGAGATCGGTCGATCCTTCCTTCTAGGCGATTGGTCTGAGCTCCCAACTCGCCAGTAAGTTTAGCTATGGCCTCTGCCATTTTTGCCAAAGCTTCTTACATTGGGTGATTCTGCCTTTCTACCACCGCAGCGATTCTCCGTTCATTTCCCTCTTGAAATTCGTTCAGCTGCTTCTCCACTTATTCGATTCTATGAGAGTTCGTACTTCCTGTCACCATTTTTCTTGCCAGATTCGAACTCCTCTGATACCAACTTGGTATAGATCAAGCTCTTTATGAGCTAATTTCACTATAACAGCACAAAATAGATGATAATAGCTTCCTACTCAAGAGTAATAGCTAGAATCACTCACACGTTCGAGAAGATGAGGTTTCTCCACTTTTTTTATTGATATACATTCTGCTCTCTTTACCCTTATTTATACACAACTTAGGAGACTAGATTCTCTGTACACCTCATACAGAATAAAAGAATTCTGTTGAGGTATAGATGACATGGCCTAAGGGAATAAAAGGGAAATACAAAGAAAATAAAAGCACAAATAAGAAAAGACTAGCTTACCCTTAGCCTACAACATTTAGCTAAGATATTACTGCTGTTGTGCTTCTCTAGCTGCTGTTGTGCTTCTCTAGCTGCTGTTGCTGGTACTCTCTTCTTCCTTGCATAAGTTGCTACAATTGGTGGCCTCTCCCAACTTGTTGCAGACAGGAACATTATCATGTGAAATCCACAACAAAAACATCATAAGAACTACTTTAGTGTTTCCCTCAAATAAAACTCAAATATCCTCCAAAACAGACTCTTGAATTGATTGCATGATTAGAAATATTCTCCAGATTAGAAATTCACATCCGTACACATAAAATATTCTTAAACCAGTGATGTTTCCATAAGTAACCTCAACATATTGCATGATTAAATTTAAACAAGCTAATCACCTTTAAAAGTGCAATTCACCTCCAACCATGAAAATTATTTAGAATAAACAAGGGTTCTAAAGTAAAAGCAGTATATAACTTACTATAATTAAGAAATACTCAAATTAATTCTGTAAAGAATTGCCAAAAAAAATATTCTGTAAAGATATATCTTAAACTCATTAATATCATTTTCAATGGACAAAACATTGTTTACAGTAATCCAATCATATGTCTTAATTGATATCATTTTTAATGCACAAAATATTGTTTAGAAAACATTGTTTAGAGTAATCCAATCAAGGTAAAGAGACGAAACTGGGTCAGTACCTTTACAATTCTTAGCTTAAGCATACACTAAAGGCATGGAAAACCTCCATAACGTGGACCTCCATGAATACCATAAAGATAGCCATCATCCATGCGAAGAAAGCCAATAAAGAGAAGAAACCAACCATATACTTCCAGCTTCTACTCTAGAAACATACCTTCACTTGTAAAGGCCAGCTAAGGTTATTTGGGGATAACTTAGTTTTATGGTGTTTAGGGATCGAAAGCGCACTTGTAAATTAATTGGAACAACTAAGGTTATCTTTGAGCCTGTTGTCTAAGATTATTTAATACCAACAACTTTCATTTAAATATCAAAGGCCAAAAACAAAGAAGATGATGAAAAATTAGCTAGAACCCAAGCACGTAGAATACACAGAACTTACTGGGACCATTCTTTTCTTCTGATTTGGGTCGAATGAAAACCAGCTTATCTGATGAAAGATTGACTTCTCTAGTTTCCTTAAGGTGTTAGCTTAATCATCCTACATCTTTTTCCTGCTTGCCTCATACTAAAATAGATATCTAGAGCTGTTTTCTTAGCCTTAATGAAATGCTACTTAAGCTACTTTAGGGATCTGGTTCTTCCTATTACACTTGAAGGTACCTCAATAATCAATTCCATTTAAATAATTTAGCTAAAATTACTGACGGAAGGCTTCTTAATTCAACCCCAAAACAAAATGACAAACGTGATTAACTCCAATTAATTTATTCTCTTATCATGTTTTAGGCCTTAATTGTACTTCATGACCATCCATATTACTTATCATTAATATAACATATAATAACTTTAAGTGGGTCCTATCACCTACTTCAGTGTTTAGATTATCAATTTAGTTTTCTAGAATTTAAACCTGATAAACAACTTGCTAAATGGAGCCAGCCAAGAAGGCTAAATTGATATGAGAAGTAAGTGAGGGGCTTAGATCAAGATTTTTGAGCCATCCAAGTTTTTCGCCAAACCTGTGACATCTTCATTGATCCTAAATGCTTTGGATTTCTGTTCATTGTAGGATTTTGTTGGGTGGAATTTTCGTCCCTTAAGAATATCATAGTGCGGCTTGTGCTGCTGCTTGATGAACAAGTTGGTTATAGATGGGTTGCCAAAGACTATGCTTCTATACACAAGCTATCATAAAGTCCATGACCTTCATACTCTGAAGTCTGAAATAATGAATGTATTGATTATAAGGGGATCTTTCTTTATCAATTATCACCCATATCATTTGACTTCGACCTATCATATAGTAGCTAATCTTCTCATTGCTGAGACTGCTTTTGCGAAAGAAATATGGGTACGTCACGTCATGATTGTTAAGTGTCATGTTCTTTGTTGGTTTCTGGTGTTGCTTGCTTGTGACTTATAGAGTGCTATATTGCATTATCAGTTCTGAAAAAAGAACTATTTCTTATGCTATTCACAATCTTTTCATTCTGTTGTCTGTGTTTAGCTAACTCTCGCTCTTCCTGCATGTGCATGCGCATGCTTAACTTATGTATATGTAGCTTTTGTATTAGCCTTTCAGCTTGTTTTCTGACAAAATGGCATGCAGGTGAGGAAAGGGCATTCTATGATTTGCCAAAAGGACATTATTGACGTATTAGACAAGCAATTGCTGGAGGGAATGGGTGTGCTTCTAACAGAGGAGGAGCAACAAAAGTGTGAACAAAGTGTATGATCTTAGCTCCTATCTGTAATTGAGGATCCTGGCTCATGTTGAGCTAACATGTGCTGCATAACAGGTATCACTTGAAAAGAAGAGTCTGCTAGCTGTGCATGAAGCTGGTCACGTAGTGTTAGCTCATCTATTTCCAAAATTTGATTGGCATGCTTTTTCTCAGCTTCTGCCTGGTGGTAAGGTAGGATCTTGAATTTGTCATATTTGGGGGGGGGGTGTTTGGGTTTTGAATTCTTATGTTTTGATTTATCATCTTTGAGCTTGGACAGGAAACAGCCATATCTGTATTTTATCCAAGGGAAGATATGGTTGACCAAGGATATACAACCTTTGGTTATATGATGATGCAAATGGTCGTCGCCCATGGGGGTCGCTGTGCCGAACGTATTGTATATGGTGATGATGTAACTGATGGAGGAAAAGATGATCTAGAAAAGATCACAAAGGTTAGTCTTTATTTATAATTATCTTGATGTAAGGGTATGATTTAGAATAGTATGATAAGATTTTATTTTGATGAAGGTATGATGTGACTAATTCATGTAATCGATGAAATATATTCTACATTTTCTCTCACATAGTTCCTGTCTTCATTTCCTCCCCTTCTTTGGTTGTCATCTCACTGTATCTCTTGTTCTTCCGTCTCTTGTACTCACGACCTTCTATCCCCTTCCTCCCTGTTTATCTTAGGTCTTACTTACCTTCTCCTATAATGAATTTGTGCTTCAGTGATTTGTCCTATAATCGATCTCTCTTTTTCTTTTCTTCTTTTGAAACTTCCTGAATGATTCGTCATTTGATGTATTTTTCTCTCCTTCGTTTCTTATTCAATTGTGTAATTTGCTAATTGAGAGTTGCACCGCCAT
This sequence comes from Patellifolia procumbens, assembly GCA_947645195.1. Lineage (NCBI taxonomy): Eukaryota > Viridiplantae > Streptophyta > Magnoliopsida > Caryophyllales > Amaranthaceae > Patellifolia > Patellifolia procumbens. The sequence goes on along the minus strand of CANSGD010000183.1, from coordinate 5,286,251 downwards.
CATGCTCAAGTAATTCACGATCCCTTGACTTATTCTCCTAATGTCGTGGATAGTGTTGATATAGCTTATCCCCCTTTTTGTCTATTTGTGAACTTCTCTGCGACAGGCTACTGGGTAGTGGGAGATCTTTCTGTAGCAATATGAGCTTGCTGTTTGGATGGAAGATAGTTATTCGGGCTCTATTATTATAAGTTCTGATTTTCTAATTGCTTCAATGTTTTTTCCCCCCGATTGTTTGTGCAGATTGCTAGGGAGATGGTCATTAGCGCAAGAAATCCTAGATTAGGACTTACAACATTGACCAAGAAAATTGGGCTTCAGGACCGACCAGATAGTACAGACGGTGAATTGATAAAATACAGGGTTTGGTTTCTTAATTGTTAACAGTTATTCCTTATGGGTTTTGTTTTTCATTACATCATGCACACTCTTTTGCAAAATACTGATCGAGTGACTGCACTGTTTGATAGTGGGATGATCCAGATGTGATTCCTGCTGAGATGACGCTTGAAGTATCTGAACTTTTCACTCGAGAATTGACAAGGGTACTTATATCTTTTTCTCTATACAAGTTCTTTCGGATGGATTTTGAATGGATCACTCTTATTGGTGTGTGCTTGCTGGCCAATGGTTAATATCCTGTTGACATGGATGCTTACATGTATCAATTCTCAATCATCTTGTTACATCCACAAACAGTGTAAAGTTGTTCTGCTGGGATAAAGGCGTTTTGACTAATCTTGTTCTAATGACCACACCTGGTGACGCCAGGCTATAAAATCAGTTCATCCACTTCGACAGTCTTGTTTGAAGATTTCTGTCAGTCTAAACTGTGTCACTTGCCCATCTACATAGCTTCTTAAGCACTTCGATCTGGAGAATCCCTTACCGACGAACATTATTTTCGTGTATCTAAATGGACTCAGAAATTAATCTATTGCATTTTTCTGATGTTTTTAGTTGATTTTAAGCTGGTATTTTCCTAACAGAATAGTGGAAAATTAGTAAGTCACTTCATTCTCATGTGAGTTGAAGTAAAGAAAGAAGTAGTAAAGAACTGACTTTCCTGCTGCACCTTAAAAAAGTTGGCAAAACATCATACAGAGTATTGTCCATATATCTAATATAATAAAGGCTGGTGATTTGCATTTGATATTAACAACTGTGATGAAAAACTGTATGGTACAGAAAAAATGAGTATTATCTGTGGAATATCTTGGAATTATATAAAATTTTCATAATGATGGATGTTGTAGGTTCTTTATATTAAGACCCAAGTCTGATGAATTGATATGAACTTACATCATGCTAAGAAATGTCGAGTTTTTTAAAGTGCTCAAGTGGGGTCATGTGTGAAAATTTTAGATATTGGTGTATATTTTATGGAGTATTTGCGATTTGAAGTTCCAGTGAATAAAAAACATGAGGTTTGATATCTAACATAAGAAGGTTCAATTACATTTAATGGTGGAGTATATATTGTCTTGTAGGTTGTATTGCCACCTAACATGGTGTATGTTCTTTCTCGACCTGTGTTTAATTCACTTTCATGTGTAACGGATCTCTTATTGACAGTACATTGAAGAAACTGAAGAACTGGCAATTAAGGGTTTAAAGGAAAATAGACATATACTGGATGCCATTTCCAAGGAGCTGCTAGAGAAATCCAGGATCACTGGACTGGTAAGTTAACATGTTTCTTTGAAGTATGATCATTAAATAGTTTGGAGTTAGGTATAAACTGGAAAAATAACTAAAAAAATTGAAAAATAGCAATATCTTTACTTATAACTTAATCATATGTATGTATGGTCATATTATGCTGACAAAATAGCTTGAATTAGAAAATGCAATTTTCAAATTAAAAATCCATTAATATGTATCTTTTTAAAAAACTTCATGCCGCGTCATTTGTGAGTCGTGCTATTTATCTGTTCCAAGCCGCTTTCTCGACTGTTACCACTGACGTGACTGCATCTTTGCATCTGTGATTTTCTTCCTCCTGCACAACCATTTCAGGTTGCCTTACATTAATATCAGGGTGTCCCTTAAGGTCAAGCAGTTTACTGTTTTAGTGATTGTTTAGCTAGATTTTAAAGAGGGGTACTCTAAATGATTAGTTTATATCAAATGCTTTCAATGAAGCATCCCCACCCCCCTCTTGACTTCATCAATTGCACTTTTACTGTAATAATGAGTCATTAAGATATCTCAAACAATTCCATTTTCCAATGGAGCCAAAGACTTTCTACTCTTTGGTTTTGGAATATGATGGAGCAAAGCAAAATGGCTTTCTAAACTATAATATGAAGTTGCAGGTGGTCGATGCATCTTTGATGCAATTTTCATTTTGGGTCATCCGGAAACAGCCTCTTTGTGTATTCAACACAAGGGTAAGGCTGCGTACATCCGACCCCCCCCTACCTCGCCTTATGGCGGGAGCCTTTGAGGCACTGGGGTAATGTTGTTGTTGTTGTTTTTGTAAGATATCTCAAACACAAAACATTTGTTATAGATAGTCATCGTGTTATAATCTAGATAGTCATCGTGTTATAATCTGCTGTTGTCCAGGCTGTTGAGGATAGGATGAAAACACTCTCTCCAACAATGTTTGAAGATTTTGTTCAACCATTCCAAATCGATTTAGATAAGGTATTCTTTGTCCTATGCATTTTATTCGATTTCTTCTGGTGTTTATAGAGGAGAGTTGTGTACTAAGGGCATGCCCCAGTCTTCGAGGCATATGGTGCAAAAAGTGATGGCCTCAATGAGCGCACTTCTGGCGCCTTGTCAACTTTTGAGGAGTTGGAGTTTTGGTGAAAAAAAGTTTCTATATCCCGATGCTATATTGTTCTGATATGTTGCTTGATGCATTATTGTTTTTTATTATAATGGTAAGAAGAAGGCCCATCTTAGGAATAAGGAAAATCCTTCCTACATTGAGCTTGGTGAGATTCAACCCCTGGCTTCTCTCTCGCATAAAAGTCGGAGATCTAGTCAACTATTCTATTCGGAGATGCATTATTGTTAAGAATAAGGCTTATAGTAAATGTGCATAATTTGTGATTCTATATTCTATGCAATATCTTTGTTTTTTCTACTACCATTCCACCGTGCTATTTCACTCATGACTTTTTAAATAATTGTCATCAATGTCGTGAGTGGATGTTATTGCGAGCTAAATAAGCTATAGAGTATAGACCCATAAATGAATAGAATAATTGTGTATACTCCTTGCGTCCCAGTTACTCCCTACACTTTCCTTTATATCTCGATACCAAAGCGATCGTAAAGCGAATAGACATAAATATCTTGGCAATGTCAAAGGGATCATGATGTTAAAACCCTAATTCTCCCCATATCAAGTAGATCCCAGTTCATTGTATTGTACACCAAGGAAATAGCAAAATGCCAGTTCATAAACAGGCTTAAAGAAGAAATCAAGTTTGAGTTCAGGTCTTTGGGTCATGCTATGGAAATGGGAGGAAAACTAAGCCCGCAGGCTCAGGCCCATGCCAACTCTAATGTTGTTTGGTGTTTTTGTTTGCTATCATATTTCATCCTGAGCATTTTGGATCTTAAGCTAGGTTTGAATGAAACAGTTTCAATTAAGGTCGTTTTTGTAATGTACGTTTGGAGGGTGTTGTACATGTCAATTGAAGAAGGAAAGTATACTAATCAAATCTAGTTTTTAAATGATAGAGCATTTGGTTGTTTGGGACCAAACCACCTAGAGAAAAAACTGTCAAATACTCAAATTGCTTCCTAGGTAATTATTACCGTGTCCCTCCTGAATTGCGTTTCAGTGAAAGCAATACAAAGAGCTAGCCACTAGAATGTCAGAACTCTGGTATGTGCAAGTCTTGACTCTGAATATATTCCCCACCTTCTTCTGTTCCCTCCCCCTGTATTTCCCTTCATGCCTTTTAGTGACAGCAATGACCAACGTTACTGTAGCTGGCATGGTTGAATTATTAAACGTCTAAAAGTCATTAGGATTTGAGAGCCTATATGCATGTTTACAGACAAATTAGTAAAAGGGACTGATTGGGAAGATAATGTGAGACTGCATTTCAGCATTTGCATTAGTTCGGTCACTCTGTATATCTAATTTGTATGGGTTGTCTTGCACATTGGTTACTGAAATACCCAAGATTCGAGATCTGGTGTATTGCTTGTCAAATAATATTTGGCAAGTAATGGAAATGTTGTGGCCCGTGGTATTTGTGCATCATTGTTTCCATCTTTTGGTTCGTATAGTTTCTTTTCTTTCGGTTGGGATGAAATATTTGGAAATCTTTTAGCTAAAGGTAGGACTTACCTGTGAAATATCAAAGGCTACTTAACTGTTGCAATATATAGTCATCTACTTGCCTGTTTCATTTGTTACTTTTTTTTTTTTGAAGGATGGTCCATTGCCTCACAATGACCGATTACGTTACCAACCATTGGACATATACCCTGCACCACTTCACAGAGGTTAAGACAACTCATGTGATTTTGATTAATAATTGGGGGTGCTCGCTGCTCTGCATTGATGGTGAGACAAAATCAAGTGTGTTTCCCAGATGTGCAGTATTTTAACTCTCGCCAAATGCTGGATACACTAGGAGCTGGTATTACTTCCCTATGAAGTCTCCAACATCAATTCCATATAGCAAGGTGAACCTGCACTGTGCTCCAAATCAATCTTCAAATCACACGGGTTTGGACTTTGTACTGTAGTTGCTGGTGACGGTTTCACGATGTGCCTCGATTAAAAGGATACACCCCAAAGGAGGCACATTTTTTTTGCTGAGACCAGGCACATCATGATTTGTTGTACTTTATTGATGTCTGTGCTTCTCAGTGGGCGGGTAATTTTTGGAGGATGAGTATAATGTATCTATGAGCATTATCAGTAGGCTACAAACATGTTGAGTAGATAGTGTAATTCTTCTTGTAAAAAAGTACAATAAAAGAAGTGGGGCACGGCGGTTGCCTATTTAGTTAAGAAATGCTTGTTTTACAATCCCCGAAAGTACAAATTCTAAAGTCTATTGCGTTAGGATTTGTCTGTTGAAAGGAAAAACTTTTTGGTTAGGACATGGTATTAACAGGAACAAATGTTTTTTTGAGGGGATAGCCGGGGATGGGGGGGATTTTATTAACTTAAATCAAGAATCGCCAAGGTACGAATGCCTTGGGGAAAAGAGTTCACAAACAATTGATCCACCAGAATAATGAAGTGAGTAGTGTGAGTTAATATCATTAATCTTAATGGTATATCATTAGTGAATAGTGTGAATATCGGAGGAAGAAAAAGTGAAAAGAACATTTACTTGAAACGAAAAAACACAAAAACGAAATTTCAACAGAACATACTTCCTCCGTTTCTTTTTGTTTGTCCTACTTTCCGTTTTAGTCCGTTTCTTTTTGTTTGTCTTACTTTTTCATCTTTATAGAAAAATTATATTACTCATTTACCCTTACTTTATCACTTTTTGGTCCCACATGTACCTTATAATCTTCTCTCACCTACTTTAGTCACCAATTCACTATAAAATAAGTGAACTTTTTAATTGTTGTTCCCACCCACATGTCTATGACATCACCCTCATTGGCATTTGAAGCTACAGTAAATGGGACAAAAAAAAAACGGAGGGAGTACTTTTTTGAAAGAACAAAATACAAAACTTCAAATAACAACATACTTTTATGTGAAGAACAAAATAGGAAATTTCAAAGAACATACAAAAAAATATTTTGACAGTTTTTAAAGAACATTTACTTAAAACAAAAAGAATAAAATACGAAATTGCAAAGAACAAAATTACTTTTTTTTTTACAAAGAACAAGAAACAAAATTACAAAAAACTTATGCTTACAAAAATAATTTAAAAACTATTAATTTTAAAAGAAGATTTCCTTGAAACAAAAAGAACAAAATACGAAAATTCAGAGAACAAAATACATCTTTACATCAAAAGAACATTAAACATTATTTAAAGGAAAATTAAAAAGTAGAAAATAGGCGTCAATTAAAAAGAACATATAAGAATAACCAAAAGAACATAGAAAAATAACCAAAAGAACATAAAAAAGCATTTTAAAAGTACAAAATGAATGACTTGAAAGAACATTAAAAATCAGATCTGACAGAACAACATCCAAAATTCGAAGAAAATATGGTTCAAGTTGCTCATCGACGTTACCCGGCATTAATGGAGGCCGCCTGAAATTCTAGGGAAGGAGAAGGAGGAGAGAACGTGGTGGAGCGCTGGAGCTTTCGTCAGTTGGGTGTTGTTGCCGGAGCTTTCGTTAGTTGGGTGTTGTTGCCGGAAGTTTTGTAGAAGGCGGAAAGGAGAGAAAGAGCGGTTGACAGCTGGGCGAGAGGCTGGGCAGTGTCGGTGCCATGATTTACCCTAGCCATGTCACCCCAATGCACGGAACACCGTGCTCTTGGGAGTACCAAAAAATTTTCACTTAAATGGGCTCTTTCTTTTTTGCCAATGTTACATTCAGAACAAACTCTTGTACCTTATATGTCAGACTAGTCCTGAACAAACATCAACATCTATTGGTGTCTCTTGAAATCACATGTTTGGTTAAACAATTCCACTGGAGCATGATCCATAAGGTGGTATCAGTTGGTGGGTGTTGGTATAAAAAGTCTAAACATGGTAGTAAGAGTAGGGCAAGCTCATGCTATGCTAAGCAATGTCGAGGGCCTTGATTGTTGTTTTATATCTGCTAGTTATATAATATTGAGCCACTGTCATAAAAAATAATAGTAAACCTCTTTTAGAAGATAGCGATCGATTTAGTTGTAGATAATCTCATTGGTATTCTATTCTGTACCATACCACAGTCCTCATTAACACAATTACAAAATGTTACAAAGCATTAGGTATTGCGAGTTATATCATACCCTGTTCGCGTGTGAAGACTAGTTGTGTGATTGTGTCAGTAAAGAGGATAGTGTAACTCATGAAAATGTATTTCCAAATTCCAAGGGAGACAGACATGTTGGGCAGTTTCAACTAGAAGTGTCAAAAGCTGACCCGACCCGACCCGATTCGATCCGAGAATTGTATACCCGAAACCTGATCTGGTCCCAACCCGAAATAAACCCGAGACTAATATAACCTGATATGACCCGACTCGAAACCCGACTCGGACCGACCCGTAGTCAACCCGTACCCGATCAGCCCCGATAGTTAGTCACCCGAACCCGACCCCGGATCGACCTGAAACCTACCCGAAACCCGCTTCAACCCGAACAATAGCCGAAAAGGCCCGACCCGAAGCAATCTGACCTGCGTTTGACCCGACCCAATACAATCCATCTACCCAAACTCTTTAGACATCATATAGTTTTTTATTTGCTATATTCCAATTTAAATACAACACTACCTTCTTATTTTAGACGCAATACTTTATATATAACGCTCTATTTTCTAATATTTCACACTATAAGTATAAGACTGTAAAATATATTAAAAGGAATCTAGTTTCTTCCACGTATTCTGCTCATGAATTAACATTAATATAAAACAATATTTTCAATCAAACTAACCCTTCCTTGCCATATTTAGTAATTTCAAATAATCTTACACTAACAAATAACCAAAAATGTGTAAGAATTATTTGCAGAAAATTTGCAGCCCAAGTTTTTGAACCTTGTTTAACTAACTAGTTGTTATTGAATAGTTGTTATCAAATTGACAATTGGTCTTGTGACAATCAAATAAAATATTGGCCGCCTTGTCCTCGAATTGACGACAATTACCCTAATTTAGTGTAATAAAAGATAGGAACCACTTTTCATCTGTTAAAGACTTAAAGTACCTTATAAAGTAAAGTTACAATAATATTTTTAGTTGGGTTTAGTGATTAATGTGACAAGAAGAAAAAAATAAAAACAATGAAGTGATACTGATTTGTATAGTGTGAGTCATAAGCCAAGAAAGAAAATGTAACAAATAATTTAAGACATCCATTATGGTATATGTAGCAATTAATTTAGAACGGAGGGACTACATACTTATCGTATTAACTCGTTCTTCAATATTTACAACTCTTTCTTATTACTAAAATTATTATTTATATATTTGTCCCAAACAAAACAAGTGAATTCAATTGAATAAATTGTTCTCAATTATGATTTAGAACATTTTAATTTCTCACCAAAATATATTAAATGAACCACATGAAAGAAAGCTAATGTCCTAAACTCCTATTGTCCCCTAATTCTCATTGTTAATCTCATTTTTTCTCGAAAAACTCCATGAGATTATTTACATGTTTAGTCTATGGTAAAATAATTATTTGGTCCCCAACTTAAATTTTGCCCCAAAAATCAAATCATGAATGATTAAATTTACACATAGATAGCTTCTTTATCTCATTGGACAAGTCAAAGATGGAATGAAACATCTCAATTCAGTGATGCTGGGTAATACTCGATTCCAAGAAGAGGGGTAAAAAGCTACTAACTCAGTAACCAATTTGAACAATAATCCAAAGAAAATTAGCAAACAGGCACAACATATGTAATATCTTCAATGAATTTCAACAATGCAATTAGAGAAATAGAAGAGTTTAACAATGCAAAAGCCCCCAAATATCCCAAACTAGAACCTGTTGTTCTTTAAAATCAATTTCAAAGGACTCCTCTTCAAGGATAAAGGTAGACCATGAAGATGTCATAGCACCGCCTTGGCTATCGGAAGAAATCCCGTAAGCCTTGACGCTCGTCTTCACGGTGATCACGGTGGTCAACTAAAATGTGAATCCACCAACGGGAAGATGCTTAAGAGGTTAGCTATAAGCATTTTTAATTATATTTTCTTTGACGGAACGGAGGAACAACACACGCACGGTGGTGTTTTCATCAACTTGTGGCCTTCGGATTCAAAAACTCGATCTTGAGCCATCCCCTCGAATCTGGAATAGCTCCTCGGCGAAGTTAGAGATTCTCCAACACCTTAACAATAGTAACAAAATTTTCTTACTGGTTAGCTATTGGCATAAATACCAACACCTTTAACTAAAATGTTGCAAGATTCACGGAACTACAAATCAAAAAATGAGAAGATCTTAAATTCGAATCACTGATGCTTTCACAAACTCGATCGCCAGCTACATCTTATTTCGATGACAAATTTAGATGTAAATTTAAATGGAAAAAAAGTAAAATGTAAGACATCAGAAACTTTTCAAGAAACATACATATTCGAATAAAATATGAACAAGTAGATAGACACGGTGAGGGAAGCTTCAACCATATAAGCTTTCATAGTGGAATTCGACCATAAAAGCTCCAGATCTGGAACTTTTACGGTCGAATTCGACCAGCTAAAGCCCTGTTTAACAAGGGGTTGTACAACTTGTAGTCTTACGCCGTGGTTGGAGATGTTTAAGGGAAGGAGAGATGGTCGCTTGGTTGAAGTTTGGGTGGGGGTGGAGACTGAGGAATGAGGAAAGGGCAAATGCAAATAGGGTTTGTTGGTTTTATATTGGGTGTGGGATGGGTGATATCCGAAATTTGGGCGGTAGAGATGGGGGGAATGGAGGGAGTTGGGTTATTTATTTTTCATCTTTTTGAAATTTTGATATTGATGGTTGAAATTTTGAAAATTTTAACAATTTATTATTTTTAACTATTGTTATTTATCGTTATAAATATTAGTATTATTAGGTTTTATTATTATTATTATTATTGTTATTATAAAATGGACAAAAATTATACAACCTACAAGATATTAATGGACAACTGATATACAATCTGATCATAACTATATTGATTTTAGTACAGTAATCTTAACTATCTTATACGCTGATCTCTAGCTTATTGATAATTGATCTAATATATTGATCTTAAATATCTTATATATTGATCTAATATGCCGATGATTGACCTGATACATTTTATCGTATATATTGATCTAATATATATATATATATATATATATAGATACACGAATCTTAACTATCTTAAATGTACTGATGATTGAAAGATTGGTTTAATACACGGATACACTAATTGTAACTAACATATACATTGATCTAGTATATCGATGATTGATCTAATACACTAGTACTGATTATCGTAAACTTTGCTTTAATGTATTGACGCGCAACTTTGTTGATTGATCTAATACACTAGTACTGATTATCGTAAACTTTGGTTTAATGTATTGACGCGCAACTTTGTTGATTGATCTAATATATTCATGATTGTTTGTCGTAAACATTGATCTAATGTATTGATGGTTTATATAATAATATACATTGATAGTTTATCTACTATATTGATCTTAGCTCTCTTATTAATTTGTTCTAATATACCGATGATGAAACTACTACATTTGCCTTAACGATTTACGCTGATCTAATATATAGATGATTGATCTAATACATTAATCCTAACTATATTGATGCCCGATCTTCTAATACCGCCTCTTTTAGCTATCTTGTACGTTGATTTATCATATATTGACAGTTGATCTAATATATTGATCTTAAATATCTTATATATTGATCCAGTACGTCGATGATTGATCTAATACACTAATATTGATTGTCGTAAACAATTATCTAATGTACTGATCTAATACACTAATCTTAATTATCGTATATATTGATATACATTGATATAATATATTGAAAATTATTCTTAATGTATAACTCTAAATATATATATATATATATATATATATATATATATATATATATATATATATATATATATATGATTGATGATTGATCTGATATACTAGTATTAACAATCTTAAATGTGTTGATAATTGATTGATTGGTCTAATACACATACACTAATCGTAACTCTCGTAAACACTAATCTAGTATATCGATAATTGATCTAATATAGTAATACCGATTATCGTAACAAGTTTTCAAATTTTATGTTATCATATATATATATATATATATATATATATATATATATATATATATATATAGGATTAGGCTCATGTAACAATACCCCCTCTATATGAGAACACTTAATTATGTGAGAACACATCTGAACCATAGATCTCAAATCATCCAACAACTAAGATTAATAGATGAGTAATGGCATTTATGTAATTTTTAAAAAATCTCTTTTATTTTCCTCCCACTCCCCTTTCTCTCTCCTCTCTTCCCTCTCCACCCATTTCTCTCTCCTCCCTTACTGCCATACAACCTCACCACCCTACTGCAGCAACCGCACCAGGCTCGTACTACCATGATCGCCGCCGCAACCACATCAGGATCGCCGCCCCAACGAACCTCACCACCCTTCAAACCACCTTGCTTGCACCACCTTTCGAACCACACTCGATCGCACACCCTAACCACCCTACTCGCACCACCTTTCTACCTGACCCACTCGCACCAGGTTCGCCACCACCGCACCATCCTCGAGTCGCCGCGCCGTTATGCACCTGCTTTTGAAAAAAAAATACTGTTTAAACCCTAATTTTTCTATTTGGGGGCTTTTGGTGGTGGTGATTTCGTGCAGGGGGTTGGTTCGTGGATGGTTGGGAGTTGGTGGGCGTTGGGGGGTTGGTGCTGCGGTGGCCATGGTATGGGTGGGGGTTGATGCAGCGGTGGCAGTGGTGGGTGGGGGTTGGTGCGGGGTAGTGTGGTAGTGGGTGTGGGTGCGGGCTGTGGGTGGGGCTGGGTGGGTGCAGGTTGGGTTGGGGCTGGATGGGTGAGGGCTTGTGGGTGTGGTGAGGGTGAGGGGGTGAGGGCTCAGATGGGGTCGGGTGGTTGAGGGTGAGTGTGAGCATGGTGGCTGAAGTGGTGGTGTATTGACGTGGTTGGGAGGGAAAGGGGTGAAGGGAGGAGAGAGAAAATGTCCTAATTGAAATTGTCCTAAATTATTATGAAAATGTTCTAAATATTTTGAAAATGTCCTAAATTGCCCGTTAGTGTTGGGGTGTCTAAATTGTCACTTTGCTTATTAGTGATTTAAGTTAAAATTTAGGATTGAGATTAAATGATATAAGTTAACTATGTATTTGTGTTCTATAAATTGAACTTTTAGATTTACTGTATGTTTTCTTTTTTGTTTACACAACACCTCTAGTTACTCATTTCTTTCTTTTTGAATTTTAATAAGATTTTCTTTCTTCAGGTTAAGCAAATGAAGAAACTTCGAGTTGATTATTGTGCCAAGATACTTACCCACCAAAAGAATATTCTACATCATATTGTTCGTTCAAAGGCAAAGATATGGCCAAAAGCGAATGATGATGCCTCGTAGCGTTGGCCATTTTCGTTGGTTTGTTGTTTAAAGAAAATGTATTGGAATGATATTATTGTATCAAGAGTGATTCTCAAAATGTATAATTCATTACTTTTTGTTAGAAAAATATGACTATTATAAAAGAACCATTATGAATGTTTTCTGAATGAAAAATTAATGGAACAAATATTTCGCTATGAATAAGAATGGTTTCTTTCTATGAATTTATATCTAGTGCATTGTGCTTCTATTATATATAAAAAAAACTATTGTAGATTTACATGTTTGATAAATTAAGACATGTGCTTACAAGTTTAGAACATATGAACAGAAGTTTAGAATATAAGAATAAAAAGTTTAGAATATAAGAACAAAAGTTTAGAACATAAGAGCAAAAGTTTAGAACATAAGAACAAAAGTTTAAAACATAAGAACAAAGGTTTCAGATTGTATAAACAAACTTCAGAAATAAGAACAAAAGTTTTAAACATAAGAACAAAGGTTTCAGATTGTATAAACAAACTTCAGAACATATGAACAAAAATTTAGAACATAAGAACAAAAGTTTAGAATTCTACAAGAAAAACCATTTATTGCAACGAACGAAGTCAGATACATTGAACAAAAAGTTTAGAGCATAAGAACAAAAGTTTAGAACATAAGAACAAAAGTTTAGAACATAAGGAACAAAAGTTTAGAATATAAGGAACAAAAGTTTAGAACATAAAGAACAAAAGTTTAGAACATAAAGAATAAAAGTTTAGAACATAAAGATCAAAAGTTTAGAACATAAGAACAAAAGTTTAGAACATAAGAACAAAAGTTTAGAACATAAGAACAAAGGTTTCAGATTATATGAACAAACTTCAGAACATATGAACAAAAATTTAGAACATAAGAACAAAAGTTTAGAATTCTACAAGAAAAATCATTTATTGCAACAACCGAAGTCAGATACACTGAACAAAAAGTTTAGAACATAAGAGCAAAAGTTTAGAACATAAGGAACAAAAGCTTAGAATATAAGGAACAAAAGTTTAGAACATAAAGAACAAAATTTTAGAACATAAGGAACAAAAGTTTAGAACATAAAGAATAAAAGTTTAGAACATAAAGAACAAAAGTTTAGAACATAAGAACAAAAGTTTAGAACATAAGAACAAAAGTATAGAACATAGGAACAAAAGTTTAGAACATAAGAACAAAAGTTTATATAACATAGGAACAAAAGTTTAGAACATAAGAACAAAAGTTTGTAACATAATAACAAAAGTTTAGAACATATGAACAAAAATTTAGAACATAAGAACAAAACTTTACATCATAGGAACAAAAGTTTAGAACATAAAAAAAAATTGAAAAAAAAAATGATTTTACTTAAGGTTATTGAAGAGAAATGCGTAGCTATTAAAAAGATTAATTATTATTAAAAAAATGATTTACTTGGACGTAGTCATTTTCAGTTACTTTGTTTGTCGTGTTGTAATGAATTAATACATCGATTTCATGTTTCTTACACTTGAAGTATTAAATTGCGGATATAACGCATACATGTTTAAAACCTTTAATCCTAAGGTCACTACAGTTGATCCTTCGATAACCTAAGGAGACTAAAATTGGAATATGAAATAGTCAAGGCACTAAACTAGAATTAGGGAAAAGCCTCTAGATATTAAACTTATGATTATCCAAAACTGAAACTAATAACAATAAACGATTGCACAATATTGCTATAGGTCCTTAGTTAGCTTGAACAAGTAGTGCGAAAAAAAAAATCCACAACATAAGAAAAAAAATTTAGAACATAAGAACAAAAGTTTAGAATATAAGAACAAAAGATTCAAACATCTGCTTAAAATTGAATTTTACAAGTGAAAAAAACATAAACCAGCTCAAAATATCAATTACATTTGTATAATCATCTCTATAATTATCTCAGATTTACATAGAAATTGGTTTTGACGATTCAAAAATCCACGTCGAGTTCATCATCTCTAACTCTGTAAAAAAAGTTGTAACCTGAAAAAAATAATGAAATTTAAAATGTTATTACAATATTAGAGCACAATATGAAACAAGACTAAATCCCAATCATAATATATAACTTAAGAACATGTTTGATATAATTTTAGACATGCTAAAAAGTTTAGAACATAGAGAATTTTAGACGTGCTAAAATATTTAGAACATAAGAACAAAAATTTAGAACATAAGAACAAAATTTAGAGTATATGAACAAAAATTTTAGAACATAAGAATAAATTTTAAAACATGAGAACAAAAATTAGAACATATAAACAAAAATTTAAAAACATAAGAATAAGATTTTAGGAAAATATGAAAAATTAGAACATAAGAACAAAAATTTAGAACATAAGAACAAAATTTTAGAACATGTGAACAAAATTTTAGATCATAAGAAAAAAAATTTTACAACATAAAAATAAAAAATTTAGAGCATTAGAACATAGAACATATACTCAGAACGTATGAACAAAATTTCAGAGCATAAGAACAAAAATTTAGAACATAAGAACAAAAAATTAGAATATAAGAACAAAAGTAACCTAATTTTACGAAAGCTAATTTTAAAAGGTACAAGAACATCTAATATTATAGTGAGTCAATAGTGATTAACCTAACAAATTAACCTAATAACGCACCAAGTAATTGGATAATAAACCACCATTCATCAGTGCTCAACAATAACACACTATACTACTAAACGAAGTGAAAAAGTTGTTTTCACTTTCAGAGCGGGAAGTTGTTCGCATTATACCCCCCATAAACAAGTCCCTAAAATATACAGGGATCCAAGACTTCCGCATGTCAAACATTTGTTGAAACCACTCATGAGTCTCTAACCCAAACTTGCACATGATTGATTTCCAGCTCTTATCAAACTCATCTGGCTCAAGCTCCAAGCTCCAAACATAACCACTTATTTTTTCAAGAAAGTCGGTATCCTTAGCAATTTCTCTTCCCACCTTATCCGGCACTTTCTTCATGATATGCCACATACAAAATCTATGCTCAGCACTCACAAACACCTTCTCAATTGCGATCTTCATAGCTGGATCTTGATCTGTTATCAAGCAAACAGGTTCCTTATGGCCCATGGCTTTCAAAAAAGTGGTGAATACCCACTCAAAGGACGATGTATCTTCCTTGGCAATGAATGAACCAGCAAAAGTGATACATTTTTTTGTGGTGATCAACTCCTGTGAACGGACCAAAAATCATGTTGTACTTGTTAAACTGATAAGTAGTGTCAAATGACATCATATCACCAAAAGAGCATAGTTTATTCTGCATATTGGATCTGCCCAAAATGCTCTACAAAGACAATCATCCTCATCAACCGCAAAGTCGTAAAAATAGGCATTTCACAACAACTTTTTCTTCCTGAAATTATCTACAAACATTTGAGCATCGGAGCCATCAATGTAGGCCTTCAAATCCCTTTGAAAAATTTTGAAATCTTGTTTAGAAGGACCTATATTATCATACCCTCCAACATGCTCCTTGTACATTCTATATGTTTTCACTGGACCAACATTCAACTTCATGTTATCAACAATGACTTTCTTATGCAAAAGTGTAAGTTTTCTAGCTCCTTTTTGAAATTTCCTACTAGTAGGGGTATAAAGTACATGCGAATGACCTTCGTAGAAATTAGTAACCACGTAATGACCATCATCAGACAGCTTGACTACCATTTGAGCCCTACAACCAACTCGAGTAACCAAGCGTCTCCTACCCACTTGAGGCTGAACACCGTCATTCTCCCCTTCTTTTATCATTGATTTCACCGCTACTAGTTGCCTACGCTTTTCTTTGAATCTCGCTTTATTGCATAAACAATATTTAAATGCAACAACGCCTTTTTTCTCACCAGCAACTTTTCTTCTTGTAGTAGTAGATTTCCTGACGTTAAAACCACTAGCAAGGGCATAAGCTTTGTAAAACTCAAGACCTTCCTCAACACTCAAAAACTTCATCCCTACAACAGGCTTCAACTCCGGACGAGAACTCGGAATCCATTCTTTTGATCCTCCAGGGGTACATAATGGCAATGCTTGAGGAGTAACAGAAAGGTTTTGAAGCCCTAGAAACAAGAAACATGATGAAAAAATAAAAAGCATAGGTGCAAATGTTTAGAATAATTACAATGACCAACTTAGAGATGACCTTTCTTAAACAAACGTTCACCTGATGCAAGTTCTAATTCCGATGGTAAAGCTACCGGGGTATGATCAGAAAGCTCTGATTCCGATGGCGAAGCTACCAAGGTATGATCATGCGCTTCATCTCCAATTATAAGTTGTGATTCCATTTCTTATGCGGCTAACATTTTCAAATCATATGGACAAATTTATAGAATATATGAACAAAAATTCAGAACATATGAATAAAATTTAGAAAATAAGAACAAAAGTTTATATTAGAACATATGAACAAAAATTTAAGAACATAAGAACAAGATTTTAGGAACATATGAAAAAAAAATTAGAACATAAAGAACAAAAATTTAGAACATAGGAACAAAAATTTAGAACTTAAGAACAAAGATTTAAAACATAACAAAAAAATTTAGAACTTAACAACAAATTTTAGAACATAAGAACAAAAATTTAGAACATAAGAACAAAATTTAGAACATAAGAACAAAAATTTAGAACATAAGAACAAAAGTTTAGAACATAGGAACAAAAGTTTAGAACATAAGAACAAAAGTTTAGAACATAACAACAAAAGTTTAGAACATAAGAACAAAAGTTTAAAAATATAACATTAGATTTTTAGAACATAAGAACAAAATTTCAGAACATACGAACAAAAATTTAGAACATCAGAACAAAAGATTAGAATATAACAATAAAAAATTAGAACATAAAGAACATATATACCAAGAGAAATCATGCCACCAATATTTTTCATTGCTTTGAGACATCCCATCCAAATAAACCTTATGTTCTAAACTTTTGTTCCTATGTTCTAAACTTTTGTTCTTTACGTTCTAAAATTTTGTTCTTACGTTCTAAACTTTTGTTCTTATATTCTAAATTTTTGTTCATATGTTCTGAAATTTTGTTCTTATGTTCTAAAAATCTAATGTTATATTTTAAACTTTTGTTCTTATGTTCTAAAATTTTGTTCTTATGTTCTAATTTTTTTCTTCTTATGTTCTAACTTTTATATACTGGATTTTCTCGGGATCTCGTCATAAGTGTATTATTCACCATTTTAATGTGTAGTTTCTCGTAAAAAATACCAATATACAACTTTTGTTTATTTGCGGAACGAAAGCAATGTGCTGATTAGACAGACCTCCATACAAACATTATTCTCCATTAATATAAATGAAAGATTACATCTTTGTCAATTCTTTCCTACATTTTCCCACTTTTATCAACTTCTTCTATATGCATAAGAAAAACACCCAAAAGTCAAAAATATCAGCAACAGTCATTTTTTCATAATCCCCTGCAAAAATATCATTCAATCTTTCATCTTTAATTCTTATCTTACACCATGGAAATCACAGCTGAATCATCTTACTATAGCTTAAAACTTCCTCAGATTTTTAATCTTTTTTGCATTCATCTATGTTTTAGCACACAAAATCTTCCATAATGACAAAGTGTTAATTGTATGTGACTTCGTTAGCTATTAAAGAATAGAAATCATCCAAAGATCATTGTTCAATGCCCTGATTTTACATCCTTCGGCACCTCCGCAGTCCACAACTAACGAACTAATGATCTGTAATAACAGCCAGTTCTAAATACAAATGTCAATAATAAGTTACATTTGGTAATGCTAATAATAAACATCCCCAACCCACGAAATAATCCGAAATAGTGATGAGCTCAAGTAGCACTTTGAATCGCAAGAACCATATGAATCACGCAATTCCCAATCTCAAATCATAATCCTTGTTCATTGCGCAATTCCCAATCACGCAATTCGCATTTAATTATTAACAGAAAATAGCTAAAATAGGAGCAATCAAATGAAACAAACCTCAAAAGACCTTCAGGATCGTTGCTGAAGGAAATCAAGAGCTCCTTAAAGCAATCCGACGATCAATAGAATCAAAAGCAGTCAAAATCTCAACAAACCCTAATATGTTGATCGTTGCTGAAAGATTGATGAAGAAACGCTGATGAAGAACTGTGATGAAGGAGCGTTGATGGAGAGCGTAATGTTTACTGTTTCATAGAGAGAGTATTGAAAAGAAAAAATCTGATTTTTTAAGCTTATATACCCCCCTACAAATTTAATTACCAATATGCCATTACTAATTCAAAACAAGGGGAAATCTCATCCTTTAGATCAAAATTATCTAAGGGACCAGATTTGTTCTCACATAAGTAGTTGTTCTCACATAAGGGGGGTGTTCTCATGGGATCCCACCCCTATATATATATACACACACACATATTGATTGATGATTGATCTGATATACTATTCTTAACAATCATAAATGTATTAATAATTGATTGATTGGTCTAATACACATACACTAATCGTAACTCTCGTATACACTAATCTAGTATATCGATGATTGATCTAATATAGTAATACTGATTATCGTAACAAGTTTTCAAATTTTATGTTATCGAAAATTAAATTATAATAAAATTAATTAAATTTAATACCTTATTTCACTTTGTAGGAATAGAAAAAACAACGTGACCATCAAAGTACAATACTTTTGATTTATACATCATCTTTATACTTTCAATAACCGAGTCATTTACAATATTCTAATAATGGAGTATAATATTTTTTATTCTAATATTCTAAACATAATTAATAACACATTATCAATAATGTTTTTGTTCTAAAATACAATCAAATAAAGTGATTACAAAAACGGCGATGATCTTCTAAACACGCCATAACAATTCAACTTCAAGAATAAGTTCATTTGCTAAAACTCAATCATAAACATAACCCACCGTTGAGTGTGATACGAAATGAATTCAACTTGAATATGAATTGAATGTCACGGAAATAACCTGAGATAAAGTTGACCAAACTTGAAATGAATTAGAGCGCAGGCCATAATAGGCAGCCGAACATGAATCGACCGACCAAAAGTTGTCTGAACCTGAAATTAACACGACCCGAATCCGAAATCAACCCGACCCGAAGTCGCCCGTACTCGAAATCAACCCGACCCAAAGGCTACCCGGACCCGAACCAACCTTACTCAACCCGTTTATTACCCGACCCAGAGTGGTCCGAACCCGGTATGCCCAGACCCGACAATGACCCAGCCCGAGACCGACCCGAACCGGCATGTTCGTTTACCGGACAACACCTGAACATTACAAACCCGGACCGACCCGACCCGGACCCGCGAACCAAAGTGGACCGGCGACAACCCGACCCGATGTGAACCGACTCGACGTGGACCGACTCGACGTGGACCGACCCGACCCCGACCCACCCACCCGATTTGACACCTCTAGTTTCAACATCATTCAGTCATGACAATATAATAATTCGTAACCTGTCTTTACAATATATCTATCTGATCTATATTGATCCATGAGTAAAAATTGAAGATCTCGGTCACCACTAATACATTTATAATGAGTAAGATTGGCTCAGGGCCACATTTGTAGCAAGGAATATATATGTACAAGCTTTTGCAACAGCCAAAAAGATAGATACAAGCTGAGAACTTAATTTTATGATACAGCATCTTTAATCAAATGGATCAATCCTTGGGTCATGCTCACTTGCCATTGCCATCCCTGTACAGAGACAAGTAGGGCACATAACCTACAAGACAATTCACAGTCAGATTCCAGAGTTCTGATAAAGATGTCTCCATTGCATGATCACAAAATGTCAAGGAAGTTGAAATAGCAACACAGCTGATTCTACCTCTTGAGACAAAGTATAACAGATGTTCTTCAATTACTAAGCCAAATCAGTTGATTCTGGTCTAACTAATGTCAGCCAGGAAATCCTAATGGTAGGTAACGCCTATCATTATAGGTTATACTCGATTATCTAATCCTAGTTGGCACATGAGACTAATAAACCCTTCAGTTATCTCGTCCTGCTAGTATGAAGCAAGAATGGTAATGCTTAGATTTACCAGACAGCAGGGAAAACACTGGGAAAAAAAACTGTTAAAAAATCACAGAAACATTTTTTCAGCTTCAATTCGACGAATGAGCTAAAAGAAATGTAGGCTATGAGAGTTCTCATAGTGGACATGCATACTAAAACCAAGTCTAAAACTAACCTTTCCTGATCCTGAACAATTTGAACATCTCTCAGTCTTTGGTGGTGAAAGAGGTTGATCATCACCATTAATCGTTGAGACAGGCTCAACAAGAACTAGATATCCAGTATTCGAACAGCGAGCGCATGCTAGATAACCTGCATTAGGTAATCACAAATGAGAAATATAGGTTGAAATACATTGTAAAACATTAAAAAAAGAACTTACAACACCAATCGCGTAGGAAGCCTGATCAAGCAGCATAAAGAATGTAATCTAGAATTAAGATGCAAGATAAGCGAGGCCATTTTACCACCTTGAAAAGCACGATGCAACTGTAAAGGGGCATACCATCTAACACCACAGAACATAGTACAAACAGAAAACACATTTCCCTTTGAATAAGGAAAGAAAAATAGAAAATGAAGCACATCCAAACAACAAAACCGATACCACACTAGCATTGATAGCAGTAAGACGATCAAAGCAAATCTATCACACTTTGTCACCAAATTTAAAACACATGTTGATGCAAAAGGGACATTATGTTAGATAAAAAGCAAGTCTCTATTCATCAGCACTTTTTCCAGTTTATCTTCATAATTCATTAACAGAGAACCGTATATAGAGTATTCTAAAATAGCAGCCCTCTTTAAACTTCTAGTCGATATATCCATACATAACAAGAAACAATATGGGGATACAAGGTCCCCTTGTCTTCACCATCGTTTTCGTTTTAGATGTCCTTCAGACTTTGGTAACACTACTAATCTCCACAACATAATTAGTAATCAAGCAAAAAAGTGATGCCCAGTCTAGGAAAAGCCAACACACATTGCAACTTCAAGAAACAGCACAATCAACACTATAACAAGCAAAGCAGGCCTGGTATTCCTTTCTTAGCACCAACTCAGCAGAGAGATTCAGTTAACAGATGCCCCAGGGACTACTTCTTAAGAGTGCAAGAAACAGTTACATAATGTCACTTTCTAAGTTCCGTATAATGAGGAACAAAATTACCTTCTTTTCACTTTCTTTTCTTATAAAAGCAAACAGCCACGTTGATTCTCGACAGCTGTAATGATGGTTATGTAAATGCATTTTACCATATTGTCACCCTTTGCCTTCTTTTCTTTTCTTATTCGAGGAGATATACAAGGATACTGGACAGATGTGAATCCACGATATAAAGCTCAGAAAGGACCAAGGCATACAAGGATAAGTGCTTACTACTAGCTACTGTGGTATGGAAAGTGACGAGAACCTAAAACATTCTACTGGATCAGTAAACTTTTTATCAACCCCATACGAGTGCTTTCGTGTATCAAGAAGCACAACAAGCAGTTTCTTGGAATGAACATGATATTATTTAGACTCCATTTGTTTTGACGGAAAACACTTTTCATGGAAAAGTATTTTCCAAGTAAAACACATTTTCCTTTGTTTAATGATAGAAAACCTGTAGTGGGGGATGGAAGTAAAAAGGAGTGGGCGAATGGAAGGAATGAACAAGGAGAAGGAGTATGGTGGAAAATGTGGCATACACATACCTTGATTAGAAAAAGGAAATGGTTTTCCTTTTCGAAGGAGAAAATTTCTACACTTGAGAAAATGGTTTTCCTTCTCTTAACAAAACAAAGGAAAAAGTAAAGATAGTGGAAAATCATTTTCTGGGAAAATGTTTTCTTCCAAAACAAACAGAGCCTTCATGAAGGAGATCTTTTTTTCATATGGAACCTAGTTCTCTTGCAGATAATGAGCTAAAATCAAAGAATATCACCCTTCAATAAAACATATCAATGCTGAAGTGGGCTTGGGCAACCAGAGGGATTATTAGTTAATTATGAACAACAGGCTAGGGCCTCCCACTAGATACACTACAAGGAGAAATAAACTGGCATTGGCTGGTGGCTTGATGTCGGCGTCTGTATTGTGATTGGTGTTTGTGATGCAAATGAAGTTTGAGAAAAATGATAAACAGGAGGAATCAAAGGATAAGTCCTCAAGTAATTCAGGTTTCTGTTGTTTCTACGTCTTCTTTCTTTTACAAATTGCTCAATCTGGAAATTCAGGACAATCTTATGAATCATATTGCTCACTATTCTTGTCTCACCTCCCATATTTATTTTCTCCTGTATTGAATTGTATATTTTGTGTCCTACTCCAGTGGATAGACACAAAATGATACCTGGTTTTGAATAGTACGGTCTATAATCGGATTACGTCACTCTTGTAAAAGCCATACAAGTTAGTAATTGGTTGTAAAGTATGACCATAGATAGATTTGCAACTCAGCTTGGCAGATTGAAAATCTAATATCAGACGATGCATGCCACGTGTAGAAAAATAATTAAAAAATCGTTCGTTTACCTAGTCCCCCATGCTCCTAAAACTGCGAGCCAAAGTACTTGGTAGCATTTACAATGAAACATTAGACAATGCCTCACATTGGCTGAGATTTGATAACGATGTATTCTCCATCTTGAGTCTTCATGACCTCTTCTCCTTTCTCGTTTTCTTTCTAATGAATTGATATTTTCCAACCCAAGACGGGCAGAAAAATCTGAGTGTAAATAAGTTATGCCGACATGATTATCAATGATCATCTTCTCAAAAATAAGATTAAGATGCTGCAACAGAATTATGGAATGTCATGGGCGATATTATTTAATCTAAAGAGGCGAGGTCATGTGAACAGATGCGGACTGTTATCATAGACATTAAAAAGAATAACTGATTAAGATTTTGCAATTATTTCTTATTTTACTTCAGCATTCAGTTATTTCTATGCACTGAGGTGATTGTTGCTCCGACTTTAATTATTGATTTGGACAACGATAAAATAGTCTCTGGTTGCTTCTTTTTTTTGCTTTCCCTAGAGTTGTATTTAGCTTTTGCGATTGTATTTAGTTAGATTACTGACTTTGATTTTTAATCATTCCGAACGTGTTATGTAGAATTTTGGGGTTTAAGATAGTTTTTAAAACTCAGACATTTTTCTCTCCATAGTTTTCACACACTATTAGGATTTAGGACTCGAGGGGATGCCATATAACATTCTTATACTACAGTAATATAACATGCTACAGCTTCATCTCAAAAACAGAGAGAGAGAGAGAGAGAGAGAGAGAGAGAGAAAGAGAGAATAAACATGAACATGTCAAAACTCTAGCCCAATTCAGTAGATGGCCTTTGCAAGAAGCATTTCGCAAATAGATCTGTCAATTCACAATATTGAAATACAAGTGAAAATCACCAACCAGTTCCAAGGCAGTATTTGCATCTCTTATGCTCCTGTTGTTTTACATTGTTTATTTCAACCACCATTAATGCTGATATCACGCCAACAGCTCCCCCTGAGAAAGAAGCTACTATGGGGTCCACCTGACTGCAGTTTGCAAAACATCATTTTTTAAACATATCACATTTCCGGCTTACCTGATAACATACTGCAAACGCATGTCTAGCTACTAATGGAAACAAGGCCAATGCACAGAAGACGAAATACAACAAAGAATAACAGAAGCAATACTATAAGCTACTACCTCCTTTTCTACACTTGTACTAAAGGAATTGGTACTTTGGCCAAAGAACAACTTTTGAGCATCTATAATTGTAAAATCATAAAAGTAGATATTATGAAAATATATAAAGAGATGAATCGAACAAGATCCAATATGACAAGATTTTTCCTTATATATAAGAAACAAGAAGGTCAAAAAGGTCGTATTTCTACTTAGTGCGTTAAACCCCAAATAGAGTGCAGCTCTAGCTTAAGAAAACACCAAAAATTAACAAATTAGTTCAAGGGCTAGTTTCCCAAAGCAGCTACACCATCAAACACTGTAATGCAACTTCTGCATTGCCCAAAAATCTGTGGTGCATTCGGTTGAAGTAGATTTCGCACAGATGCTCAAGATCAATCTTTTTCGTGCGTACTCGTTAATAGTATGACAGATTATTTAGCTTCCCTGCGCGTAAAAACAAGTGGGGCATAGAAAAGTAACCCGGTGTCGAAAATCTAAGGAAACTGAATCTCTTTGTAATTGAGGATCTCTTGCTCACTTTCTTTGTACACTCTTGATCCTTATAATAGGATACACAATTCTTTTTCTTGTTTAATATATAGTTGTAAAATTGGACTCAACAAGTCCTGGGTTTCCACTTTGTAATATTCCTTCCACAATCAATTGGTATAATATGTTAAAATAAGTGGTACCTAAATCACAGGTTCCGCAGCTATAAGGCAAACCAAACCAGGTCAGGCTTGTCAAAACACGGACAGTTCACGAACAACATATAGTCAAAATGTGCTTGGACTCATTTAAATCATTCACCAACCTTGAGTCTCTCCCACGAAAACGTGTAGAAGGTGTCACAAGTTTCAACTGAATTGCTGGCACCTGATTTACACAAAGGCGAGTGAGTAGACATCTCATATTCTCATATTAGGCGTGTGCAAGCCAATGAGTCCAACACGGTTAATTGGCTTGGCTCGTGTTGTGGGCCTTGGGCAACTACAAGTAAAGTGGAGGAAAAAGAGATTAAAGCAAGAAAAAGAGGAAGAGGGGGAGAGCCTGTCGCACCCCGTGACACACGTCGCACACCGCGATACATGTTGCACATCGCGACCACATTCCGCTCGCTGTAACTGCTAGGGCGAGCACACTGGAGCATTTTTCCTTTTTTTGGTCTTTTTTTTATCTTACTTCCTTAATCCTAGTTCGAGTAGGATTATGATATACTATGCTGCCTAAGTTTAGAATAATATTGTTTCCTAGGATAAAATAATATCGTTTCCTAAATTTATCTTATTGTATTTGAGAATATCTTTTTCTAGGTACAAAAGGGTTTTCCTAACCTCTATATAAAGGATGTTTAGTGTGAGAAGAGGAAAAAGTAATCAAAGTTAGAAGTGGCTAGTTACGAGAAATTGCTAAAAATTGTTGCTCATAAAAATCAACAAGATTGGGAAGAGGTTTTCATAGGGAAGAATTTTTCTAGTTAAAAGATTTAGCCTTTTTTATCCTCAAAGTCGCACCTTTAATTTGTTTATTTGTTCTCGTCGTTATTACTTTGCTTCCACTATTTCTTACCGCTCATCCCCCTTCAAGTGTTTCTAAAAGACCTAATGAAGAAATTAGCTAAAAGCCTGGTTGGAATTACGATCAGAGCGCTTTTTCCATTTACGATGGCAAGTTACTGCTCAGTTGTTATATTTGACGGAGTTCGATGAATCTTCAATACTCTACACACCTTCAATTGCGTCTTACTCATAATCTTTTTTCATTGGGCCTTGGGGCAGGGACAGCGATTAGGAGTCTGGCAGATGAACTCTTTCTTTTCTTCAGAGATACTGACTTTTCAACTCCATTTTTCACTTCACATCCACAACAACATCAACAACAACAAAGGTACCCTAGTGCCTCAAAGGATCCCGCCATAAGGCGAGGTAAGGGGGGTCACATATACGCAACTTATCTTTGTGTTGGATACACAAAAAGGCTGTTATCGGATGACCCAAAATAAAAATTGCGTCGAAAATGCATTGACCATATGCGACTTCACAGTATAGCAAGCGCGGTTATTTTAGGAAGTCAATTTTTTTGGCTCCATCATATTCCATCACCAAGCTGTTAATGTAGTTTTTTTTTTTGTTTCCGTGCATTATTTCATAGCTTAAATCAGCTATTTATTATAAAGAAAAAACATATTGGGCAAAAACAACCACATTCATTCACAACTCAATGTGGGTACTTTATGGTTCCGTATCATGTAATGGTTCGAATTGCATACCATGTGACATTGATTGAAACTATTCATCTCCTTAGCAGCAAGATGCCTCCGAGCCCCATGTGCATTCCAATATGTCATGAAATATTTACCAGCTAACACAAAAAAAAAGCTCCTCCTAAAACATGTTGGTTGTACGAACAGTGTCAAGGAGAAGATCCAAATTGAGGATGTTCTTAAGAGAAATTGTCGAGCTCTTGTAGTTTATGCCTTAAGGAGGAAGTCTGTTAATCATTTTTTGCTTTTCCATCTTTGAGTTCTTTCTCTGTGGCCTTATCATTGTTTGGAATGAGTTGAGTGCATCCCTTTTTTTGTAGCTTGGAAAAGCAAGATGTAGAAAGGCTGGCTTTGTAAGCTGTGGAGATGGTTCCGTTGGAAATTTGATGGTGCACATGGAAAGAAAGAATCCAACATATTCTTTAAGGGCTTTAGTATAGGAGGAGTCAAGTATCAGGTTCTGAGGAGTTCCCAATGATTCTTGATTTTGCATAACTTCATGAAAGCACGAGGGCACGAGTTTTTTTTGCTTTTAGTGCTCCTTTTGTATATGGGTGAGACCCCTCGGTATCTTTCTAATATACCTTTTTCATAATTTTTTTTTTATAAAGTTATTGGTCAACAAATTCCTGCAAGCTGTTGTTTTATGAAAATTGTTAGCTTCTACATTTATTGGGAGTTTCTGTGTCAACATGTAAACTGGAGTTGAATTGATTGGCAGAAATTAAGTGCAATATCAAATAATTAACACCTTTTTCAGATTGCCTTTGTAAACTTTAGAAATTTCAATGTTATAAAAATTTCATTAATTTAGGTTTTTTTTCATTAATTTAGGTTTGTTTTTCAAACTAGGAGAATTCTGAGTCAATAACCATATTGATATGGATTGTGTAGACCCAAAATAGAATTAAAGTAAATTAAAAGGGAAATACAAGTCACAACAAGGGTTTTTGGGTTAAACAAATAAAAAATCAAGCATAAAAGAACTCAATATTTATCATAAACACACAGTGTTTGATAACAATTATAACGGTCCTTACCCCCTTTAAATAGGTGATATGGATGTGAGTAGACTCAAACACAAAAAAAGGGATAGTACTCAATTAAGAAGGTTCTTTGATGATACAATCAACAAAGGAAACACATGTCCTAACAAGTTTCTGGTTTGACAAATCGATATTCAAGCATAAAACAGTGTGTGCAATAACAATTACAATGGTCCATTTAAAAGTTTTGATAGGGTTATTGAAAAAAATACTCCTATACAAAAAATTTATATAATGCAATTTCTAACCTGGGTAATCTATAAAAACGTGTTAATCATTTGTTGTTGCACTTAATGTCCACCGAGAATTTGGCAGCTCCAATTTACAGGTTGACACGGAACTCCCAAAACATACGGAAGCTAACGATTTGCATAACACAATAAAATGCAGCTTGCGCATTAGATGCTTATAGACAATAGGTCACTCTTTGCCAATCATTGCAATTATTGCACACAAGACAAAAACTAGCTTTCAGCATTTAAAACCTTAAGCACATAACTACCGCCTCGACTTCTACGCACAACATCTGTACCAAAATTACCAGTTTACTCATAACTATCCTTACTAAGTAAAATTAACCATACGCAAAATTCTGAAGATAAAAAAATTAATAATTCTGAGTAGTCTATTTGCTTCGGCGTCATGTTAGCAAAACACGAATAATGAAAAATGGCTATTTCATCTTAGTAAATTCATGAGCATACTACTAGTCTGGGGAAAGCAAGCAGAAAATTCTTGTGAACAGGCCATTCAGGAGACAAGATAGTGCCCATACCTCAACTGCATCGGCAAATGCATGCTTTGGATAAAATCTGCGTATGATGTGCCCCCCACTCCTAGTTTAAGCTCCAACTGTAGTAAGAGTGTAGAGTTAAAGCTATGCTTCAATTGAGGAATAAGAATCTTGTATTTGATAGTGTCAAAAAGCACCGGCGTCTTCCTCGTTGCCAACTTGATTCGTCAGATTAGAGGTATGCTTAGCTAAGGATATAAGAATCATGGTTGTGGTTGTGACTGCCAGGTTCCCAACTTGATCCACTTAAAATAAGAATTGCTTCACTTAGCTTACATGCAAAAGGTGAGTTTAAGCAACAAATTTCAAGTTTTCTTATCTAGCAAGTTTTTAAGTGTGAATTTACTAAAATGCCCTTAATTATACAATTAAAAAACTGATTATTATATCCTAACAACAATTTACCCAATTAATGATTCCCACCACATTTAATGTTTCCCACCCACCTAAAGCAAACTACCCATTTCCCCAACTACCACAATTTATGATCCATCTACCCCATGTTACAAAAACAGCGTTAGACATTCAACCCATTCAAGAGAGTTCTTCAACCTTCCATCTTCTTCTCTCTCAACAGAGAACACTAAACCTAGATGTGGTGAGGTTTTCACCGCTGATTTTGTCCCATTTCTTCTTGCTCGAAAAGACCCAATGGTGGTGGTGATGGAGCCTTTGACAGCCGTTTATGAGCAAAAAAATGACCCAGATCGGAAGATGCTTTTAGGGCTTTTAGGGTTAGCCACTGAGTTGTTTGACAAATTGTACTCCTACTTCACGAAATTGTATTACAGTGGGGAGGTGGAGGAACGTTTAGGTTCGCGGCCTTAGAAATGGCCATTAAGAGCATAGCACAGGATGAGATAGAAGAGATAATAAGTTACAGAAGCAAAGTGCCGGTGCAGCGGTGAAGAAGGAGCTAGGATTATTGTTTGTGGTTTAGCTGCTATAGGGGAGGGGGAAGAATGTAGACCAAAAAAATTGGGGAAGAGGTCTAGGATTTCAATCCCAAAGGGGCTCATGAACCCTCCATTACCACGTTTAGCTAAGTGCTCGTTTTTTAGTAAAACGCACGAGTAGGAGTGACAATTAGGGAACCGGATTCACCCCCTTCAACCGATCCAGGCTCTGAGAGTGATTCACGTTCTTATGGGCATATGAGCATGAGGGAGGTGATTCAACTTTCATATGAGTTGATGGGGGAGCTTGAAGTGCTATGTAGAATCCAAGTATTAAGAATTTCCATCTTTCTCTATTTTCTCTCTTAACATCAATACTTATGGTGTTTCCAAATTTTGGCGAAGTTGCAAATGTTGATAAGTGTTATGTCGTGATATTCTGGTGTAGCACTTATCAACATAACATGATATTTACAACTTCTACACCACAATTTGAAAACACCACAAGTATTGATACAGATAGAAAATGGAGAAAGATGGAAATTCTTAATACTTGGATTTTACATAGCACTTCAAGCTCCCCCCCATCGACTACGAATCTGATGAAAGTTGAAACACCTCCCTCATACTCATATGCCCACCCATAAGCCAGAGCTTGAATCAGTTGAAGGGGGTGAATCCATTTCCCTAATTGCCACCCCTACTCCGTGCGTTTTACTCTATAACGAGCGCTTACCAAAACGTGATAATGGAGGCTTGACAAGCAAAGGCTTCACGAGCCCCTTTGGGATTGAGATCCTAGGCCTCTTCCACAATTTCTTTTGGCTACATTCATCCCCCTCCCTCATAGGGGCTAAAACACAAACAATCAGGCGTCGTCACCGGTGGCGCTTCAACCTTCTTCACCGCCGGCACTTTGCTTACGTAACTTATTATCTATCTGGGTCACTTTCTTGCTCATAAACGCCTCTCAAAGGCTCCATCACCACCATTGGGTCTTTTCGAGCAAGAAAAACAAGAAGAAATGGGACAAAAATCGGCAGTGAAAAACTTAACAGATCTAGATTTAGCATTTTTTTTAAAGAGAAGAGAGAGAAGAAGATGGAACTAGGGTAGATGGATCATAAATTGTGGTAGTTGGAGGAAATGGGTACTTGGGTAGTTTAATTTGATTTAGGTGGATGAGAATCATTAAATGTGGTGGGAAACATTAATTGGGTAAATTGTTGTTAGGATATAATAATCAATTTTTTAATTGCATAATTAAGGGCATTTTAGTAATTTCACAAAAAAAACTTACTAAAATAAGAAAACTTCAAGCTTGTTGCATTTATTGTGTTACGGTCTAAAATAGCGAAAGGTGTGTAACCTTTTGTTACGGAAGAGGTACATAGTTACATAAGAATTCGATATTTTATGATCATAAAGGCAGGGCTTTTAGGATCAAATAATCCATAATGGGTTTCATGGTACGAATACAAAGTATGAGTATATAATTGTTCTTTGCGAAGTGACAACTCATTTTTTTCACTCAAGCGCCTGTAATTAATAGAACGACAAAAGGTACAAGTATTACTCTAATATTGCTACTACAACTACTAGGGTATAACATCTAGATTACGTTAAATGAATATACTAATAAAACATAGTATGAACACCCATGAACATAAATCTTTAGGTTGTGCAATAAAGAAAGGAAGGACTTCAATTATAAGAAATGGCAACCAAAGAGAAGACTTGACTACATGCAAAAGGAGGCTAGGGGGAAGGAATACACAACAAACCTTTCAAGTAAGGCTCCCTACTTGAGATACACTACACTTATTTTGGTATGCTATAGGTTCTCATAAGGGCCATGTTCTCGATAAAAACCTAGATAAGCCTTTTTTATACTTTGCCTCCATCTAAATCTACCTCTTCTTTTCTTACAGTCTCTTAAGGTGACTATACATTTTCTACAAGTGCATGAGATGCCTCCATTAAGACTAGTTAACAGACCATCTTATTCTTGCCACATGCATCTTATATGCAGTGTAGGCCACCCTCATCCTACATTGCACATGTATAAATAAACATGTATCAGCTTACAGTTTATACTTCCATTCTGTAGGGGCCCAATGGGAAAATAGGCAAGAATGGAGAAACAATAAGAAAAGCTCAATACAATCCAAAAGCCTAAGGCCCTAAGCTAGTGGGTTGAGGTATTAGCTACTTTATAAACCACTCTTCTTGCTTCTTCGATGTGGGACACTTTTTCTCTTTTATTTTCCAACTTGCTATAGGACCTCAACACACACAAAACTAAACGTTCATACATTTGGAAATTTTTGGCTTTTGGAACATCTAAGCATGTAAACTAAAATATATAGTGAGTGGATTATGGACTTATAAGTTATAACCAATCTCACTGATATCAAAAAAAAAAATCCTCGACTTACACCTTCACAACCACATTATCAAACCCTGCAAACTGGCACGAACCTTGTACGGGTGATTATGTAAACCCAACTTCCAACATCAATTCGTCTATGTACACTGGAATATTTTTTTTCACCTCAACAATTCCTGTAGACTTTTGAGAATCCCTCTCCCAAATGGCCAAATCATAAATCGACCCAAAAGCTTGGTTTTAAATTCGAGATGTCCTCCTTTTTAACATCATATGTCTTTGAGCTTCCACGAACATAGTTGTAAACGACTTCGCTCTTGTTAAGCTGATCTTTAATTTCTGTGCAGGTTCGAGTTCATAATCAAGAACCGGACCAAGGAGGTTTGGAATGCGTGCGAAGTCCAACAACCATGAAACTTGTTTGGTTCACTTGGCAAAGCCAGATTTTGTCATTTTTATCCACTCTTTCTATACCCTTTCTCATTAATATCACCACTAATACACCACTCAGTAACCACTATTAAACAACAGGAAGTTAGATTGTGATTGCAGTTAAAGTCACAAAACCACCTCCAGAAGCAAATCAGATGGTCTGTGGCTGTCACAGCCGAATTCTTGATTGTAGTAAGTATAAAAATCATTTTGATGCAATTGTGGAAGCTGACGTCAAATCCCTGGAGCTAGAGCCTTAAGGTAGAAGAAACTTGGCCACTGTCTCCATACAGGCATAAGTTGGGAATCCCAAAATCATCCCACGTGCACAGAGGGCCAAAAATTCTCTATTCACAGAAGGCCTTAGTAAAAGAAAACAGAGATACCAAAGGATTCAAACGCAATAGCACATCTGGACCCAGTAAGGAGCTGATATAACAACATGGCATCAACTACTTGCTAAAGACAATCACTTTGCATCAGTTCAGGGTGCAATTTGGATTAGAAAACTTACAGTAGGTGCCAGGAGGCCTCCAAATAGCATAACGCCAGCAATAAGGGAGAAACAAGTAGCATAGTATTGCTTGAGGTTCGCTGAGCTCTGCATGGGATTGAATGATAATAAGTAGACAATGAATGTTCATAACTGAAAACGTAGAGGAAATCACAAACCAAAACAAAGAACCAAAATATAAGTTAGAGCAAAAGCAAGTATGAAGCAATATTATGACCGTGAGACGATACTTCCAAAGTTCCAATCATACGGGAAAAAGAAAATTAAAACTTACCAGAGGCGGCAAAAATGGGATAAATGACGGGAAACTTGGTAGTTCGTTTTCCTGTTCCTCTTGTAAGATTCCCAACTCCGAACTTTTTATTCTCTGTTGTATCCTAAGCCTACGAACCTGGGTGACAAACAAATGAAGCACACAGATACATTCATATGCTAAGAATATAAAACAAAACAAACTATATTATTAATGAAAACATGTGAACTGTAAGCACAAAAGTTCAGGAACGAGGACAAGGACTCTGATAAGATATACATTAAACTTAATACAATGGCACAGGCCAACTACGGACATTGATCCTCTGAAAATCCTTAGCCAATAAACCTGTATAGCAAAGATTTGAAGCACCAAAATACTCTACTTGGCAGGATGACCTTTATCTAATTCCATGTTAAGCCACGACGTGAAAAAAGAGAAGATCTCTTCTCTTCCGCTCTTCTCCAGTGAAGAGATTGGCATTTTAGAAAAATATATATCATATACCCAGATCAGCCATGTCAGCTGACCACATATTATGATTTTTAACATTGATCAGCTGATATTTGATAACTTGAAACAGGATGGCCTACTGTAGGCAATTGGTACGAGATCAAACTTGACATAGCTCGACATGTAGGTTGAGAACACAACATGGTTCATGATATAGACAAACAGTAACCACTTTCCTACTAACCTCTTCCATATGCAAGAAGATTTTATTTCGGCGGCTCCGAATGTTATCTTGAATCTCTTGCATTTCCATTTTAGCAAAATCCTGAACTGTTTCAGGCCCTTCTATAATACAAAAACTGCAACAGAGCATACATTCATCATAACAAAAAGAAATCTAGTCGCTGACTGAGCACTATGTTTATATACTCTAAAATCCAGTATTAAAAGCGTTGAACTTCAAACAGGAGAGAAACCTATAACCATCAGAAACCACATTAAGGCTCCCGCTCTAGACAGCTATGTCAAACAGAACTACTCTATGTTTGTCAATTTGACTCCTAATCCTATCAGCAAAGCCATAGCTAAGAACCACCTATGCACTCCAATAAAACAAAAAAAACTTTTGCTATATTAGATTTGGAAAACACAGCACCTCAAAAAAGCTATTGTGATATGACCTGAAGTTCATCTTAAGCATTAAGTTTATTCAGAATTGTAGTTAGATTTTAAAAAGTCAACCACTTTGAAACCTTTGGATTCCATAAAACATATGGATACATAAAATACCAGGATGTAGGGTCTTCTAAGTTTTCGCAGTATTATTCAGATATCATAAGAAGATGATTCTTCACACCCATCAGAATAAAATGCAGAGAAAGAACACTTTAACAAGCCTACCATACTTGCTATGTGAAATTCAGTGAAAGAATCTGCCCATATCTAAGCCCAAGCCAAAAATATGGGGGAGGGGGTCTGGGTTAATAATGATGTAAAGGTAAAACAATAAGCTTCATTATACTGCAATCCTGACACACAAGATAATATTTAATCCATCTCATCTTAGACCTATGAACACCTTTCAAGATCACTACCCAGATAGTAAATCCTGCAATCCAATCTGCCAAGATCAAACGGAAAGTAGTTCTACGGCAAAACAAAAAAATATCTTTCTAGCATCCAAGGTTTATAAAATGACACGTAAACAAATTTGAGAGGTTCTATAAGCAGAAAATTGAAGAGACACACAGCAGGCGACGGCAAGTCAGTCTTATGAGCCTAAAGGAAAATTAATTTAGGACCTCCAGCGTCATTGAATGCTATTTAGTTACCATGAAGCAAAAAACATTTATTTGAGTGAGTAACTCTAAAAAATATTGAGCTTTAGCAGAAGGGTTTACTCTTCCGACTAGTGAAAGAAAAAGTAGCTCAAGTATTTCACCTGAAAATTTGATTTTTCTCGCATGTCATTCAACCTGTTCTAATGGTACTACGTGTTGCGTTTGCGCCTAGCCTCACACAGACAACAATACCATAGTGAGCAAAAAAAAATCAGCGAAATGGCACACAAAGATTTAACATGGCTCAGCAAATCGCCTACATCTTCCTTATTCACCCTAGGTGTATTCTTACGTGAAGATGGCAGAAAAATACATACAGATACAGTAGACTAGCAGTAAACACTCTTTTCACTTTCTTAAGAACTTTCCCATCTTTATAGTAGTGATAATCTGCTAATTACATAACGCATGATAGTATAATGAGCACCCAACTAGAATGTGAAGATATACTTGATCAGTTGCTCCCCAAGATATAATAATGACATATATCCATACATACCGCCTCGGTCACATCTCGATAGGGACTTTACAAGATAGAATTTTCCCAAAATAAAGACAAAAGGAACAATCAAATATAAATCAGGCTCCACTGCAGAATTACATCCAAAGCAATCCCAGATTATGTTTACTCACTGCTAAATGTCCCACAAAAGGAGCATGCACACCTACAATTCCAATATGTTTTTGCAGTAAATGTAGTATGTTACCCATGCCATAGGACAAGCCATGTACTCGTCATTCTTTGATCACTACTTTATGGAGCCCTTCGTTTTCTAGTGATGTACTTATTTTCGTTCAATTCTTCTTCAATAAAATATAATGATCGAGAAAATACACCATCCATTACATATTAGAAGGCCACATTTGATTTTGTGGTCAAACCTTATCAATCTTGAGCACCCTTTTCCATCTCTAAAACATATGTAATGATATAAAAGGATTTTGTAATACAAATCCAAAAATGATATGTAGACACTTTCATTTAGTACATGTTTCAACAAATTTATCAAAATTAGCATGGTTTGCCCACCAAAACCAAATATGGCCTATACTTTTCAATTGGGTTTAGTTTGGGTAAGCCAACCACTTGAGCCCTAATTTCAAGCTTTATATCCTCCAAGGACAAAATATTAATAAGAATGATCGTAAGCCTATATTGGAAGAGAAAGTGCAAAAAGAAGCGACCCAAGTCCTAGCAGTCGTGCTAAATGGTGATTCAACATAGATTCCACATCTTGGAACCAATCCAATTTAGCTAGCTCTAGCCTATCTTTTGTTTCATTTCTTCTGAAAGTATTTCAAACACTTTTTTGGTTATGGATCTACTAGCAGATATTCAAAGTCAATACACCCTATGCTACGATTTTCAACGATATATATAAGCATATCATTTAGCCTCGGTTCTTTTCATCTCAAGATAATCACTTGGGGAAGTGAGCTGATAAGTTGATATAGGTTCCGATAAGTTCAGATAACAAGTCTCCAGCTTCAATACACTATAAGTTCAACTAAGTTGTATTAAATTCCAAAAAGTCCGGGGTACGAAATTCATAGAAAGCAAATTAAAGTAAGTTGTAATAAATTCCTATAAATTCAGAAAATGGGGATCCAAATTCAATAGAGCACTAAGTTGTAATAAATTGTGACAAGACCGATAATGGGTACCCAAATTCAATAGAGTATAAGTTGAAATACCAAGTTATAAAAACTCATTAATTGGAGCCTACAATCAAGTTGAAAGTAAGTAGTGAATGCATATATAGATAGATAGATGGATAAAGAACCAAACAACATCTAAACAAACTCTGAAATACAACAATAAAATAGTGTGTGTGTGAGAGAGAGAGAGAGAGAGAGAGAGAGAGAGAGAGAATTACGCGGAATTGGAGGAATCAGAAGAATCAGGGGAAGAGGAAGAAAAGGGAGCAGGATCAGATTCTGAGGCCATCGACGAAGACGAAGACGAAGACATACAACGCGATCTGGAGGTGGAAGTGAAATAGAGGTTTGTAGGAGTGAATCTGGAAGAGGAAGGTGGAGAATTGTGGTGGTACAAAATTAAGGGTTTAGTTAGCTGACAAAACGTCATTATTCTACCTGAACTTATCATTTCTTTGCTTTTGGCTTGGCTTAGCTCTGCTTAGCTTGGTGGGTATCAGAACTGCTGCTGTTTCTCTCCGATCACCACTCACACCCATTCCACTCCTTCATCTTAATTGTTAAAGCTCACTAGAGAGTAGAGAGTAGAGATTACTGAGTAGAGAGTTACTAGAGAGTAGAGAGAGGCGGTTTCTGTTGCAGTTGGAGTTGCACACCGTTAGCTTGTCCCTTCGAGTCCGGATCATTTATGTCTCATTTGGTGTCCAATTTTTTATTATTTTATCCTATAACTTAAATAAAATAATTTTTTTATTTATTTGTACATTCTCCCTACTAGTAAAGACTCCTCAAACATAAAAAAAAATATAAAAAAAACTAATTTCACTTAGTAAAATAAAGGGCAAACATAATTTTTTTCCTTTTCGCTCTTTATTTTAATGAGTGAATATTATTTTCTATATTTTTCTTTTTGAGGAGTCTTTACTAGTAGAGAGAATGTACAAAATAAACAAAAAAATTATTTTATTTAAGTTATGTGACAAAATAATAGATAATGAGACACCAAATGAGACACTATATGGGATAGATGATCCGGACTCCTTGATTAGGGCCCTCTTTTTTAGCGAAAATTCTACCGTAAACATCGTGTACCGTTGTGTACCATTATTCAGTAGACGACGGTTGCCGTTATGTACCACAATAACTAACTCCTATAATTAAGTATATTAAGAATATTAAAGGATTTTAAATTTTAAAAAATTAATCGGGATAACCCATCATCATTAATGTTGCGCTTAACTCTTATTATTAAGTATATTAAGTATATTAAGAATATTCTATCAACAAAAAAGTATATTAAGAATATTAAAAGATTTTAAAAAATTAATCGATAACCCATCATCAAAACGAAAGAAAGGTAAGTCAGTGTGGGTGGCATTTGGCAATGTAGTTCATATTAGTAACGATTCAATCATATTCAAGATGTGAACAAGTCATTGCAACTTTAAGGAGAATCAATGCAGTTCTAGAGAGCAGTCGTCAAGGAAGAGAATCACACAACAAGCAGATGTGACTGAAAGATGTCAGTCTATAAGAGTGAGCCCAGTGGCTGATCTCAAGAGAGAGGGTGTACTTTTATTATAAGAAAAAAATAAGAGAGAGAAAAAAGTGGAAGGAAAATATTGAAAATCTGATTGTAGTGAAGATCTCATTTGGAGAGATTATCACTTAAAAAAGAGGGAAGAGGGAGGAGAGGTTGTACACATGGCAATGGGATATGAAAAGAGGAACAACAAGGATACATGTGGCAAGAGGAGATTGGTGCTGCTTGTGTCATGTGGGACCCATATATAAAGGTAAAGATCCAAAATCATGGATAAACCACTGGGATGAAAAAATTGTGATAAAGTGAATAGTAGATTATTAATGAGTTGGAAGACAAAGAAAGTAATAAAACAATTGAAGATCTTATTTTTTAGATCAACCATTGGTTATACTCTAAGGTTATAATAACATGACCTCACAAAGGGTATAGCAACCAACATCAGTCGAGCCACACAAAAGGAAGACCACTCATACCACAATCATTCAATTCTTTGGCACACCAGAGACTATCGAAGTGTTTCCTTTTGTAGTTTGTTAAGGTAGTTTTTAAAAAGCACATGGGTATCACTGGCGGAGTTCTATTCTAAATGCAACCTATATGCATCCATGAATGTATAATGCAGGGAAAACTAAACCTATGTGCATCCTAAACATGTGACTAAATGCAAAAATAGAAAAGAAATGCGGCTACTATGTATGCTCTAAAAATGCCTAGTATGCAACCTAATATATACATATATATATTCTCCCCCAAGCTAAATATAAACTCACCCTCGGAGTGTTCAAGCAAAGAGAAAATAAGAGAGGAGGTAAACTAAATAAGATAAGGAGTAGGGTCTTAGATTACCTCGCGAAAGTGCTCTTTTAGGATCATTTGCTAGAAATTACCACTAAATAATTTGAGAAAGATCTCAATAGTTTGTCATAAGCATTAGCACACATTTCACAATGGATTAAATAGGTAAGACATAAACAAAGAACATGCACACATTTCCATGCAATCATATGTTTACCAAGAGATGAGTGTCGAAAATAATGAAATTTCCTAGAAAATCCTGGAAAGTGCGAAGAATAAACAACAAGATTCAAATAAAAAGAAGAAGACAATGAGTTCTCCTTTTGATGGTCCTTGCAAAATTAAAGCTCGATCCAGTCCTGGATGATTTTCATTTGAGTCTTGTGAAGGTTTAAGGAGGCCAAAGGCTCTTCTAATGGTGAAACTTTGAGGAGAGGGGATAATATGAGGAAGGAAGGAACTATGTCGAGTTTCCTTGAAAAGGGAACATGAAGGGAATGAGTAGAAACAAAGTTTCGTCAACCACTTCTTAAACATCATTAGACTCTATAGTGTAAGCTTTCTCAACAAATGATATCTCGACTATGGGGTTCTCATCCAAATCTCAATCATCATCTTCATTGTTTATAGTCATGAAAGAGTGATTTTGATTATTGCTCATTGGTTTGATTGATCTTTTCCTAGCTTCAACAATGTCGTCCATCATAGAATCACATCTCTTTAATAAGGACATATTTTCTTCCATTAAGAAACTCATTTCTTTGAGAAAGTTATCGGTTTCAGGATAGACATGTAGTTCACAGCTAGAGACATCTTCTAAATCTGATAAAGTACGTAGTAATTCCATGGTCTAACTCATAAGTGTCTCTGGATAGCCACCTAAAGAAATTTCATGCTTCATCGAAGTGTTGGGATCGAAAATCACCTTTAAATATAGACTTCACCACTTCTCTTGTATGCATATTCAAACCCTCATACATTAGCACCTGACATATCTCCTAAAGTTGAAGTCTATACTTAGTTAGAAGAGTGTTCTCAAACTGCTGATAATAATTCCAAAATGGTTCATCCTCATATTGAGGAAAAAAGAAGCTTGCCATTTTTTTAATTTTTTTTAGAAAGCAAAAAAATAATACTAAAAAATTATATACCAATAACTACACTCATATAAACACCACATAAAATAAAAAAAAACCAATAATAAAAAGAAAAACATTTAAGCAATTTCAAACTTAAGAAAAAATTAATCGGTAGTGTTAGAAACTGACTGTTTACAATGACTGAACAAAGACTAAATTCAAGGCTGTGTCGCGGTAGAAGACCACTGACTTGAAAGCAATTACGGCCCGACTATGGTGGTAATCGCAACTGGCCGGAAAGCTCCCCAAGGTTAACACAGCGACCTTTCTAAGTCACCACTAACAGAGAAAGATCTTGGAGACTGATTAAGCACGTACCCAGTGTTTAGAAGAGAGAAAGAAGAAGAGAAGAGAAGTGAATTTCGGATGCAAAACTGAGGTAGCAGTGGACTGATTTTATAGTAAAAGAATCAGGCCAAATAAACAAGGTAATAAACAGAGGGAGGAAATCAAGGGCGACAATAAAGGCCATTAACACTGTAACGTTTAACAACGTTTCAGTTTTACATGTTACCGTTACACACAGTTGTGCTCGGGTCCAAAAAGATAAGCTCCAGCTCAGCTCTTCCCAGAACCCAGAACCCAGAACCCAGATCCCAGGTCCCAGGTCCCAGGCCCAGCCCAGTCCGGTCCGGTCCGGGCGGGCGGCGCGCGCGCGTGTGTGTGTGATAGCAAGCCCAAACCCAAGTTTGATCTCCAACCACAAAAACCAACCAAGTACTCAACTCAATAAACATGAAGAGGAAGGGAGTTAATAAACAAAGGCAAGCTCCCTTCCATAGGAGATGTGGGATGTTTGGGAAAAACACAAGTAGGCTTTGCAAGCCTTAACTCCAACAATCCCCCACAAAGGCTTTGAAAAGCAAAAGAAATTCCTGGGTAAGGAAAGGGAGGTACTTAAGCATCAATATCTTTCGATTTGAATTGATACATAGTGGAGTGAAGCAACAACTTACTTTCTAGTGAGTGAATTTCTCTTGAACTCACCAGAGTTCCGTTGAGACCCCCACAACACATACCTACCTTAAGAACGTGCAGTCTCCGCGATACAACACAAGCGCTTTATAGCCATGCGCACACCTTGGGTCTCATAAGTGCTCTAGAAAGACAGCCCAGTCTTTCATAGAAGGCGGCTTAACCTCCACACTTACGTAGGTAGTCCATTAAGTGTTCCTCAATAACACCACCCCGAGGGATATGAAACTATTAAGAGCAGAAGCTCAACCTCACAATATAAATCCATCAAGTGCGTCTCAATAGCACCACCAAACAGGCTATGGATTTAGAAAGCACTACCAACACGCCATAGGGATGAGTAATGTAGTGCACGTTAAGATTCTATGGCTTCGTTTGACCACAAACGGGTATCCACCATAAACTCTCAACTAATGGGCCTAAGCCCCATCCCCCTCGACGACTCTAGGACAACTCTCCTAGATAATCCCTTAGTAAAGGGATCAGCAAGATTTCTTTCGGACCTGACATAGTCCAAAGAAATCACCCCATTTTTCAGGAGTTGTTTCACGACTCCATGTCTGATCCGTATGTGTCTTTCCTTACCATTGTAGACACTGTTCTTAGCAACGCCAATGGCTGCTTGAGAATCACAGTGAAGGGAGACAGGAGCACCCTGCCCTCCCATAATGGAATATCAGACAAAAGGTTTCTCAACCACTCAGCTTCTTGCCCTGCCAACTCGAGTGCAATAAACTCAGACTCCATGGTTGAGCGTGCTATACAAGTCTGTTTCGAAGACTTCCACGAAATAGCACCACAACCAAGAGTGAACACGTAACCACTAGTTGAACTAATCTCATCATTACCTGAAACCCAGTTTGCATCACAAAATCCTTCAAGTACAGCAGGAAATTTAGGGTAGTGCAAACATAGATCAACTGTTCCTTTCAGGTATCTAAGAAGACGATGAAGAGCATTCCAATGTTCATTACTAGGGTTATGAGTATACCGACTCAGTCGACTCACTGCATAAGCTATGTCAGGTCGAGTACAGTTCATGAGGTACATCAAACTACCTATGACTTTCGCATATTCACTTTGAGAAACACTTTCTCCTAAATTCTTAGTCAAATGAATACTAGGGTCATAGGGTGTACTCACTGGAGCAACATCAAAGGAGTTAAATTTTTTAAGCACCTTTTCCACATAATGAGACTGACTAAGGGAGATGCGACCGGAGGTTTTCTTAAGTCTTACTCCTAAAATCACATCAGCTTCTCCCAAATCCTTCATCTCAAACTTCGATGCCAAGAAAAGTTTAGTATCATTGACCACCTTTAAATTGTTACCAAAGATCAACATGTCATCCACATAAAGACATATGATTACACAATCTGATCCTATTAGCTTTGAGTAAACACAAGAGTCAGAGTTGTTGACAATGAAGCCATTTGACACAATAGTACTGTCAAATTTTTCATACCACTGTTTTGGTGCTTGTTTGAGACCATATAAGGACTTCCTCAACTTACACACTTTATCTTCTTGACCTTGCACCACGAAACCCTCAGGTTGAGACATATAAATCTCCTCCTCTAAGTCACCATTCAAGAAAGCAGTCTTAACATCCATCTGATGTATGACTAAGTCATGAATAGCAGCAAGAGCTAACAGGGTCCTAATGGTGGCTATCTTAGTCACAGGAGAATAAGTGTCAAAGTAATCTAGTCCTTTCCTTTGAGTGAAGCCCCTAATCACAAGTCTGGCTTTAAACCTCTCAATGGTCCCATCAGGTCTCAACTTCTTTTTAAAGATCCATTTGCTATCTATGGTCTTTGATCCCTTAGGTAAGTAAGTTAACTCCCAAGTGGAGTTAGACACTATGGAATCTAGCTCGCTCTTAATGGCCTCTTTCCAAAAACTAGCATCCACAGATCTCATTGCTTCCTCAAAAGTCTTAGGGTCCTCTTCTATCATGAAAGCATAGACCAATTCATCACTCAACAAGTCAATACAAGAGCTCTCTGTAATACCCCAAATTTCTACTACATTTCTAGTATTATTATTTACATATCTTATATTATACCCATTTTTATTTTTCGAAATTATTTTACAAAAAGAAAATAAAATGGAAGTTTCATTTTTATTTTCGGAATTGTATTAGCAAAAAGTCTGAAAACTGACTTTTCAGATAATCTTCACAATCTTATCTTATTTTCGGATATAATTAAATTAATTAACAAAAATCTGATTTTCGGATTGAATAGTAACAGATTTTCGGATTTATTAAAAAAAAAAAAATTTATTTTCGGATTTTCGAATTTAAGGTCAAAGATCAGATTTTCTAGCCCAAAAATCAGTTTTATAATTTTCGATTTTGAATTTTAAATTTCGAAATAAGTTAGAATTTTAACCCTAAAAATTTCTATATAAACCCCTCACAAACCCTACGAAAATCAGTCTACAACTCTCCAAACATTTTCCTTCTTCTTCCTTACTCTATTTCACCATTGAAGAGGTGGGAAAAACTCAATACTCTTTTTTTTTCAGATTTTCGAAAATAAGTAGAGAAAGGAAAAAGAAAAGAGAAAGAGAAAATGTTTTAGAAATACCGGTCTCCGATCGGTGGTTGTCGCCGGTGGAAAATCGCCGGTGTGACCCTCTTTCTTCTTCCCTTTCTTTCTTTCCTTCTCCTTCTTTCTTCCCTTTCCTTCTTTTTCCCTCTGCTGCGTATGAACCAGGGGTTCATGTTTTCATTTTTTCCTTCTTTAAACTTTGCCTTTTAATGTGTTTTGTCTTTTATGTTCTTTCTTAGTACTTTTTTTTCTTTTTTTTCTTTTACTCTTTTTTCATTTAGTCTTGTGGAGTACTTCAAAGGGGTTTTGTTTTATTTACATTGATTTATTTGTTTCTTTTATTTCTCTTTAATTTCATTAATTTTGTTACACCTTGTTTTACATAAACTTGCTACATGTTTTACTCCTTTGTTGAATAAGTTTTATTTTGTTTATCACTTTTGTTTTACCTACTCTTATTTTATTATTACTTTAATCTTCTATTGTTATTTTAAAACTTAAACTTATCTTTTTTTACTTCTACCTTTTTATTTGTCTTTAACTAATCTGACTTAAGTAATGTTTATAATTGTTTAAGTTGCGAGTTAAGGAGTTACGCAATTTTACTGACTAGAGTTATTTTATTTTATTTTAGACGAAGGCTTCGTAGGGGACTATACAGAGAACCAGTAATATTTTAGAGCGCGCTTATCAAGGTAATTCGCAATGTCCATCTACTACAGTATTCCCGTATAGGAATATTACGTGCTATGTGTTGTAAGTGTGATTTTTGTGTACAACCTACTATACTACTATAAACTAAAATTTGATGTTCACGTTTTGTTGTTAATATCATTTAACTATTAACAACTATACTCGTATCTACCTATGATTTTGATCTTTTGTCAAACTTACTGTTTTATTAATTTTCATTCAATACTTTTGACACCGCTATTATGATATTAAGTGGGTAACAAGTAATAACTTGAGTTGACAATTGATCTCTTGACGTAACAATTATTAAGTAATTGTGCTTGTGATTTG
The DNA here is from genome assembly GCA_947645195.1 of Patellifolia procumbens. NCBI lineage: Eukaryota > Viridiplantae > Streptophyta > Magnoliopsida > Caryophyllales > Amaranthaceae > Patellifolia > Patellifolia procumbens. The sequence goes on along the minus strand of CANSGD010000183.1, from coordinate 5,242,164 downwards.
ATTATGGACGTTATGGATTCCACGAGACTATAGTAATGACTAATTTTAATGAATATGGAATTAGTTGTTACGTGCTATGTAATTTTATAACCTTGTTAAAATCCATTAATCACTTAAAGTGGAATGTTAAGAAGGGAATGTAGCCTATGGAATTGGATCCTCCATAGGTGATGGACAGGTTGCCCTGTTTAGTAGTGAACCTAATGACGTTTGATCATTGGGCTGCTAATTCAGGTTTTGATTTCTTTATACTATTAAACTGTTGTTTGTCTTCCTCCTAATAGTGAACCTTTTGGCGCGCTTTTGCGTTAGATCATTAGGCTGTTAGTGAGGGGTGTGCACACTAGGGACTCTCTGTGAAATATTTTGGCCATGTTATATGACTTTTGGGTGACGATCCAAAGACAAGTAGGTGGTTACTGGGATTAGTCCCGGCCTACTGGCGTTCCATTTCCCTTTCTTAATTAATAATGAGCTATGTGAATTTTTGTGAATTATTGTGATTATTTATTTATAATTACGTTTTATGTATAGCTGCACTACTCTGATTATTAAATTTATTTTCAAAACAAAACTATTATTATTTTACGGGATGGAGTTGGAATTACTTAGTTTTTACTAATTTTAGTTTATTTGTTTCTATTTTGTTTTCCAATATTTTTGCAGGTTCTTGACAAAGGGATTACGTTGGGCATTTGAGAGCAATATAGCTTAGGATCACTTAGTTCCGACTACATTAGTGTTTTTGACTATTACTCTTTATTTCAGTTTTGGTGACTTTAGTATTATGACTTACCTTTGGTAGCTTTATGAGTTGTTTAGTTCTTCCAGTTCACTTTAGCCTTGCATGTTTATGCGGCGGTAACACCCTAAAGGTTTAAATGAACGATTTTTACAGTCAACTGATGTTTTCCTAATCAATTATTAGTTTAAATTTTTGGGGTGTTACACTCTCAGACAGAAAAGCAGTGACAAAATCAGAACCAAAGTCTTTTGCTACTCTAGGTCTTTTACTTCTCCTAGGTTCATCTATAGCACCAGAACTACTAACATGCAAATCAACTGAAGTACTACTTAAAGTCAAATCAGCAGGAACATTACTAGTAGGTAAGGGAACGTCGTGCGTAGAACAAGTAGGTAAAACAACCGTAGGAGAAGAACATGAAGGCATGGAAGCAACATCACCCTTTTTCAAGGGAAAAACATGTTCAAAGAACTCAGCGTCTCTGTACTCACAAATAGACCTATCACTCAAAGTCATGAACCTATAGGCAGCATGAGCATAACCAATAAATACTGCATCAAAGGTCTTAGGTCCAATGTTTGACCTTTTATAGTCAGGTAGCCCAACTTTAGCTAGACACCCCCACACTCTCAAGAAGCTTAAGTTTGGAGTAAACCCCTTCCATAATTCATAGGGAGTCTTATCTAACCTTTTGTGAGGTACTCTGTTAAGAACATGACAGGCTGAAAGGACTGCTTCCCCCACATTTCATCAGGCAACCCAGAACTTACAAGCATAGCATTCATCATGTTTTTCAAAGACCTATTTTTCCGTTCAGCTATACCATTCTGTTGGGGTACATAAGGTGCACTAAGTTCATGAATAATACCCAATTTCTCACAATGGTCATTCAAAGAGAAGTTTTCAAACTCTCTACCTCTGTCAGATCTAACCCTCTTGATTTTCCTATCAAGTTGGTTTTCTACTTCGGCCTTATATTTGATGAAAGCTTCCCCTGCCTCACTTTTGGCTTTGAGAAGGTAAATCTTAGTGTACCTCGAAAAATCATCAACAAATGAAATATACCAGAATTTTCCTCCTCTACTTCTAGTGTTCTGGAAGTCAGCCAAGTCCGTATGAATTAACTCTAGAAGTTGTGTGGTCCTTTGAGTCACAGTTTTGCAAGGTTTCTTAGTGAATTTTGCTTCAACACAAACTGGACACTTAGAAAACTCAGAAGTCGACAGATTAGGAATTAAAGCTAAGGTCCTTAGTCTCTTAATGGAAGCAACATTCACATGCCCTAATCTACCATGCCACAAATTTAAAGACTCAGCAATATAAGCAGAACCAGAAACAGTTTTATTAAAAACAGCAGAAATAGAAGAAGCAACATTCAGAATAAATAAACCTCCACTTAAATACCCCTTCCCAACAAATTCCCCACCACGAGTCATTACAACTTTGTCAGCCTCAAAAACAATTTTCAAACCAGCTTTGTTTAATAAGGCACCAGACACTAAGTTGCGACGCATAGTAGGAACATACAACACATTTGAAAGGGAGAGGGTTTTTCCAGAGGTAAGTTTAAGAGTGACCTTTCCTCGTCCAAGTACTCCAGCAGTTGCAACATTGCCCATGTAGACACACTCGCCTTCAGAAGCATCCTGAAAATCATGGAGCAGCTCCTTGTTTGCACAGAAATGTCTTGAAGCCCCAGTGTCCAGAATCCAATCAGTACTGTTCTCGATCAGATTTGCTTCAACAACCACAGCAGCGACAATGTCGTTTGATTCAGCAAGGTTGGCCTGAGGTCCTTGTTTTTGCACAGAACCTTGGCGTTGAGGGCATTGGTAAGCCTTATGATCTGGCTTGCCACATACATAACAGAGGACAGACTTCTTTTGAATCTTGCTATCCGGTTTGTTAAATTTGCCTTGCTTCTTTCCTTTGTTATTACCCTTTTTCCTTTTTCCCTTAAACTTATCAAAGCCTGATGGAGCAGCAGATTCCACCAGGTTAGCTTTAGTGGTATTAACAGAAACTGAATCTAGATTGTCCTTAAGGCGATTTGCCTCTTCAATCCTCATATGACTAATTAATTCCTGAAGAGACAGGAATTCTTTTCTGTGTTTCAGATTATTTCTAAAATCTCTCCAAGAAGGGGGAAATTTTTCTAGTAAAACATTAGCTTGAAATACTTCACAAATTTTCATGTCTTCATTAAGAACATCAGCACAGAGATTTTCGAACTCATGAACTTGATCCATGACTGGCTTATCATCAACCATACGGAAAGCTAGCCACTTGCCAACAACATATTTCTGTTTTCCAGCATCATCAGCCCCATATTTTTTCTCAAGGGCCTCCCAAATCAGTTTTGAACTTTTATGAACCATAAACAAATCATACAGATTATTGATCATCAGATTAAGGAGGTGGAAACGGACAGTTTTATTATCTTTTACATATTTTTCAATTTCGTCTCTTTCTTCTTAATTTCAGTAGCAGAAGGAGAAGAGGATGAGTCACCTGTAGTAGTAAGCGCAGTGGGACAGTCCTTGAAAAGGACGTAGTCAATGTCCAATTGCTCAAAGAACATCAGCAGTTTCGAAGACCAACGTTTGTAGTTGTTTCCGTCAAGAGATTCGAGCTTGGACAGATGAGACACGGATTTGCTTGAAAAATCAGCCATTGCAAATTAAAATAATAATTGCTTTCAAATTGTTAGAAACTGACTGTTTACAATGAATGAACAAAGACTAAATTCAAGGCTGTGTCGCGGTAGAAGACCACTGACTTGAAAGCAATTACGTCCCGACTATGGTGGTAATCGCAACTGGCCGGAAAGCTCCCCAAGGTTAACACAGCGACCTTTCTAAGTCACCACTAACAGAGAAAGATCTTGGAGACTGATTAAGCACGTACCCAGTGTTTAGAAGAGAGAAAGAAGAAGAGAAGAGAAGAGAAGTGAATTTCGGATGCAAAACTGAGGTAGCAGTGGACTGATTTTGTAGTAAAAGAATCAGGCCAAATAAAGAAGGTAATAAACAGAGGGAGGAAATCAAGGGCGACAATAAAGGCCATTAACACTGTAACGTTTAACAACGTTTCAGTTTTACATGTTACCGTTACACACAGTTGTGCTCGGGTCCAAAAAGATAAGCTCCAGCTCAGCTCTTCCCAGAACCCAGAACCCAGATCCCAGATCCCAGGTCCCAGGCCCAGCCCAGTCCGGTCCGGTCCGGGCGGGCGGCGCGCGCGCGCGCGTGTGTGTGTGATAGCAAGCCCAAACCCAAGTTTGATCTCCAACCACAAAAACCAACCAAGTACTCAACTCAATAAACATGAAGAGGAAGGGAGTTAATAAACAAAGGCAAGCTCCCTTCCATAGGAGATGTGGGATGTTTGGGAAAAACACAAGTAGGCTTTGCAAGCCTTAACTCCAACAGGTAGCACAATTTCCCTGGCAATGGTGGCATTTTGATAAGAGTTTTTTAGTGTGTCGTTAAGGCACCAAAAATCACTTTCCAAACAATATTTATAACACCTAACAAGCAATTACTATGGTCATAGTAAGGGCAAGTCAAGGGTCAATCCACAGGGAAAAAGGGATTAACTAAAGCCTGATAAGTCTAAAACTACCCAAGTGAATGGTATTTGGGGTATTCCAGGGGTCGAATCGTACCAAGTAACAACTAACTAAGTAATGAGAACTAGAAATCAAATATGAGATGTAAATAATAAAGGAAACGCTAGATTTCGGGCTACTAGTATGAACTCGGGCTAGACAACGACTATCAATGCAATAGTCAATCAATTAATCGATTACTTGAGTCCTCTCTCGAATGGTCCTCAAGAGTAATCGATTAATCAATTAATCCGATCCTCTCTCGAATGTCTTCAGTCAATTGATCAAAAGATTCAATGAGTGAGGAAAACCCTAATTAAAGGATACCCTTATTTCCTACCCAATCTCTTGGCCTAGAAAATAAGTTAATACACGGAAATGACGAAAGAATTCAGCATTCAACGAAGAATAATTGAAACCCTAAATGCCCTAGCATAGTTGAGATCAATCTATCTTAAGGTGTTAAAACACAAAAATCAATGCTTAATCATCATAATATAACTCAATTACATTAACAATCTACATTGAACCCTAATTCATACTTTCACCCAAACCCTAGATATGAAACTACTCACTAATCATGGGTTGTAAGCAAATAACATCAATTAGGGTAAATATGATTAACAATAAGAATGAAAAGCAGAGAAGATATTAAGAAAATAATACTTGGATTTAGGCTCCATTTGTTTTAATGGAAAACAATTTTCATGGAAAATCACTTTTTAAGAAAAACAATATTTAATGGAAAACATGAGGAAAACTTAGGGAGATAAGGTAAATGGAGTAAAAGAGAAGGAAAGATGGGAGTAGAGAATAAAGAGAAGTAAGAAGTGAAGAGGAAAATGTGGCATTACCTTCTTTACAAAAGTAAATTGGTTTGGATTGATGTTGTGTATCTTAAAGAGGTTAGCATGTGGAATTACAAGCCTCCCACATCAGCTAGTTGGTACTGGAAAGGTGTGTGTGAAGCTAAAGAGTCTCTGAAGCTCATTATGACGTAATCCAATCTGCTGAATATAGGTGTGTACCAGGTAAAACAAATCTACAAGCTTATGACTGGAGATGTTATGAGAGTCCATTGGGACAAATTTGTTGGTGCAGATATGCTATTCCTAAACACAATTTTATTTGTCGGCTGAGTATCCAAGAGAGACTAAACACTAAGGATAGATTGTGTGCTTGGGGTGTATATCAATCTGCTACATGTCCTATCTGTGGTGATTGTGATGAATCTCATTTAGATCTATTCTTTCAATGTATATTCAGTTGTAGGGTGATGGTTGTTGTTATGAGGTGGATGACAGTTAGATGGGTGGACAAATCTTTAGATGCTTGGTAAAGTGGATTAGAAGATCCAAGATGCATAAATTTCATATAATGGTTCTGGTTGTGGTTGTCAATGCTTTTGTGTATGCAATCTGGAGGGTTAGAAATGATGCTTTTTGGAATGGAAGTGTTAGTACTCATAAAGTAGTATTCAGTAGAATTCAGTTTGAGGTCAAATGTAAAGTTAGTGCTTGTATTTCTGAATCTGTTTCTAGTTTTGGTAGATCTTTGTATGGGTGTCTAATTGATCTTCTTTGATTTCCTTGATGTGAAGGTCCATCCTAGATGATTCGTTCTTCCTTGGAAATCTTTAGGTTGTACTCCTTGGTTGAGCTAATATATCTTTCTTACTTGTTCAAAAAAAATGTAAATTGATTTTCCTCTTCTAAGAGCATTTTTCCATATTTAAGAAAATTATTTTCCACCCTTTACCAAAACAAACAAAGGAAAATGAAAGGGGGAAGAAATTCATTTTCCAAGAAAATGGTTTTCCACCAAAACAAACGGAGCCTAATTGAAGTTTCGATCTTCCAAAAGCAATGACAATGGAGGAGAATAAGTATTTGAGAGTGGTTGAGTGCTAAAAACTAAGATTCTAATGCTAATTAATCCACACTTGCAAAATAAAGAGTTTACGCTACTTATAGTCTTTTATTTCAGTCAACTAAAAAATGGATAAAACGCGAACTACAGGTCCCCACAGTCGTGGACAAAACCCCACAACCGTGTGGACCTGATTCCCTAGAATAAGTGACCAAACCAAAAACTTTCTGTCTCCGATAAAATATGGACCCACGGCCATGGGCAATAACCCACGTCCGTGTAGGCTGTAGATAATGAACAACTCAACTTCAAACAGTCATAACTTCTGCTCTGGTGCTTTGTTTGAGAAATGTAGTATATCGTTGGAAAGCTATCGAAACGAACTTTCACCTTCACCTAGAATTACTTTCTTCCGATTTATGAATTAATAGTTATGTCCATTTGAAGTTCCCCATACAAGATTTTATTGTACTATGTGCTCCTTTGTGCGAGCGAGCATGGGGTATGTGCTAGCTAGCGCACTATTTCTCATTGTGTGCTCTATCTTTATTGCTTCCTTTGCCAACTATACTACTCATTGTCATCCTTGGCCGTTTCACCTATATTATGAACATGACAAAATATGGTGAAAGCAAATATACTAGAAATCCGGTCAAAAAGGACTGAAAATCTAGCAAAATGTCACTATGATCAAGAATGATCATGTGAATAAAATAGAAGGGGAAAAGGAGAAGAAGGAGGGATTAAAGGGAGGAAAGAGGATCATAATAAGCTAAAAAGAGTCCGCAAAGTGTGTTAGAAACACACTTATCACACGTAATCACAAATGAGTACATACATCACAACCTAATGCACGTAAACCTAGCATGATACCACTAAGAAATAAAACATGATCAATATAATATGAATAAACATCGATCTCAAATTAAGACTTGACTTCACAAGACTACAAAGAATAATTCATTTAGTCCATTAAATTGTCAATAGATCGAGTTTTTCAACTAAACCTTGTCTTCAATTTAGAAGATGAATTACGGGCGCAACTCCGTAATCCCATGACCAACGATATCAAGGAACCTTTAAAATAAAATAGGGCCCTTTGATCAATATGGCCCCAAGAAAAGCCATGAGCTACCACCATGTACTCCAGCCCGTACTAGTCTAAAACTTCAGACGTGCACAAGTCTAAAGCTATTGCTATTCACTTTCACTTCAAATGTTGGACCCTAACAAGACAACCAACACTTAACATGGATACAAAACCCAATAAAATACTTATGATTATTTAAAATGCTTAAATAATCGTTTGACTTTCAAAATAGTCAACTCTTAAATAATTAAATTAAATTAACACGAAAACTAATCATAAATATATTTATAAAATTCATAAAATTACGGAGGATTACATTACTATTATTATGATCTATTATCTGTTATTAATTATTATTCAGTTGAACTCAGTTCAGTCCAGTTGCATTCATGTTAATTGATTCAGTTCAGCTCCATTCAATTCAATTCACTTGTTTTCAGTGGAAGAGAACAAGCGTTTAAAGGGAAGAAACTTTCCTATACTATTCATCATTATCTCCTTACACAAGCTTTATTACGAACTTAAGTTCAACCTGTTCCGCATCCATCATCCAAGAGGAAGTTCCTACTTTAAATCTTAATTTGAAGTTGATGTCAAATTTTATACAATAGCTTCGGGTATTGCACAAGGAAAAACTAGTTTCCCCAAAAATAAGTTGAACAAATCGAGACCCTAATTGGTCCAACTCCACGACCTTAACCCCCATGAAAGGAGTCTCTTAATCTCGTGTCGTGTATCTAGTACAAGGTGATACAATAGATAATGTTCAACTTATTTTGATGTGAAGGTCTGAAGGACATATCGTGCTTAGAATAGTCGATAAAATTAATTCCAAATTTGAATTAATCATAGTATGCATATTTTTCAACAATTTCAAATTTTTGAGTGATAGTTGAAATTGATCTCAATCCTGAGTTAATCGATAAAGCTGGTAAAAAAGATGTGGTGTATTTCTATTTTGGTTCAATTCTAAAATATTTGTCCCTCCCCTTCTCCTGAAATTATGCATCCTACACCGAGATGTACCATGCTCACGGTAGAACCGATGACATTTTTGTTACAAGCAAAAGTTCATGGGTCAACTGATAATTAGCGCACATTAAAGCATCGATCTTCTTCCTTCTTCCTCTCTGTTACATTGAAGAACATATATTACTCTTTGAAAACTTCCACTTCAAACTCCAGCCAATCACACCTAAACTAAATCTAGTAATCAAAGATTAATTTATCACAAAATTTGTCTTTAACTTTGTTGCAACAAATTTTTACTCTTTGACTTGGAAAGTTACCCCTCAAATCAATCTACAATGAGGAGAAAATCATTGTTTGAAGCATTCATCTATCATTTTCAACAATAGAAGAACAAATTATTGCAATAATGGTACATTTAATACAAGAATCTGTTCCATGTAAAATGAAAATTAAAATGCACAGTTTCTCTCTCTTAGATTTTCTCATTTGGGTAAAATATTTGCTCATTTTCTCAAATGATTGAAGGTGTTTGCTAATTCAAGAAAGTGAACAGAAAAGTTTCTCACCTCTACATTTCTCTATCCTACGTTTCTCTCCACCTCCAAAATTTTCTCATTCACGATTTCTCACTTTTGTTTATCTGGAAAAACAAGTAATCATTTTTGTTACATTGAAAAAATGAGCGAGAGATTTTACTTATTTGAAAAAACAAGTGAAATATTTTGCTCATTTAAAGAGAAATTTATGCTCATTTTTTTTCAGATGAGTATAGTTGTTTTATCATTTGGGAATATAAGTAGTGAAATCTTCTTCTGAGACAAATGAGCAGAAATGGATGCAGACCTTCTCAAATGAGTGAGTAAAAAATAAATCTCAAATAAGTGACTTTTTCAGGATGAGTAGAAAAAACAATGAATTAACATTTTTGCTCTTTTGAGAAACTTTTCATTCAATTGAAAAAATTGCTCATTTGAGAAAACGAGCTGCCAGCTTTGCTCATTTGAAAACTTGAGCGAAAAAGTTTGCTCGTTTTGACAAATATTTTCTCGTTGAATTGTTTGCTCATTTGAGAAAATAAGCAGAATTATTTGTACTTTGACCGAAAGAGCATAAGTGTTTGATGACTTTTTCACCTTCATTAATTGCTTATTTTTCAGATTTTTTTCTAATTCGGGGAAAAATAATTTGTTAAAATTTTTCTAGTTTTGCTCATTTGTTCGTATTTTAAAACATATTTTGTTCATTTACTTATTACCTTTGTCAATCATGACTTAACCATTTTATTTACTGCGATTATATTGTTGAATTTAAATATGACATGAAAGACTTAAAAGAGAAAACATAAATTTGTAGCTTTCAATTTTAAAAAGAAAGAAACAGAGAGTTAAAAGATATTGAAAAGAAAGTAACAAGAAACAAAAAGATAATAAGAAGAAAGTAAAAAAGAAACAAAAAACCAATGAAGCTAGGCCTAGAATTTGAACTGCAAGAGTGCTTCCTTAAGCTTGCTCTCGAAAACCACTAGAGCAACTGTCCACTTGTGATATTCATTGCGCGAGTTCTTTTTAAATCTATAGAAATTGCTTCGGGTGTACCTAGCGCACAGTACATCGGGTTTATAGTAATCATTGTACCTTGTCTCATATTTCTTTGCCTTTTGTTTGGGCCCCTTCCAGTCATGGCCCACCTAACCGGTAAAATGACTAAAATACCCTTAGGGGGCAAAATTACCATTTTACCCCTAAGGATCCTACAGGCTAGAAAGTACAGGCTTTCAGTTAGGCCCACTGACTAAAAGGCTTTCATGACATCATCATCTTCACCAGATGACGTCACCTCAGTACTACAAATAGTATTCTCATCTGATCATTCAGGTACGTTTTTCCATATATTGCAGAGCATTTACTAGTACTATTCTCTCTGACTTCTGAGATCAGATCTGACTTAAGCATCGGAGAGCCGATCCCGGGAACATCCCCGAGGTAGTTCATGGTGCTCGGTTTTGCAGGTGCCGGGATTCGAAGACCTTGGACTTATTTGGTTACTACCCTAGCTGGAAATTGGACTTCCCTGAATTACAAATTTACTGTGTTTCTTGTACCCGAAACAGTTGGCGCCGTCTGTGGGGATCTAACATAACAACTACATTTTCGAACACCATGACACGAGGACAAGGTAATCACGGTACTACTGCTCGAAGAACTGCGTCTGAGAACGCTCAGACTACTCTGCTGAACCAAGGGGGTGCTATCGTGGAGGACGAGACTGACGTCCTAGAAACTGGAAGCCAGGCTAACAGGGCTATAGAAGCACCACCACTAGCAGTGACTTACTCGGATCTTCGACAACTCGAACTCCGAATTAAAAGACACATGACTACTGTCATGCAACAACTCGTTTCAGTTATGAAGACTCAACAGACAACTCCCTCTGACCGAGGGACAGTCCTGGATCAACCACAGGCTCGTCGAAGGGCAGCTCAGCCAAAACGTGCGCTAACCGAGCATGTTGTTGGCGGCCCCTCGAAAGAGATACCTGCTGCTTCGAAAGGAAAATCTATTATGTCGCCAAGCCAGGATGATGCTCGACATATCATACAGCAGAAATAGATGAGGGGTAAGAACTTCGACGCCCGAGAGATCATCGAAAAGATAAGAGAGCAATCCCAGGGAGGAAATTCGAGGTACTCAGTAACCACACGAACCACAGGACAATCTCATCTCATGACTAGCCATCACACTCTGAGAATAGCAAACCCACCACAGATCGAGGAACCCGAGGAGGTAGCAGAATCAGGCTTCCGAGTAGGATCAGCAGTGGCATATAAATCACCGTTCAGCCAACACATCATGGAGACCCCTAACCCGGGCAAAGTCAAGATTCCTTTGATAGAGCACTACTCAGGGATCACGGATCCTGCTGACCATCTGGCAGCGTACAAAGCTCAAATGAGCGTGCAGATGTTTTGCGAAGCGACGTGGTGCAGGTACTTCCCGACCACCCTCAAAGGCTTAGCCCTTAATTGGTTCACGAGCCTACCAAACGGCATCATTACCAGCTTCTCGGCTCTCGAAGCACTCTTCTCTCAACACTTCATAGCAGCAAAACGTCACAAAAAGACTAGTGTTCACTTGATGTCAGTCTCCCAGCAGAAAGGGGAAAGTCTGAGTTGCTACATCAAGCGATTCAACGAAGAGTCCCTCAAGGTCTCCGACCTCCAAGATGGAGTTGCCGTTACGGCCTTGATGAACGGCCTTCATCCTGGACGCTTCAAGTTCGAGCTCGCCATGAGAGAGACCCTCACTTTGGCTGATGCCATAAGGTAGGCACAAAAGTATATCCAGGCGACAGACATCTGTAAGAATGTTCACGAAGAGGGAGGCAACAAAAGGAGGAATGATCCATCGAATTAGAAAGACATGGCAGACAGACTAAAGAGACATCGACCATCCGACGGAGGTCATGACCCTCGTTTCAATGTTAACCGGCGAGAAATATACCTAGACATAAAGGAGAAATCTGTGTTGCCTCGACCTAACCCCATCAAAACGTCGAGTTATCGCAGAGACAAAAAGTTGTGGTGCGAATACCATAAAGACTGGGGTCACACGACCAAGGACTATAGGGAATTGAAGAAAGCTTTCGACAAGTTGGCTGATGAAGTGAAATTGAACAGATACCTTAAGGAACCTCAGGGTGAGTGAAGAAGAGATAAGGGAAGGAGAAACAAGCTAGGAGCGATGAAACCGAAGGCTATGTAGGCGTCATAGCTGGGGGCTTCGCTTCAGGAGGCCTAACCGCCAACGCAAGGAAGAATCACCTATACCATCTAAAAGATGGCGAGAGAATGAAAAGGCCGGACACTCCCACCATGGTGTTCGGAGAAAGTTCGAAGGAGATACAAACCCCCCCATGATGACCCTCTGGTCATCGAACTGAAAATGGCCAACCACAGGGTTGGTCGAGTGTTGATCGACAGTGGGAGCTCGGCAGACATCATTACTTGGGAATGTCTGCAAAAGCTCAAATATGAGAAGAAGGACATTAAGGCCATTGACCAACCTCTGGTCGGATTCGGAGGCCAATCCGTTCACCCTCTTGGAGTCATCAATTTGCCTAGCCGGTTTGGTGACAAGGGAAAAGGACGATGCCTTCCAATCAACTTTTTAGTTGTTGACATTGACCTCCCCTATAACATCATCATAGGGAGACCCACGCTGAACAGAATAAAAGCTGCAATCTCGACCTACCAGCTCATGTTACAGTTCGAAGCAGATGATGGGACAGTTGGAAGGTTGCATGGGGACCAAAGGTCTGCTCGAGAATGTTATGTCAACAGCTTGAGAAGGAGCAAGTCGGTCGAATCAAGCTCAGGAAAAAGGAAAAGAGAAGAAAAAGATACTGACAAAATTTCGCCTCCACCATTGGGTTTGTTTTACAACGAGAACCCAATCAACTACAATCGACCTCAGCCGGTCGATGAAGATGAAGAAATACAACTCGGATCTGATCCTAACCGGACAGTTCGAATTGGAAAGGACCTTAACCAGGTCGTTCGAAAAGAGATAGTGGATCTCCTTCAAGAGTATCAAGAGGTGTTCGCATTTTCAGCTGATGAGATGCCAGGGATAGACCCCTCGGTCACTAAACATCAGCTGAACATCAAGTCAGAATCCCGGCCCATCAAACAGAAGTTAAGACACCAGGGCGCTGAAAGGAACAAAGCAACAGCTGAAGAGGTGAAAAAGCTGCTAAGTGCTGGAATGATAAAAGAATGTCAATACACAGAATGGATGTCGAACGTCTAGTTCGAAAGCCCAACGGATCATGGCGCATGTGCGTCGATTTCACCAATCTCAATAAGGCGTGTCCCAAAGACGACTTCCCCCTCCTTAAGATCGACAAGTTGGTCGATTCCACGGCAGGTCATGCACTCTTTAGCTTCATGGATGCGAATGCTGGTTACCACCAAATTCCCCTCGCCGAGGAAGATCAGGTGCATACCGCATTCATTACAAGTTCCAGGATTTATTGCTTTGTGGTCATGCCGTTCGGACTTAAGAATGCAGGGGCTACATATCAGAGGCTTGTAAATAAAATGTTCGAGAAGCAGTTAGGGCGCCACGTCGAAGTCTATGTTGACGACATGATAGTCAAGAGCAAGCTAATCGAGGATCATGCCCAAGATCTGCGGGATACTTTGTCGACCCTCCGTTCTTACAACATGAAATTGAATCCTAAGAAGTGCGTCTTCGGCGTTCGAGGAGGGAAATGCCTAGGATTCTTAGTGGATGAAATGGGCATCGAAGCTAACCCTGACAAAATAGAAGCCATCATCAACATGAAGTCTCCTCGAACCGTGAAGGAGGTTCAAAGGCTCACAGGGTGTATGGCTGCCCTAGGAAGATTTCTATCAAGATCAGCCGACAAGAGCTTACACTTCTTCAACACATTGAAGAAACCGTGCTTCGAATGGGACTGTGAAGCAGAAAAAGCCTTTCAACAATTGAAAACACACTTAGCTTCATTACCGAAGCTTGTCTCACCCTTGCCGGGAGAGACATTATTCGTTTATCTCGCGGTATCTGAAACCGCTCTAAGTGCTGTGCTCGTTGCCGAAAGAGACAAGCTACAACATCCGGTATATTTTGTTAGTCATGCCTTTCGAGGGGTTGAAAGTAGATATCCCCCGTCGGAGAAAATGATATATGCCCTGGTGATGGCCAGTCGAAAATTGAAGCCTTATTTTCAAGCTCATCCAATCAAAGTACTCACTAGTCAGCCACTCAGAAAGCTCATTGAAAGTAGAAATGACTCTAGTCGAGTTATCGAATGGGCTAATCAATTGTCAGACTTTGGTCTAGAGTTCGAACCGAGAAGAGCAATAAAAGCACAAGCCTTAACCGATTTCATAGCTGAGTGTCCAACAGAAGTCGAGACTGCCACCCTAACCGGGACGTGGCAACTCTATGTTGACGGCTCTTCATCCAAAACAGGTTGCGGAGCCGGTCTACTGATAATAGACCCTCTCAAAAATAAAATGGAATATGCAATAAAATTTGACTTTGCTGCTTCAAATAACGAAGCTGAGTACGAAGCTCTTTTGCTGGGATTAAAACTATGCCTCTCGAATGGGGCTAATGAAATAACCGTCAAAACAGATTCACAGCTGGTCGTGGGTCATGTCAAAGGAGAGTTCGAAGCAAAAGAGGACAATATGAGGATGTACCTAGGCAAGGTAAAGGAACAGCAACAAAAGTTCACCAAGTTCTCAATACAACACATCCCACGGTCCGAAAACCAGCAGGCAAATGCTTTATCTCGAATGGCCAGCTCAGCATCTGGATTGGAACCTCGAACCATTTCTTGGGAGGTGTTATATAAGCCAAGTATCAACAACCAACTCCTCATTTGCAGCATAGACCGTTCGAACAATTGGGTGCAAGGCATCCGTCTATACTTCGAAGAAGGAAAATTACCAGAAGATGAAAAAGAAGCAGAAAGAGTGCGACGACGTGCAAGTTGGTTCCTATTACATGATCACCTCATGTACAAAAAGTCCTTCACACATCCCCTTGTAAGATGTGTGACCCTCGAAGAAGGCCAACATATACTTCGAGAAATACACGAAGGCACCTGTGGTAGTCATCAGGGAGCTCGAACTATTGCTGGTAAAGCCCTTCAAGATGGATATTATTGGCCAACAGTAATGAAAGATGCCAAAGACCTGGTCAAAAAATGCCACAACTGTCAGGTGTATGCGCATGTACATCGACAATCAGCCACTCCTCTCACTACAATGCAAGTTGTACTACCATTCGATCAGTGGGGGATGGACATCCTAGGGCCCTTCCCAGTAGCATCTGGGGGAAGAAAATTCCTATTGGTAGCTGTCGACTACTTCACCAAGTGGATCGAAGCTGAACCCTTAGCCACCATCACAGATAACAAAGTGCAAGACTTCATTTGGAAAAACATAATCACTCGTTTTGGCATACCTCGAGCGCTCATATCAGACAACGGTCGGCAATTCAATAGTGGTCCTACCAAAGCTTACTGTGCTCGATTTGACATACAAACAAGATTCTCTGCTGTCAGTCGACCGCAAACCAACGGGCAGGCCGAGGAAGCCAACAAATTCATCCTCAAAGGGCTAAAGAAAATGTTAGACGGAGCGAAAGGGTCATGGGTTGAAGACTTACCAGGAATACTATGGTCAGCTCGAACTACGGTAAAAGAAGCAACTGGTCATACGCCTTTTAACTTGGTCTATGGAAGTGAAGCTGTGCTGCCAGTCGAAGTAGATATCCCCTCACCGAGGATAACATTCTTTGACTACGGGCAAAACGAAGAAGAGAAAAACGTCAATCTCGACCTCCTACCAGAGACAAGAGGAAATGCACTGCTCAAATCAATAGCTCAGAAGGCTAGAATGACCAGGCTATACAATCGAGGGGTCAAGGAAAGAAAGTTCGAGGTCGGAGACCTTGTCCTTCGAAAGATTGAAGCCACAGGAAAAAAGATGGACCTTGGCAAGCTAAGTCCAAATTGGGAAGGACCATATCGAGTAACGGAGGTTATTCATCCTGGGACATACAGACTCGAGAACATGGATGGTGATCCTTTGTTTCGTCCCTGGAATATCGATAACTTGAGGAAGTTCTACGTTTGAAGCCAACCACAACAACTTAAGGGGCTAATATGACAGCAAGATAGATAGTTCTTGTACTACTTCGACCTCGCCGGTCTTGTTAAGGATTAAGTCGTTGTGATATGCATCGGAATGATTGTAATAATCTTAAACTTGTAGACCTTGCCGGTCCAAACAGACTTATTAAGATTATGAATGAAATACGACCTCACCGGTCTTTCGAAATTGTCATCCATTTTATTTATGTATCATGTTCGAATTTTTTAATACCTAACAGGTTCAAACGAATTTTTGACCTCACCAGTCTTTATTGTCAATTCTATGTTGAGCTATACGACTCCCTTGAAGATGGCCTTCGAATTTTAAAAGCAGACCCTTCTTTGAGGGTGCTCGAACTTTGTTATACATAAGAGATCTAGCAAGTCGAAAATAAATACATGCATGAAACAAGATGGGCAAAAAGTTCCTTCATTCCATTCAAAGTAAAAATTACAAGCTTTGAAAAACAGAATAAAGAAGCTAAGTTACTAAGTTACAAAAGCAAAACACATAAATGCTGAAGTTACAATGTCAAGGGGCCTTTATGTCAATATCCTCCTCCTCAGACAAGGACTCGGATGAAGAGCTCGCATCCTCAGCTTCATCCACCTCAGGCTCCCCTTCATCGGCTTCCGGAGCAACCTCAGCAGCTTGGACCTCGCCTTCCTTTGAAGGAGAAAGGTCAGGGGCTTCCTTTGCAGGAGAAAGGTCAGTAGGGGCTTCATCTTCAGCGGCCTCCGCGACCTCCTCAGGGACAGAGGAGGAAGCTTCACCAGCTCCTCGCTTACCCTTTGCCTTCTCCTTCTCCATATATGCATCAAGGGCCTTCTGCTCATACTCATTGTACTTGGCCAGAACTTGTTGAAAGTCCAGTTCCGGAGCCAAGTCTCTCAGAGTCTGCTGGAAAAAGCCCTGAACTTCACCTCGAGCAGACTGGAAGCCCTCGACCATCTTCTGGTCAGCAAAGTTCTTGCCCTCCTACGATCGCTTCCAGCGGCGGATGTACTTGTCTCTCTTCTGCTTTAAGTCCTTGACGGACTTATCATATTGCTGCTTCAAGTCATCTCGCTGAGCCTGAGCCCGATGAAGCAGTTCCTTTTGGCCCCTCAGCTGGCCCTCGAGGTCAGCCACCTCTTTGCGCGAGGCCTCGAGCTTCTTCTCAGCAGACTTAAGCTGGTTGGACAGCTCTTCTCGATTGGTCATCAGGCTCGTCCTCTCGCTATTGAAAGCCTCAAGGTTGTCAGCATTCAACCTCTTGGCCGCATCAAGTTCAGCCTCAAGAGAGCGGACCTTTCGAGAAGCCTCCAACAGCTCCTGTTTACATTTATCGAGCTCCTCAGCCAGCTTACCCGAGTCGCGGCCTTCCTTTTCAGTAAGGCAGGCCATTCGGATAGACATCTGCGACAACAAACAAGGAAAAGGTTGAGTTACAGAAATGGGATATGGACAATTAAGAGAAAACAAAAGGACTCACTTATAACCAGCACTCATTGAGCGCCTCAATCTCCTTCGCTGCACTCAGCTTAGAGATATCCTCCTTATCCCCAGGCACCAACAATGCCTCTCGAACTCGTTGGTAACGAGCTCGAAGAGCCTTTCGGCTGGCATTCTCGATGCTCACGGCGCCGGACTGACCGTCGACGTCGTCGAGCCAAGAAGCTTTGGTCTTCTTGACCAGGGGCTCTTCAATATCCTCCTCAGCCAGAGGACTTGACCCGCACCCAGATGAAAACTAAGATCCGGTATTAACGGATCAATCGAAGGGGAGGTGCGGGCCTTCCTTTTTAAACTCTCCAGAGCCTCTACCGCTGGAAGAGGGGGATCAGGCAGAGTAGCAGGGGGAGCAGGTTAAGGCTTCGGTGTTACCGATTTCGTCTTTGGTTTATGTTTTGGATTCTGCCAAAGAAAAGACAAGTTAGAAGAAGCAGATAAAACCAAAACCCAACAAAAAAGGGTGTTCGAACTTACAGCAGGAGGTTTGGGAACTTTGAGTTCCCCCGAATTCAGCGACAGCCTGGCCATGGCCGCCATACCACTCTTAGCGGTGTTCTTCTTCATCTCCTCGTCAAGATTATTGAAAGCAAGTACTACAAAAGCAGATAAATAAATCAAAAACAAGTTTATATCACAAATAGAAGAAATAGATAAGTGATAGACCCCTACTTTGGTCATATGCCGGGGACACGCCGAAAGCCGACAGGAAGTGCTCGTTGGCTAAGTCCTTATCATTAGGCAGCCAGTGATCAGTCTTGTATTTAGGCTTCCCATCGACATGAAACGACGTGGCTTGACAGTGAATGGCCATAATAGCCTCCTCGGCATCCATTTCAGGCACATTAAGATTCATGCCAAAGTTAGGAGGACTATCGGACAGAGTTATAGGTATATCCCACGGCTGATCCCCTCGAAAGATGAAGAGAAACTCCCCTTGAAAAAGAGCGTGGTTGGTTGGCATCTCTGTTGTGACCTTATATGATTTCTCATCTCTAAGGCCATCCTTGATCATTATGAGGTGCCTGGCCTGAAAAGAATACCAACCAGGCCCATGACGAAGCTCGGAGACTTCGTTTATTCGGAACATATTGCGCCAGAAACGCAAAGACGGTCGCACTCCAAGCATGCGACAAATACATAAAAATGCAACTATTGTCCCAACGGAGTTAGGCATAAGCTGACATAAGGCTATGTTATATGCCTCTAAAATCTCCTTAAAAAGCGGGTGCAAAGGAAAACGCAAACCCAGCTCGAAGTATGATTTATATACACCGATGCATCCAGGGGGTGGTGACACCACCAAATCCGTGACTTGTGGAGGATACATAACGTAGGGCAGCTTTATATGGTACAGAGTCGACAAAAACGACAGCCCTTCTTGAAGATCCTTTCGCCACTTCCCCGTTGACCAGTGGCCACTTATTCCCAATCTCATGTTGGGGGAAGGGCAGGGCTCGATATAGTCGGACGGCGAAGTCCCCTCATCCGTCATCTCCGTTATTTGCACTACACCAAGGGAAAGGAAAGAATCTAAGTAACTCCTCTTAGAAGGAGGGAAGGCTATTGTTACTTTATTAGGATGATCTAAAAATTCCTCAGGCCCCTCGAAATCCTCCTTACACTCCTCTTCCTCAATAGGAATGGCGTCGAGCAAATTATCAGAATTCGGGACCCAATAAGCTATTGATACAACAGGAGCCCCATCTACCCATGTTTCTTCCCAAGGCATATAAGGAAGGGGCAAGGCATATGGGGCACTCAGTTCGAAAACAGGGTTCATTATTTATAATACATTAATCCCTATCGAATTTATTAAAAGCAAGGAAAAGAGTCAAGAATGAGAAATCATACCTTTGTCGAATTACACGAAGGAGATTCCTCGCTCTCTTGACGCACTCTGAGCAGCACACAGGAAGCAAAAGGCTTCTTAAAAAGGGAGAGAAAATTAGAGAGAGAAAATAGAGAGAGAAATTGCAAAGTGAGTAAATGAGGAAAGAAGTGAAATATTTATATCTCACCTACCCTGAACAGTAACCTCTCTAATGTGAACAGTCACCCAACATGGGAGTTCGTGGCAGAGAATAGAGGGAGGTTTGTTTCAATACGATATTTATACGGTTCAAACGTATAAAAAACGGTCAACTACGGTTGACCACCCAAAAAGTTGACCCTCACCGGGCCTACCTCAAAGAAATTCAGCTATACAACACTTCCCTCACCGGGGCTACCTCAAACTCTTCAAAAGGATAAACCCTTTGACTGAGTTACCTCGAGTAGATTCAAGGATGTTCTTTGAATCCATACTTAGAAATATTTCAGAGTATGCAAAGCCCTTCATAAGGCATCCCCTTTCGAGTAATTGAGTATTGAACTCAATTAGCTCTTACCAGGCCACCTCGAAATCATCCAATTGAGTATTGGACTCAATTAGCCCTTACCAGGCCTTCTCGAATTATCAAAATTGAGTATTGGACTCAATTAGCCCTAACCAGGCACCTCGAAGAATTCAAGCCATCCAATAATGGGTGTTTATAATTCTAAATCGAACACCCTATAGAGGGCGTTCGAATTTTGTCTTTCACAGAACCACTCCAAGTATGACGTTCGAATTCTGTTATATAAACAACCAATGGTGGGTGTTTATAATTCTGTATCGAACAGCCTTAGGAGGGCGTTCGAGTTTTCATAGAAGCCTCTCTAATATGAGGGCGTTCGAATTTTAAAAGCCTATCTTTTAGGAGGGCGCTCAAATTCTATGAGCTATTTTTCCTAGGAAGGCGTTCGAATTCTCATTAAACCTCTGAATTGAGGGGGCTCGAATTTTGTTAGTGGTTCCTCTTAGAGGGTTCTCGAATTCTGTGACCAACCCTTCCATAAAGGGATCTCGAAATTCATAAAGAAAAACATTAAGTGTGTCTAAGCCTTTAAAACACCTCCTAGGAGGACGCTCAAATTCTATGAGCTATTCTCCTAGGAGGGCGTTCGAATTCTCCTTAAAACACCTCCTAGGAAGACGCTCGAATTCAATGAGCTATTCTCCTAGGAGGGCGTTCGAATTCTCTTTGAACCCCTCCAGTTGAGGGCGTTCGAATTCTCTTTATAACACCTCCTAGGAGGACGCTCGAATTCTATGAGCTATTCTCCTAGGAGGGCGTTCGAATTCTCCTTAAAACACCTCCTAAGAGGACGCTCGAATTCAATGAGCTATTCTCCTAGGAGGGCGTTCGAATTCTCTTTATAACACCTCCTAGGAGGACGCTCGAATTCTATGAGCTATTCTCCTAGGAGGGCGTTCGAATTCTCCTTAAAGATCCCCCTAGGAGGACGCTCGAATTTCATGAGCTCTTCTCCTAGGAGGACGATCGAATTCTCTTTGAACCCCTCCAGTGGAGGGCGTTCGAATTCTCTTTGAACCCCTCCAGTGGAGGGCGTTCGAATTCATGTTGAAACCACTCCAAAGGAGGGCATTCGAATTCACATATAGTTCCTAACAGAGGGCGTTCGAATTCACGAACAACCCATCTGGTTGAGGATGCTCGAATTCTCGTTAACCTCCTGGGATGAGGACACTCGAATTCTCATGAGCCCCACTTTGGGGCACGTCGAATTTTTAAGCAACCAAAGCAGACTATTCCGCTCCACATCGCAGTCTCATCATGATCTGACACTACGACATAGAGCGTGAGGCTAATGTTTGGGCCCTTTCCAGTCATGGCCCACCTAATTGGTGAAATGACTAAAATACCCTTATGGGGCAAAATTACCATTTTACCCCTAATGATCCTACAGGCTAGAAAGTACAGGCTTTCAGTCAGGCCCACTGACTAAAAGGCTTTCATGACATCATCATCTTCACCAGATGTCGTCACCTCAATACTACCTATAAATAGTATTCTCATGTGATCATTCAGGTACGTTTTTCCATATATTGCAGAACATTTACTAGTACTATTCTCTCTGACTTCTGAGATCAGATCTGACTTAAGCATCAGAGAGCCGATCCCGGGAACATCCCCTACGGTGCTCGGTTTTGCAGGTGCCGGGATTCGAAGACCTTGGACTTATTTGGTTACTACCCTAGCTGGAAATTGGACTTCCCCGAATTACAAATTTACTGTGTTTCTTGTACCCGAAACACCTTTGTTGCCACAACCGCAAGACAGACCCTGATCCCTATGCATGCCATA
This sequence comes from Patellifolia procumbens, assembly GCA_947645195.1. Taxonomy (NCBI): domain Eukaryota; kingdom Viridiplantae; phylum Streptophyta; class Magnoliopsida; order Caryophyllales; family Amaranthaceae; genus Patellifolia; species Patellifolia procumbens. Next base: position 5,220,507 of record CANSGD010000183.1, on the reverse strand, counting down.
TACTTCATGCTGATAATTACATAGATGAGCATTATGATGGAAAGTTTTGTGGTTTCTCTAAAAAGGGAAGGAAATAAAGAGACGAGGAAGTTGAGCCAACACATAGGTGGAGCAAGCTTACAAGGTTATGTAAGTGATTGCGGGAAGTGCAATAGAGACACCAAGTACCGCAACTACCTTGCTAAGGATGAGGTAGACGCAAATTAAAAGTAGGAGCGGAATGGAAAATCTACCAACAAGTCGTCGGCGAATTCGGACCATTTTTGCAAAAAAAAAGTCATCCAAACTTTAGACTAAAAGATAAAGCATACTTGAAATTAGTAGAAAACATCCAAATTTGAGATTTTTCTTTCCAAAATGCGTTCCACTGGTTGCTTGTTTACGACTAATTTATATTAAAAACTTGTTTAACCAATGGTTAAAAAAAAAGGTGGAAAACCTAATTTGTAGAATTAGTTCAAGAAGCCAATATCCTCATTTTTCGCATGCCAGTAAGAATAAAGTTCTCGGTATACCTACATAAAAAAGAAGTCATATTATAGAATGTTACTGGTAGCCTGGTAGGTACTACAGTACTACATAACAGGCTATAATTAATGAAAATCAAGAGCAATATTCAAGGATCACCATGGACCCAGCAGCTTGGATTAGGCATAGGCTATTATAGCTTGCTCTTAGGAAGCCCAACTAGTGTATCTCTAGACTTTTTCTCAACCACACGAGAAAGTTGCTTCACTGCATCTTTGGGTAGATGGCGCGGCCGGCTCAGCCAGAGGCCACCATCAACCGCAAGAATTGCTCCATTGATATATTTACCTGCAATTGCAAAAGTTACCCAATTCAACAATGTTCTTACAGGTGCTTAGGGTCTCCGCTTATGATACTTGAAAAGAGCTTTATCAGATACATAGAGAATAAGATGTTAATAGACCACACCGTATGGCAGTAAAAAAAAATTACAAAATATGTGCCACTCTAACGATAAACCTTGGTGTTCTTTGTCATTTCATCAGAAAGTAAACTGCAATAACACTTGCTTCTATTACCCTACTTTTTATTTTGAGGGGATTCTATTACCCTACTTAGGTGTCATGTTTATCATATATACACACATCTGTAGTAGCCACAGTATCTAGACAGAAAGAAAAAGATTCGAGATAAAAAGACAATAAGCATATAACTAGCATCTAAGAAACTGATGACAGACAAGTCTTGGAGCTTCCCATAACAATTCTTAAGGTACTCAACCATATTTTGCAGAGGAAAAAAGAGTGCAACAGTAGCAACCACCCTGCATAAATCACACATTTGGCAGTTGGTGGACATCAAAATGGCCACCCGCTAACCAGAAAGACCATTACAAGGAGTTTGTCATAGAGGATGAGACACTTCACATGCAAAACTTGTTAACAATTGAGAGTGGTGTACTATTGACAAGCTGATGATTTGTTAAGCCATACCACAATAATGATGCCCGATGGTATGTACCAGCTACATGCTTATTTGAAAATCACGTCCTTGTTACCAAATTGCATGGACTGGTTTTGTATTAGGTGCTTTGACTATTAGTTTGGTAAATTAACTACTAGTCGATTGCAATTCATTTTTTTGGACAAGAAAAATCACATTATAAAAACCCCACTTTTATAGAGTTCCAATTAGGAGCTTTTCCAACATTAGCTTATTATGTCCAATCCGGTGATGAAATCCGCTAGATACAATAACAACAAAAACAAGTGCAACCTCACCCTTGTGTTGAATACACGAGGTTGTTTCCGGATGACGCAAAGGGGAGCTCGATAAGATTTAGCTGCTATGTATGTCGAGAACCACCCGATGAATAGGCAGAAACCGACAATGATGATGAGCCGCCTAGACACATGGGGAATTTGTGCCCCAAGAAGAAGTTCGAAAACTCACGACAATGCGAGTGATAGAACATCACGTGAGGCAACATCAAAGAGACAAGCTTGCATCTGAGACAACACCTTGCAAGTGCTGAGGCCACGAAGGCATGCACCATCAAAGAGACCCCCTCGCACCATTCCGGATACAGGTTCAAATAGAAAGCTAATCCAAAGAGACACCTCCTCAATGAGGCAAGCTAAATCAGAAACAAAGCCTCAGTGAAGAAGCATCAACTCAAGCTGAGTACCCCACATCAAAACCTCAAAGGAACAACTCTCCATAAGCCTTTCGAGAAAGCTCGCCCATAAGTGACAAAAACTCGAGAAGAAACAAGAACACTCCAGCAAGAGACAATCAAATTCAACATAGTAGAAGTTTCATTTTCATATGGTAATTCTCGTAATCGACAGTTTAAGTAGGGGAAGATGTTAGAATCCAACCTGCCTTTACATGTATTTCCCTTATTTAATGTTTTCTAGTGATTTAGTTTATATTTTGGTATTCTTGTACTCTTGTATAGGTTTAAAGTTTCATTACTAAGTTACTGCAAAACCAACGTTCATTGGAAATATGTACTATCTAACATTTAAGCCTCTTTAGGGGGTAAGAGTGAATGAATGAAACTTAATACCTCCGGCCGTTGCTTGCTTTGTAATATTGTGTTGTTGGTGGTGGCTAACTTAGAGCTTGTGTCCCTGATATTTTATAGCGCCCACCTGAACTCAAAACATGTACATCTCATCGTCGAACCAGCTCGTGCCCGCCTTGTGCAGTAAGCGCCCCGATCGACCCTCTTTTCGCGCTCTTGTCGCTAATAGGCAAGAGTACCCTCTGAGATACCGAGTGTTTGTGCCTTACGAGCCTCAAGAGTTCCATTATCGCAGAAGGCTAGCGCACTTGCCCTCAAAAAGCAAGGGCGTGCCGCACGTTTCGAGGTTAAAACACACGGAGTGTCACACTATGTCCCCTTTACTGATTGCTTAAAGCATGGCATATTCATTGAGATGCTTACCTTATCCTCCAAAAAACCACCTGATTTCAACTTTCATCCTAAGTGTGGAAAACTTCCAAAAACACAGTGTTTCCGATGATTTATTGATGTTTGCTAGGCTCACAAAAGTTATACATATACCAGTGGTACAGATAAGGATCTCAAGCATTAATGAAGAGTTGTTGAATATGGAGACTAGAGCCTTAACTTACAAATACTTAGGGGTCCCTTTCTCAGCGAAAAGCTCAATGCCAACCAGTGCCATCCTTTGGTTGAAAAGATATTGGCTAGACATAAGACCTGGACTGTCAGATATCAAATGGAGATTGACTTAAGTCAAATGAAGTCATTCTTTTTAGGCTTTAAACTTTCTGGTGTGAGATAGATACCATTCCTAAGAGTATATTGAAGAAAAGTGAATCATACAGCAGAATTTAGTTATGGAGAGGGTCTTCATTTCTCCTAAAAGATAGCTTGGAATTCTGTTTGAGAATTGCTGGAACCTGGAATGTGAAGGACCTCACCTTGTGGAGTAAAGCTGCAGTAAGGCTCTTACTCATAAGCAACACAGACTATGGGTTAGATGGACCCATACTTACTTCTTTAAAGGAATTGATTCTTGGACTGTAATATTTGAGCAAGTCTTTCCTGGAGCCTCAGGAAGATCCTAGGCTGTAGAGGCCCTGTGGATAACTGTGGAGGTGGGTAAGCTGTTAAGAAGCAAGGCACTTTCTCTATCGCAAACATGTATAACAAACTTCAAGGGACAACAACTCAGGTGCCATGGAAGAGAGATGGTGTGTATTAATAAGGCACGTCCTAAAGCTGTCTTCAATCTATGGCTTGCCATATTTTTAACAAACCCTATACCATTGAGAAACTCCTTAACTGGCATGTGCATTGTAGTCCTATCTGCTGTCTGTGCAAGACAGTCAATGAATCAATTCCGCACCTTTTCTTTGCTTGTGACCATTATGCTGACATTTGGCGACATATTCTCACCTTATCCCAATGCTATATCAAGAAAAACTCCTAAAAGTAGAAGAAAATATCTGAATGAAGCAAAACATTCAGTGATAGGAAAATTTGCAACAAGAGAAACTTAACATTCCAAGTTGCAAAAAAGAGGCAGTCATTGAGGATACAAGAAATAGTAATAAGTGGCATCAAAAATAAGCACATAGCATCAGCACTTGGCACCCACAAGGCCACCCGCACCGTGACTCAAGCACCCCTTATAATCATAAACCACACCGTTGAGCAGAGACCCCAACAAATGATGGAATTATAACAAGAGTTGTCACGTAAATTCACCTCTTCACAAAATGAAATGATTTTCTTTATTTATGGATCAGATTAGTTTTGCCAGCTACGAGAAACATATTTTGCCTCAAGTTGGGGAGAAAGTGGACAAATGATTTCCAGTACGTTCTGCACATTCAGGGTATCCAATAAACTGAACTCAGCATACTGGATCTAGGCAATGAAGCGAAGAATAAAGGAGACAGTTCATTCTAAGATTGGGTTTCAAGTAGCCCCCTTCTCAAGCCCAATTAGCGATTAAGAGGCTGCTTTGTCTTAGTTCAAACAGGCTAACAGCGCCTCCCACAGCGCTTTTTGTAACGATCCCGATACCGGACGGCTACGTGACGGAAAAGACCTAACGGACTAATCCCTTATCTCAAATCGGAGATGCTAACAAGATGGGGATTACCAATGCACCAACTCCTCTTACACCAAAGGCGGGGGAAGAAGAAGCTGAAACAGCCGTATCCTAACCAGATTCGGAAACGAAAACAACCGAGAATCTTCCTGCTCCTAAACCAGCAAACCAAGGAAATAAAGCAGGAACATAAGCCGCCACCCTTCCGCGGGGGGTGGGGATTCATACCGATAAGGGACATAGGAATGGCTCAACACGCGATTTCTATCCTATCATGTATGATTGATCAAAGTTTGGTATGAAGGTATTAGAGTATCAATCGACTGGCTTCGCCTTTCACTCATCAATTCCTCAAAGAAAGCAAGCCTCATTTACAGCAAACACCATTATCAATCAAGTTGGACTCTGTTACGGCACATTCTTGTTACTATGTAGGGCTAGTTGGTCCATACAAAACCAAAATTTTTTGGCAGAAGTGGGGCAACGCATGGTGCAGAAGTGGGTCCCAAAGGTGGCGGTAAACTGGGTCTCCAAAGGGAGAATTAAGAATGAGTTGAGTCGTGTTGGATAAGCGGCTTGGAGGGTTGTCTACCGACCGGTTCACTTAAACGTGACAAGAACCCTTGACCATAACCCTACCCGTTAATTAAACGTATCGACATCGCGTTGACCCATTTATCTTTCCACCATTTATATTTGATATCCTCAATTCATATTTAGTTTGGAACATATTATTTTCATGTGGTAGTTAAATTAACATCTAATAGCGTATAAAAATAATATCAAATAAACAAAATATCGAATATAAATGGAATAAAGGTCAAATAGAATTAGGGGAAACTTTACACTCTTGCAATTCGTGTAGATAGATGGATTGTCGTATTGTTTTCGTGTTATAGAGTCCAACCTTCATCTTACCCGTTTGATAAATGTGTCTCGTCGGGTTAACCCATTTACTTAAACGTGTCGAAAGTCTTGACCTAAACCCACTAACTTCTTGTCAAATTATCGTGTCGTGTCAACATTTACACCTGTAGTTTCAAGACGAACTATAGAAGTCAATTCAGGATTTAATATTTTGAGTAAAATGGGTTGAGGAGCTAATGGGACACTTAGAAGCAAATTATTAAAAGAGACAAAAAGGAAGGGTATATGTGGAAAAACTAGCAACTCCCAAAGTCGGACTACAGAATCTTTGTTTCCTGTTTTGCACTACACCCACCAACAGAAAAGTATCCTTTTGTGGCAGTTGGTTACTCAATCTCCTTCTAGATGGAAGAGGAAAGAATCTAAATTAATAATTCTCAGCCCCACACCAGCCAATGATAAGCTTTCTTTCACTATAGCACCTTTTATAACTAAGTAACATACAACTATGTTACATAGACACATATAAAGTGTCTACTTAGATTCGGGTATTGAAGTGTCTAACTCAGACATTTTGTAGAAAAAAATAGTCAAGTTTTAAGTTAAAACGAAGTACCCCAAGTGTCATGTTGTGTCCCACACGGCACGACATGACATGACACACAATTTCTGAAGTAAATGAGGGTGTCGGAGTAACATAGAGATTATTGAAGCAAGGGAAACAACTTGGTTATGGGGAGGCTAATACAAGTTGGTTATGCCATGTGAAGAGAGCAAGGGCAGAGAGAAGAGAGAAGAGAGAAGAGAGAAAGATGAGATTTGGAAGAAAAAAAATGGGTTTAAGCAAGTCACGTGTCAAATGAATGTAGGTCAACGCTCGAGTGAATCGGCCAATGGCCGAAAAATCATTTAAGGTTTCATCTAACAAAATTTTTATCATATAAGGTTGTTTCTAACAAAAAATGTCCATCCGTTTCTTTTTTTTTTGTCCCATTTATTCATTTACTGTAGTTCTAAATGCCAATGAAGTTAATGTATAAGCATGTCGGTGGGGACAATAATTAAGGAGTCCACTACAAAATACGGGCTGATTGGAGCTGAGCTAGTAAATACGGGTTACTTTTAGTAACATCCATAATAAATGGAGCTGAGCTGATTGGAGCTGATTGGAGCAGCTGAAGAGAACATGTCGTTAGTTGAACATCTTGACATAGAGTTGCTTGTATAAAGAAAATTTATCAGTACATTAGATTCCTCTTATTTCTCATAAATCATATGATCTTGTGGTGAGGTTTAGTATCTGAATTTTAGATATTGAGACTATAATTCGCAACAATGAAGATGCAACTTCATTATTATTTAATACATCCATAATTAGGTAGTGAGCTATACAGTTAAGTTTGTGTGCACTGATTCCATCAACAAATAGTACTCATAGTCGTAAAATACATTTAAATATATACCTACCTGCATCTGATGCAAGGTATACAGCAGCCAAAGCAATATCCCGCTTCTCGCCAAGTTTATATAGTGGCATGTAATCTTTAACTTTGCTTGTAATCTCCTCTGGTGCAAGTTTACTCATTCCAGGCGTATCACCGATCGGACCTGGCGCTATTCCATTGACCCTAATATCATAATCTGTTCCCCATTCCAATGCCAAGTTTCTGGTAGTTGCATCAACAGCTGCCTACAACACCACCCACCAAGTGACCATGAATGGAGTCAGAAAGGATCAAGCCAGCCTGCTAGAAGAAGAATTGTAATCAAACCAGTAGGGACATAATGTGAGGCCCCAAATATGGCACCATTTACAACTAACCTTGGCCGCAGATACGTGAATTTGATACCAAGAAGCTGTGTAATGCAATGTAGCACTTATATTCAATATTAACCCACCAGTGGATAAATTTCTTCCTGGCCCTCCATTCTTGAGATATTTAAGTGCTTCATGGCACATAGTAAATGTCCCAACAGAATCAATATCCATTACTGCAGAGTAAAAAAAGCGTGCAGTAAGTTGATAACAATATCTCATGACACATAGATATCCACACAAAAGAAAAAATCTGGTCCAAATATTGATCCCTTTGACATGCATGAAAAAACTAATAGACCTTGGATTTCTCTTGGCTTGGTAATAATGGCCCTTCCTTAATCATAATTTCAAATCTTTGATATCTCCCTCTCAAGTCTCAACTCTTCACTGTTTAAAAAAGGAAACAATTTCAAAATCTAAAAAATCCACCCATCAAAGAAACCAACTCAAGAGTGCCCAACAAAATACTGAGCCCTTCCCATTGCCAATCTTGTGGACTCCTTCTAAGTTCTAACCGAAAAAATAATTCAAAGGAATATAACCATAGCTCGTATGAAAGTAGAAGTGAAAGTGTCACGAATTGAAGAGATGTGACAAAAAGTGCAGAAAAGGCACAGAGAAAGGCTGCTTCCTAGCAAAATTCTCCGAGAAATTAATCAAGCCCCACTTACCAATGTTAAGGCTATATGACTGGAAGCAGGCATGCTTTTTTGCAATTTTGAAGTGCAAAGGGATTAGTCAAAAATTAGAAAGTTACCGTGCAATAATCTTGGGGAGGATGAACAAACGAAGCTTTCAATATAGTTTATCAATAAAATGATTGGAAGATAATGGTAGTGTTTTCTGTAAATGTGCAAAAAGCCTGGGATATATATTAATGAAACTGAGTTATCATTTCAGCTTCCTTGGGCACGTTATGTGGCTAATTTGGTCTCTTCTCTTACAAATTTGCAGTGTAACTAACCTGAAGTTTTGTATGATAAATGTTGCATAAGGCTTTTGTTACTGTACTAATTTGATTTCCACACAGGCCTAATTCACCTTTCTAGTCCAAAAACTTCTCCTCAAATAAAACACCCATTGCTAGTCATGCTTCAGAAGCTCATCCAGTCAATCCTTTTTCCTTACTAATAACTCATCGCTTTAGAAGCTCGTCTCAATTCATATATATAAAAAAAACAATCATGCACTATATTTTGTGCTTGTGAAGGTCATCAAGCAAGCCCTCTCTGGATGATTATGCCCTATTTTTTTGTTTTCATGATTTAAGAATCATATGACATAAGTTTGTATAAAACTTAGAATCAGCCACATAAATAGTAATCATGTTTATTTTGAAAATCAATGATAAAAAAAAAAGGGAAACTAACATTAGTTATCGTTTTTTGTCTTCAATTTTCAGTTTTTTTTAGGAACTCTAAAAACCAAAATACTGAAACCACAAAAAAAAGTTTCTCAGTTTTTTTGTCATCAGTTATCAAAATAAGTATGATTAGCATCCGTTGACCAAAATTAAGGTTTATTACAGTGGTTATATCATTTGAATAAAAAATCATAAAAGCCAAACACTTAGTGATACCAAACAGGCTCTAATTATTTTTAAAAAAAAGAAAAATGGAAAACAAAAAACGATAATGAACGGGCAGGCTAACCAGTTCGAAAGCCATTAGGGGACAAATCCTCAGCAGCGGCAAGAAAATTGCCAGCAGCAGCATTAACAAGAATGTCAATGCGACCATAATGCTGGAAAGTTGACTCCACAACTCTCTTAGCATCTTCCTGCTTGCGAACATCCCCTACAAATCCAATTGCCTACAGATACATAAAACAAATCAAATAATCAACAACAACAACAACAACAACAACAACAACAAAATTGAAGCTTAAGGGAGAACGGGAGAGTGAGTTTTTATGTACATGAATGCCAATGGAATTGAGAGCAGAAACTGCAGAATCAAGAACTTGTTGACGTCTACCCATGATAGCAATGGAAGCACCATGTTTACCAAATTGTGTTGAAATCTCTAACCCAATTCCAGAACCACCTCCTGTCAACAGCGCTACTTTTCCCTTCACAGCATCTGCCTTGAACGGTGATTCCATTCCATCCATCCACCTTCTGCTTTCAATCGCTGGATATTCAAATTGGAAATGTATTAGGTATATGATTTTATGTTTGTAATAATGAGTGATGTTCAAGAGAATACCACAAATTGTGATCCTCCTTTACTTATGCGTCACCAATATCGTCCCTTCACAGTTGAGAGACGATAGTCGTACCCCAATAATTAATTACATGCTCAACAACGTCCACCTCCACGATACTGGATATTTCAAATCACCACGTTTTTCTAGCTTGACAGCATATTACAATTTAAGATCCAAAACTTTTAACTTAAAATTTTACCGTTTTAAGTTAAAAATCTTACAGTTTAAAGTTAAAGTTTTATATAGTTTATCTTAATGTCTATGAATTTACCTTCTAATACAAATTTTTGTAATCTCACTCCTATACCATTCTACTTATTGAACTGGCGAGAAACAGTCTAATATTAGTGACTTTTGCAAGCTGCTAATTGGATCAATTAGCAACTTTCAATTACAACAATCTCCCTCAGTAAGATAGTTAAAAACATTCCAATAAAAAAATATCGTCGTTTTGGATTACGGTTAAAAACGACTGGACTATAACCCGAATTTTCGGGTTCGGATTAGCCCAACAGGTTGCATGTCACCCATAACCCAAGATGACCCGATCTGTCCGACCCGATTGACAGATCTAATTGCCACTTCCTTAGTATGGTGGACGCTTTTGGCAGGGACATTGAGAACCGATGTTTCTTGTAATTTCAATGAGATACAAACACTTAGGAGAGACTACTACTAGTTCTCATACTAGGTAATTTATGTATGCCTGTTTTTTGTTGCACAAAAAAAGACACTTCCATAGTAAAGTCACGTCAAAGAAGTTCATGTAAAAGATGGAAAAAACAATTGTTTTGCTACTTAATTTAGAGAATAACTAGTTTTTATTGTTGTGTGTAAAATTTTTGTTATTGCAGAAATTCTTTTCTCAGTTTTCTGTGAAACCTTCCAAAGATTTGAGAATGAATCTCCTTGATTTCTGTATTGTGGCTTGAAACTTTACATGCTAAGGATTTCTATATATATACAAGCTGTTTTACTAACCCTATACATGAAAGCTACAGAGGAAATCAGCCATACGCTTGGCAACACAATGCATAACCAGACAAAATAACAGTCTGTGCAAACAGACAAAAGAAGTAATAAAAGAAAAGCTGTGTACAGGGTATAAATTCACATGTATGAGGGTGTAAAGCAATGTATAGGAATGTAAAATGCCTATATATTTCAACCCCCCCGTCAAGTTAGACTTGGGGCTGTAGGAACAAGTCCTAACTTGAAGGATAGAAACTTATGCTGACTTTCTCCCAAAGGCTTGGTCATGACATCAGCTAGTTGAAGAGTAGATTTGACATAGGCAGTAGAAATGAATCCCTCTTCAATGTGATCTCGCATATAGTGACAATCCAATCTTAGATGTTTGGTCAGTTCATGAAACATTGGATTGTGAGCTATATAGGTGGCAGCTTTGTTGTCACAGAATAATGTAATTGGCTTGGGAATATATACCTTCATATCTTCAAGTATCCCATCCAGCCATACTAGCTCACTAGTTGTGTGTGACATGCTTCTGTACTCAGACTCAACAGACGACTTGGACAATGTCTTTTGCTTCTTTGTCTTCCACGAAATCAAGCTTTCTCCTAAAAACACACAGTATCCTGTAAGAGATCGTCCAGTGAATGAACATGTGCCCCAATATGCATTACAGAACCCTATGAGTTGTAGTTGTGAGTGTGAAGGATAGAAAAGTCCCCAATCACTGGTGCCTTTGAGGTAGCTAATCACATGCAATGCAGCCTGAAGATGAGGTTTTCTGGGTGTGTGCATGAATTGGCTTAGTTGTTGAACTGAGTAAGACACATCTGGCCTGGTTAATCTCAAGTACAATAGCCTTCCAATGGTTCTTCTATATTGTTTAGGGTCTGTAAGGATCTCGCCCAAATTAATAGACAATTTCAGTCCCCTTCGCATTGGAAACTTCTTGCTTTTGCTTTTACTTTGTCCAGTTTCTTCCACTAGATCAAGAATGTATTTTCTTTGGTTGAGGATGATTCCTTCTTCATTCCTAGATACTTCTATCCCCAAGAAGTATCTCATGAATCCAAGATCCTTCACAGTGAAGGCTTTATCCAGAGCATCTTTCAATCCTTGGATATATATTTTATCATCACCAATGAGGAGCAAATCATCAACATAAATAAGCACCATTGTAGTCTTTCCATTTGCGACTCTAGTGAATAAAGAGTAGTGTTTCTTTGATTGTATCATACCAAACTATGTCAAGGATTTTGTAAGCTCATGGTTCCATTGTCTTGAAGCTTGTTTCAAACCATACAAGCTTCTTTTAAGCTTGCACACCTCTCCTTCTTTTGTTCCAGTGTATCTTGGTGGTGGTTTCATGTAAATTTCCTCCTCAATGAAGCTATGTAGGAAGGCATTATTAATGTCAAGTTGATGAAGATCCCATTTTTGTGCAGAAGCCAGTGCTATTAGACTTCTCACAGTAGTGAACTTGGCTACTGTTGAGAACGTCTATTTATAATCTTTCCCTTCAATTTGTCTATCTCCCCTTGCCACAACTCTTGCTTTTAGCCTTTCAATCATCCCATTCTTCTTGAATTTAGTCTTGAATACCCACTTACAGTCTAGCGCTTTCTTTCCTTCGGGCAAGAAGGTCAATTCCCAAGTTCCATTCTTTTCCAGAGCATCTAACTCTTGATTCATTGCCTTCACCCATCCTGGATCATTCTTTGCTTGTTGGTAGCTTCTAGTGTAACACCCCGCCCAAACCGAACCCTCTTTATATTAATAAAACTCGTTTGAGGGGAAAATCAACGAGGGTTCGACTTGGATGGAGCGTTACCGCCGCACTCAACTCCATGGAATTAAGTGCAAGGCTAAGTAACCAAAACATATGCATTCCAAACTTTAAAAAAATCATCCTTACAACCAAATTAAACTAGTTCGTTAAGTACTAAATACTAAGTGTTTCAGAGTTCCAGTGGAAGCAAAATATTAAACTAGGTGGATGACAACTTCTAGTTGATCTCTCATAATTCCCCTCGATCAGCACCTGCAAATAAACATTGAAAAAGACAAGAGAGACAAGCTCCCAAAAATCAGCTAAACTGAGTAATTCCAACTCCATCCCGTAAAATACTTAAGTTGAAAATACTTTGTGAAAATAATAGTTTAATAGAGTCGAAAGCATAGCACATATACATATATAATACAATTAATAATCACATAAGTGCATTAATATATATATAAGATTAATAATCACATAATTTCAATTAATTCAATATTATCCGCTTATTTAAGGAGAGGAAAGAGAACGCCAGTAAGCCAGGGACACCCTGTAACAACTTACTACAATAATGTGAGACAGGGAAACCCTGTAATCAACTCACTGTAGGTCGTAGAAACTCCTGTAACTACCTACAAATCATATTGGCCGTAATAACAGAGTCCCTAGTGTGCACACCCCTTCTAACTTGAAAACACATCAAGATAGAAGGAAGACAAATAACAGAAAAATTAGCATAGTAACTAGAAAACCTGTAGGTGGCCGCTGAACCTCCCATACAGGGCAACCTGTTCATCACTTCCTTCCTTTATTTCACTTTAAGTGATTTATAGTTTTTACTTCAAGTTATCACATATCACATATTCACATCATTAATTCACATAATCTCAAGGTTAAATCGTTTTATTTTACGGAATCTAATTGTGGATGAACATTGGTAATTACCTCTTCAAGTGTGTCCGAAGTTAATCCACGAGTTGATCGCGCTCTCGATAATCTTCTTCTACTATATCGGAGTCTACAATTAAACGAAATCTAAAATTAGTTTCCTAAATAACCCCATATGATATTATAAATAACTTAAATTATTTAAATAACTTAAAGAAACTTATTATTTATTTCAATGAAGTTTATAAATCAAAGTTTAAGTTTCTCGAATTTATTTATAACAATCATTTTAAGTACTTAAACATTATTTCAACTTTAATATTTATTTAACTTAAACGTTATAAATAATTTAAATAAACATAGAAAATCAACTTCAATATATTCATTATTTTATTTTAGAAACTTAGATATATTTTTAAGTTATGAAAAGTTAAGATAAACATTAACGGAAATAATAAAGTTAAATAGAACTTTTATTTTAATTAAACAAAACAAACTAACAAAGAAGGATAAGTCATTTATTTAAAGTGTTGGGCTAACTTAAGAACTAAAATCTGATTTGGGAGGGAGTAAGTTTGGCTTGGGTCCATTTAAAATAAAAAGGGAGTAGGCTTTGGGTTAGTATTAGGTTTTAAGTGGAAACAAAAAAAAAAGACAGAAGGAAATAGAAGAAGAGAAGCAGTAGAAGAGGAAGGAAGAAAAGGAAAACAGAGGAGGGTGGTGGTTGCCGGTTTTTTGTGCCGGTTCCCGGCATTTTGGTGGTCGGAGGGTGGCTGGGCGTCGTGGCTGGTTGGCGGCGGCAAGGGGGGTGGCGTTTTGGGGTCGAAAGGAGGTGCGAAGAAGGGGGAAGGGGCTGCGTTTTTGTGGGCTGCGTGCTAGGCGCTGCTGCGCGGTGGCGGTAGTGGCTATTGCTGCTGGCGGCGGTGGTGGCCCCTGCTGCCGTGCGGTGGTGGTTGGTTGACGGAGGGAGATTCGAGTTTTGGGTTGTGGTGGTTTAAGTGGTGGAGCTTGAGGTGGTGTTTTAATGGTAGTTTTTATTATTTTATTTTCTTAATTTTTCAAAACTGAAATCAGAATTTTAGAGGGGAGAAAGAAGAGAGTGAAGCAAACCTTGAATGTGATTTGCTTGAGTTCTTGGGTGGGTGATAAGAGGTTTTAGTGTGTCCTTAAGGCACTAAGAACCTCTTATAAAACATAATTTATAAACCTAACGAGCAACTACTAAGTACGTAGTAATGGCAAGTCAAGGGTCGAACCACAAGGAAATTGGGATTGAGTTTAGTCCACTAAGTCCAAAACTACATAAGTGAAGGGTTTTTGGGTTTGAGATTGAATAGATTACCAACTAATTAACTAGCTAATGAAAACCGACTAATAATTAAAAAGGAGAATTAATATGATAGAGAAAACAATAGAGCTTTGGTTACTCGCATGAATTCGGGCAAGACACGACACAAATGCAACTATGAAGCTATAGAGAATAACATGCAAGGTTAAGTTTCCCTCTAAAGTCCTTGAGTCCTCTCTCGAATGGTCCTCAAAAGTAATCAATTAATCAATCGACTAAATCCTCTCTCGAATGGTCTTTAGTCAATTGATTAATGGATTCAATTTGATTGGAAAACCCCTAAATAGGATCCTCTTAATTTCTACCCAATCTCTTGGTCTAGAAATTAAGTTTATTCATGGGAATGACTAGACAACAACAATCAATTACGAGTAATTGAAATCTAAGCCCTAGCATAAACTTGATCAAGGTCTACCCTAAGGTGTCAAAACACCAAGAACAATGCATATTAGACATGAATAAAGCAATTACAAGAACATCTCAATTAGCCCCTAATTCATGCTTTCACCCAAACCCTAGATTAGGAACTACTCACTAACCATGGATTCTAAGCAATTAAGATTCAATAAATTAAACATCATAAACAAAGCAATATAATTAAAGGAAAGCGATTAAAGAAAAATTACTTGAATTGATTAACGAATTCGATCTTCAAAGATGAAACAATTAAGAAACCAAGTGTTTAGAGAGAGTTTAGGGATAAGAGAATGTAATTAGAAACTAAGAGTATGAGATAATGACGAGTCTAAGCTAATAAAACTAATTAAAAGAGTCATTAAAGTTTGACGGACAAAACGGGTCAAAGCCCGAAAGCAGGTCACCACGGTCGTGGTGCCTTAAAAACGTCCATGCAGTAACTATGCAAACAAGCCACTGATTATGTGAAGATCAGGCACCACGACCATGGCAAAATCACCACGACCGTGGTGACCTGATTTCATCGAATCAGTCTTCTATTCTTCATGATACTGCTTTGCTTGCTACAGGTACCTACAACCGTGGTATATGTGCCACGGCCGTGGTGGCCTTCTACCTTCAATTCCTCCAAGCTTGACTCACTTGAGCCTCTCCAAAGTACGAGCCACGCACCTCGAACATGCCCCAAGTCCCTAGATCACAAAAGTACTCCAACACGTGCCAATTCTCTTGAAATACATCAAAAACAACCAAACACTTGTGAAGTATAATTGAAATCCAAAGAAAGGAAAAACCATGCAATCCTAACTCTAAATGCTCTAAAGCTACATGCAATGAGACTTAAAATGAGCTATAAGTATGCACTAAAACGGACTGATCAAACTCCCCCAAAATTAAACAATTGCTTGTCCCCAAGCAATACAAACTGAAGCTCATGGGATAGAGTTATGACTCCTCAGGAAAACACGCATGCCATTTTCAAAAACCATTCAAAATCTTTCAAAGAAATATGTCTACTAAATGCCAAATTCTATCAAGTCTCAAAATTTATAAGCTCAAGGAAAAGCAACCAAATCTTACCACTAGTTCTCCCCTAAGCTTGGCTCAGTCGTATATATGGTAGCTCTCATTTTAGTCATGTGCACTTCTCTCGTGTGTTTAAATAGGTAAAATGAACGCTCAAAGCTCAATTCCATTGACTATATCCTACCATATGCTTGCATATCATCTCACTCTCCATCGCATAAGGACCAAAGTTTGCATCAAGAATCAAGATGACTTAGTCAAGGTTGTAATGTAGGCTTAAGGTGAGGGTGTGGTAGCATTTGGGATCGTGGTGTTTAAGAGGGGAAAGTGAAACTTCCAACTCGACACCTTTCTAAAAGAACAAAACCAACCCTACTAAAATTTAAACGCTCTACACAACCTATCACAAGCACTCCTCTAATTTTAGCATCTCAATCTCCCTTATTGCCATTTTTGAACACACCACAAATCCTTTTTTTTTCTTTCTCTTTTTCATTCTTTTTTTTTCATTTCTTTTTTTTTTGTTTTTGTGGATTGTGGTGATTTTAGAAGTAGGGAGAAAATGAGAACTTCAATGTATGGAAAGGAGGCGAACTCAAACAACTCATGATTTTTAACCAAATACAAAGTAGAACACCTACACCAAGTCATTCTCGTAACACCCATCAATATGTTTCACCCCATCTAAGTAGTTTCACAATCCCCTTGGTAAGGAGACAAGTAATAAGCTAGATATGTGGTTAGCAAATAAAACAAGCTTAGGCTCACAGGGGCTTCAAAGGAGGATAAGTTGGTGATGGTGGCCTTTGGCAATGTAGCTCAAGTAACATGAAAGCCTCAATCACATTCAAGACGCAAACAAGTCAAGCGTATTCAAGGAGAATCAATGCAAGTTCTAGAGAATGGTCGTCAAGGAAGAGCATCACACATCAAGTAGAAAAGTCTGAAAAGATGTCAGTCTAAAAGGCTCAAAGCAAATCCTCACAAGGCATAGCTACCAAAATCGGTCGAACCGCACAAAGGGGAGACCAAACATTCTACAAACAGTCAATTCCTTAGCATACTAGAGACTATCAAAACATTTCCTTTTTTTGGTTTTTCATATCAAAAATCATGTTCAAAAGCACACACGTGTCTTAAATCATCATTGGAGATCAGTCCTAAGTGCAACCTACATGCATGCATGAATGCAACTAATGCAATCTTAACATGGATCTAAATGCTCAATGATGAATAAAAAGTAAAAAGTATGCACTGAAAGCTACATGCTCTAACATGATATGCAAAAATATACATCCTCCCCCAAGCTAAACAACATAGTGTCCTCAATGTGAATAGGCTAATACGATAATAGCAAAGGAGGAGGAAAAAAAAGCTCACTCATGAGGCGGCTGGGAGCTGGAACTACCTGGGAACCAACCACCACGGCTAGTCCAGCTCTGTAAGTCATCACGAAAACCTTGGAAGGCCGAGGTCATCGTGTCAAAGCTCGCCTGCATGCTCTGGTAGTGGCCATCATGCTCAATGGTAGAATCTCTAAGTTGCTGCGCATCGGTCCTGAGGTTCGCGAAATCCAACCTCATGTCGCCAAAGCCTACCTGCAAGGCAGCCAGTTGCTGCTCTATAGTACCAGAAGTTCCCCCAACCGGGGCATGCTCAGCAGTAGGGACATCGCCCTCCTCATCCACCTCCATCGCCTCCTCACCTCCAGCATTTGCGAGCGGTGGCCAGTCAAAATCTGGTGGAAACACCCAGTTCTCCATGTAATAGATGGGGTCTTGTTAACATCAGGGAGAATGGCATAAGGACTGCCATTGACCTTCCATATGTAACCGGCATTAGGACCGTTAGACTCGATCCACGACATGGCTATCTCCAGGCACAATGATAAGTGGACTTTAGGTTCACTTATTTGCATGTAGTTTTAGGGCATTTAGATGCATTTTAGGTCTTTTAATTTCCTTTTCCTTCCCTTTTTCCTCATTTCTTATTATCTCGTGTTTAACATCTAGTTTAGCTCATTTGCATATAGTTAGGATGTATATAGGTTGTTGCATATGCATATGCATACCCCCTCCCCATCTAATATTTGCCTTGAGTGTTTTGAAGGTTATCAAGCAAAAAAGAGGCTTATAACAGGGGAGCGGGCGCTCCTAAGGACAGGGAGCGGGCGCTCCATGGGTCAAGAAATGAAGTCGGAGGATCAGGAGCTTGGAGCGACCCAGGAGCGATGAGGGAGCGGGCGCTCCATGTTGTGAGGAGCGGCGCTCCATTGCCCAGGCTCCGTATTTTTATTTCGTGTTTTACGATTTTGCCCTTATTTCTACGGGGTATATATCTAATTTTGTAATAATCTTAAGATATGTTTTTAATTTCTGAATCATTATTAGCTTAATTAGAGAGAGAACTTTAGAGAGAGAAGTAGTTTTTTTAGAGAGATAAAGTAGATCTTGAAACCAATTTGAAGCTTTTTGAAGGTATTTACATGGAGATTTCCCATTGATGTTCTTCTATTTTAGAGTTTTTACTCTATCTCTTTGCTTTATTTTGCCTTATTTCTTGCTTATCTTGTTTTAGCCTTTGATTAGTGTTGGTTAGTTAATGCTTAGCTCATTTATAATGTTTTCCACCATTGTTGATCTTCCATTGATACCTCAAGCTTTTTATTTTGCTTCTTTAATGGCTTTAGAGTAATTTCTTAGCTAGGGGAAGGGGATGAACTAGGTTGATCATGAGTTGACCTCAAAAGTCAAGCTAGGGGGTTAGATTTAGGTGAAATAGGGTTGTATAACCTATTTAATTGCTTGTTTAATTGCTTGATCATCATTTGAACTTGGTTTGGGGATCAAAAGTGAAGGATTGAGAGATGAAGCTTTTGATGGACCTTAGGTTAGTTAATAGGTTGACTTCACCATGAGAATAGGTGTTAGGATTCCTAGGACCAAAATCGAATCGCTAGGAGTTGTGGAAATACTTGATCAATTGATTTTACCATGAGAATAGGTAAAATTGGTTGATTAAGTCCTCCTAATTAGCTCGAGAGAGTAATTAGGAAACATATGAGTGACCTTAGTCCCTTAGTTGATCCTAATGAATCCCCTTGGCTTGACGAATAAGTTAGCAATTGGTTAACTAGTGATTCCCCTATCCCTAGTGTCTTCTTATTATTGTTAAACCCAAATCATTTAGTTTAAATGTTAGCTAATTAGTTCTTGTTTTCTTAGTTGATCAATTAATCTCAAAAATCACCAAAAATAGGCTTAGCTCACTTAATTACTTTCAAACCTTGCTAATCTTTGCTTCCTAGTGGAATCGACCCTTTCTTGCCCTAAACTAGGCTAAGTTAGGTATATTAATTTGGCACGTGCAACGACCGTGTCACACAACTTGCAAACCTGTAAGATCAAGACCAACAGATATAGCAATAAGTGTGATCATCCCGCCCACGGTGATGTCCCCGGTGGGTTTCATAGCTAGGTTCTCGAAATGGTCCATCATCCAGGCCCCGGGGTTAAGTCGGGTATCTCCCTCGCTCATATGCAAAAGAAAGTAAAGCTCGCGGGCACTCGCATTGCCCAAACTGTCACCACGAGCAAAGATGCTGTAATTAAGGACACGGTGGGAAATGCGAAACCCGGGGCTAACCATAGAAGAGGCCTTGGCCCGGTTTGGATCAAAGGGAGAGAGGGAAGTGAGGCGGTGCCAAAATTGGTGACTGTTGTGCTTGGAGGACCACTCACTCTTAGGTCCAATCTTGCCCCCCTAGGCCACCCAAAAACATCGTTCAGTTGCCCGATGTTCATAGTGACGGTCCTACCCAAAAGTGTGAAGGTCATGCTCCGAGGGTTCTTCCCCTCCATTCTACGAACGGAAATGGTGGACAAAAATTCTAGGGTAAGGCGTTTGTAGGTGAGGGTGTGTAAATCTAACCATGAAGACCACCCCACTTGGCGAAAAAGTTGGTCAACGTCCCCCTCCACATACAATGCTCGGGCCGCTCTAACATCATAGAATTTGGGTGGTCTAATTCGACGGCGGCTAAGCCTCATGAAGCGTTGTAAGTGGTCGGGAGAGGTGAAATTGATACTATTCAAAGGTGGGGGAGGGGATGGATTCCTTAATTGACTTGCAGAGGTGTTACGGTGAGGGTTTCTATGGCCATGGGATGCCATGATATGGACAAGAACAACAAACAAGCCAACACTTCAAATCACCCAAATTGGACACCCAAAAATACCAATCACTAACAATTCCACCAACAATTCTACCAAATTCAAGTCAATGCGCTTCAACCACAAGCAAATTCACAATATCAACCAACAAATCCAACAACAATCAAGCAATCATCAACAAGTAGTGAAATTAAGAGAAAACACAAAAGTAAGGAAGGTTTATACCAATGGAGTCGTTGGAGTAAATCCCGCAAATGAACCTTGCCAAAGTGATGTGTTGATGTTGTTGAAGAGTTTGAAGTCCCCAATTCAAAGCTAGAAGCTCTCAACAAATTTTCCCCAATTTGATTTGAAGGTTAGGGTTTGGAAAATTTTGTGAAGTTATGGAGAATTTGTGAAGGAAAGGGAAGAAGTAAGATGTGTACGTTTAGTGGAAGTGGTAGAAGAAGGAATTTTGAGAAGAAAGAGGAAGGTTGGAAGGAGTTTTAATGGAGGAAAGGGAGGTGAGTTGAAGAGGATGTGTGAGAGGATGAGTGAGTTGAGAGAGAAGGAGGTGAAGAAAGTGAGTGAATTGGTGTGTTGTTTTTTTGTTTTTCGGCCTTCTTGAATTTAACAAGCTGATGGACCTTGCTTCAGGTCACCATGGTCGTGGTGAATATGCCACGGTCGTGGTGACCTGATTTCCTCAAATCAGTGAGTAAACTGCTAAGCTGCTATTTCACCTTTTGCAAGGCACCACGGCCGTGGCTATTTTACCACGACCGTGGGTACCTGCTGTTCCCCTTTTTCACTCTTCTCTTTTTTTGTTTTTCTTTTATATTTTTTTTCTTTTTTTTTTAGTAAATTAAACTACACTACAACAAGAGAAAAAAATAAAAATAAAATCAAACTACCTAGTCCTAAAAGATATACTTGGGTTGCCTCCCAAGAAGCGCTTCTTTAAAGTCATTAGCTTGACTAAGAGGACTCACCTCTCAATGATGGTGCTCGGGTGAGCCAAGTATCAAACATTCCACGAAACCAATGACGTGGTTGTCGTGGTAGAGCTTCAAGCGTTGGCCATTAACCAAAAAGGGCCGCTCATCCCCCACAATCTCATATGCTCCATAGGGGGTAGTCTTCACTACTTCAAATGGCCCCGATCACTTTGATTTAAGCTTTCCGAGAAAGAGCTTAAGCCTTGATTTAAACAACAAGACTTTGTCCCCAACCCGAAATTCTCGTTGTTGTATCCTTTGGTCGTGCCACTTTTTTGTTTGCTCCTTGTACAAGCGGGAACTCTCATAAGCATCAAAGCGGAGCTCCTCTAGTTCTACCAACTTCTCCTTTCGAGCTTCCCCCGCCAAAGTAAGATCCATATTAAGCTCTTTGATTGCGCATAAAGCCCGATGTTCAAGTTCAACGGGCAAGTGACAACCCTTACCATACACAAGACGATAGGGGGTGGTGCCTATAGGAGTTTTGAAAGCGGTGCGAAGAGCCCAAAGTGTATCATTTAGCTTCAAAGACCAATCCTTCCTAGTCTTGTTCACCATTCTCTCAAGCACATTCTTCACCTCACGATTCGAGACCTCAACTTGGCCTTGAGTTTGGGGATGGTATGGAAGTCCCACCTTATGATTGACCCCATATTTCTTCAAAAGAGCTTCCAATTGCTTCTTAGGAAAGTGCGAACCTCCATCACTTATCAATACACGAGGCACCCCAAATCTAGGAAAAATGATATTCTTCAAGAGCTTCATGACAACCTTGTGATTGTTGGTGGGGGGAGCGATCGCTTCAACCCACTTGGTCACGTAGTCCACCGCTACAAGAATGTACATATTCCCCATAGATGGCACGAAGGGTCCTATGAAGTCAACTCCCCACACATCAAAGGGCTCAACCTCAAGAATATTTTATTGTGGCATCTCGTTCCTCTTGGTGATTCCACTGCTTCGTTGACACCTATCACAACTCAAGACAAATCCCCTAGCATCCTTTTGCATGTGAGGCCAAAATAAACCACTTTGGAGCGCCTTAGCAACAGTTTTACTCGCTCCACCATGTCCTCCACATGCCAAAGTATTGCAATGATTCAAAACAGAATGAATCTCATGATTGGGAACACACCTCCTAAAAACCGAGTCAGCACATCGCTAGAACAATAGAGGGTCGTCCCAATAGTAACTACATACCTCCTTGAAGAACCTCTTCTTTTGCTGAGAAGTAAGACCATGAGGTTCAATCCCACAAGCCAAGTAATTCGCAAAGTCCGCGAACCATGGGACCTCATTATTTATGATAGCAAAGAGGTGTTCTTCCTTCAAATTATCATTGATAGGGGCATCCTTTAGATCAACATCTCTCTCATCAAGGGAGAGGCGAGAGAGTTGGTCAACAACCAAATTTTCTGTCCCTTCTTCTCCTTCATCTCAAATTCAAATTCCTGAAGAAGCAGGACCCACCTAATGAGCCTTGGCTTTGCATCCTTTTTGCTCATCAAGTATCGGACCGCAGAATGGTCCGTGTAGACAATAGCCTTATTGCAAGTCAAGTACGAATGGAACTTATCAAATGCAAACACCACGGCTAACATCTCCTTTTCCGTAGTGACATAGTTCCGTTGTGCGTCATCCAAAGTCCTACTCGCATAGGCTATCACATGGAGCTTTCCTTCCTGTCGTTGCCCAAGTACAACTCCCACTACAAAGTCACTAGCATCACACATTAGTTCAAAAGGCAAGCTCCAATTAGGAGCTCGCACAATAGGAGCAGAAGTAAGGGCTCTTTTTAAACTTTGAAAAGCCTCGATGCAAGACTCCTCAAATCTAAATTCAACTTCCTTTTGAAGTAGATTCGTCAATGGTTTGGCAATTTTAGAAAAATTCTTGATGAAACGCCGGTAAAAACCCGCATGTCCAAGGAAAGCACGAACTCCCGTCACCGAATTTGGTGGCGGGAGTTTCTCTATTACCTAAACCTTTGCCGGATCTACCTCAATGCCCTTACTAGACACTTTATGACCAAACACAATGCCCTTTTCAACCATGAAATGACACTTTTCCCAATTCAATACTAGGTTCGTCTCTTGACACCTTTTCAACACAAGTTCAAGATTAGCAAGACACTTGTCAAAAGAGGAACCACACACACTAAAGTCATCCATGAAAACCTCAATAGAGTCCTCCAACATGTCAGAAAAGATCGCCGTCATACATCTTTGAAAAGTAGATGGGGCATTACACAAACCGAAAGCCATCTTTTGATAAGAGAATATCCCATATGGACAAGTAAAGGTGGTTTTCTCTTGGTCATCCGGATGAATCGGAATTTGAAAGAATCCGGAATAACCATCAAGAAAACAAAAATATGAATAACGGGCAAGCCTTTCCAACATTTGGTCAATAAAAGGGAGGGGAAATGATATTTTCGGGTGGACTTATTCAATTTTCTGTAATCAATACAAACTCTCCACCTAGTCACAGTTCTGGTAGAAATAGTTTTCCCTTTCTCATTCTCAACAATAGTCATGCCTCCTTTCTTAGGAACCACGTGAATCGGGCTCACCCATTTGCTATCGGAAATAGCATAGATGATTCCCGCGTCACGCAATTTCATAATCTCCTTTTTCACCACCTCTTTGAGGTTGGGATTAAGTCTTCTTTGAGGCTCAATAGAGGAGGCATTACTATTGGTGAGATGGATACGATGCATAGCAAGAGAAGGGCTTATCCCCTTAAGGTCATCAATTGAGTACCCAATGACATCCCTATATTTTCTCAATATCTCAATCAACTTAGATACAAAGATGTCATCAAGAGCCGAATTGACAATAACGGGATAAGCACATTTATCATCAAGGAAAACATATTTAAGGGAGGGGGGAAGGAGTTTGAACTCTACCTTGGGAGGAGGCTTAGTACTCTCCTCCTTAGAACCGGAAGTGGCTAGGACCTCAAATCTCGATCCAAGTGTTTCCTCAACGGTAGCACCATCGAGAAACATAGAGAACTCTTTCACCTCTTCCATATCTAAGCTCGGCTCCTCAGTGATAGATGCATAAAGCTCATCCTCAGTGTGTACTTCCCTCTCAAATCCCTCCATCTCACTCTCCACATGACTAACTCGGCAAACCCTCTCAATAATAGGTTTCCTCAATGTCTTGGAGAACTCAAAGACAACCTTTTCATTGGCGACCTCAACAGTGATGGTGTCATTTCTACAATTTATCATCGCGCCCAATGTCTTAAGAGCCTCCCTTCCAAGAATGAGAGGAGTTTTGGGATCTTCGTCCATGTCCATGACCACAAAATCACAAGGCACAAACACATGCCCAACTTGGATTGGAACATCTTCTAATTCCCCATGCGGGACACTAACAGTTCGTTCCGCCAATTGGATCGTCTTCCTAGAAGGAAGAACAGGAAAATGAAGGTGCTTGGCTATGGAGAGAGGCATAAAACTCACACTTGCCCCCAAATCGGCCAACGCACCCTTAGGCTCAAAGTCCTCTATCTTCACAGGCAATGTAAAACTTCCAAGATCTCTTTGCTTCTTGGGCATGGCACGTTGCACAAGAGCACTCACTTGGTATAGCAATGTAATGAGCTCATCTTCTAGCTTTCGCTTGCTGGAGAGGATCTCCTTTAAGAACTTGGCATAGGCCGGCATTTGAGACATGGCCTCAAGGAATGAGATGTTGATTTGAAGGCTCTTTATGATGTTGAGGAACTTAGTGAACTTGTCGCTCAACTTCCTCTCCACTAACCTTTGAGGATATGGGACCGGTGGCACATAGGTCTTAGGTGGAGGAGGTGTTGCCAATGGAGCTTTGTCAACATCTTGCTCACGAGTCTCCTCCGTCTCCTTTTCCTCTTCTCTTCTTTCAACATCAACTTCTCTCTCAATTTCATCCCCTTGAGCATCATTCTCAACCTCCTCAACTTCACTTCCCTCACACTCATCGGGCATCTTAGGGCCCTCATAGTTCGTTCCCGACCTCAAATGGATGGCTTTGGCTTGATGAAGGTTAGGGTTGGGAATAGATTGGCTGGGAAGTTGATTTGTGGGGTTAGAAGGGTTCTTCTCGGCCACTTGAGCTAATAGGGTTTTAAACATTTTGTTGTGAGCTTGTAACTCTTGAAACCTTTGGTCGTGGCTTTGAAGGGTTTGGGTGATGGTTTGGAGTTGTTGGAGAATTAGGGAGGTAGGGTCGGAGGATGTAGTAGGTTCAGGATTTGGCTTAGGAAATGGTGGGTTTTGAGGGGCCTTTTGGAAGTTGGATCTTAGATGAGGGGCTTGGTAACTGTTAGCGTTTTAAGAGGAGGATCCACCTTGATTGTATCTTTGAGTAAACCCTTGTTGAGGTTGATTAAAGCCTTGTTGAGGTTGATTAAAGCCTTGTTGAGGTGGATTCCATCCTAATTGAGGTTGGTTGTAGCCTTGTTGAGGTTGTCGCCACCCTCCTTGTTGATTGCTCCTATAACCTTGGTTACCTTGATACCCCTCTCCTCTACTATTCATTGCCGCCACATGCTCTGACTGAGATCCTCCACAATAAGAGGTATCGTGGTTTGTACCACCACAAATGTCACAAGAGAAAGCATTCACTTGTGAGGGACTAGATGATCCAAGGGTGATCTTCGAGAGCTTCTTGTCAAGATGATCCATCTTCGCTTGAATTTGGTCCATTGGGTCCAACTCAAACTTTCCACCCTTCTTAGGTTGAGCACCTCTCCTTCTTCCACCCCATGAGTAATTCTTGATCATTTCTTATATGGTGGCCTCTAATTGGTCTTGCGGGATCTTAGAAAGTTGACCTACCGCTCCAGCGTCAAGATTAGCACGATACATAGGATCAAGACCATCATAGAAGAACCTCATCAGTAGATTTTGATTGAACTCATGGTGAGGGCACGAACGAATCAATTCCCTAAACCTTTTCCAAGCCTCCGCAAGTGTCTCATCATAATCTTGCTCGAAAGAGGATATTTGCCTCCTAATATCTGCGGTTTTCGACTCTGGGAAATACTTCTTCAGAAAAGCCAATGTAACCTGCTCCCATGTAGTGAGGGAGTTAGCAGGCAAACTCTTGAGCAAAGACTTTGCCTTTCCGGAATGAGAAGACCGGAAGAGATGCATCTTGATGTAGTCTGGAGAGACATCATTCGTTGTTATCATAGCACAAATCTCCATATATCGATCAAGATGATCAAGTGGATCCTCATCCGACCCTTCACAAAATCGCTCTGCTTTCACCATCCGTGTGAATTGAGGGTGAATGCTGAAATTTGTAGTGGTTGTGGGGAGTCGAATTCCACCCTGTAAAACATAGGACCCCGGATTTCCGAAATCCCCTGAAAAGTTGTCCATTTTCCTCACCCATGTCTGATTCACTTTCACTTGTAGAACTTGAGATTGGTGAAGCTGGTGCAGAACTCAAAGTCAACCGTTCCAAACCTCCCCGAAGCTTTCGCAAGGTGCGATTGATTTCTGAATCTAAAGGTAAGATGGGTGAACCGTGAGCTCTCCTTCTCATGTAGCACAACAAAGCTAAGCAGGGGGTTAGAAAATAACAACACAGTCTAAAACAAAAGAAAAAAATCACTCAAGCAATACTAAACTCAAGTAAACTTCAATCAATAGCACAATTTCCCCGGCAACGACGCCATTTTGATAAGAGGTTTTTAGTGTGTCGTTAAGGCACTAAGAACCGCTTAGAAAACATAATTTATAAACTTAATGAGCAACTACTAAGTATGTAGTAATGGCAAGTCAAGGGTCGAACCACAAGGAAATTGGGATTGAGTTTAGTCCACTAAGTCCAAAACTACCTAAGTGAAGGGTTTTTGGGTTTGAGATTGAATAGATTACCAACTAATTAACTAGCTAATGAAAACCGACTAATAATTAAATAGGAGAATTAATATGATAGAGAAAACAATGAGCTTGGGTTACTCGCATGAACTCGGGCAAGACACGACACAAATGCAACTATGAAGCTATAGAGAATAACATGCAAGGTTAAGTTTCCCTCTAAAGTCCTTGAGTCCTCTCTCGAATGGTCCTCAACAGTAATCAACTAATCAATCGACTAAATCCTCTCTCGAATGGTCTTTAGCCAATTGATTAATGGATTCAATTTGATTGGAAAACCCCTAAATAGGATCCTCTTAATTTCTACCCAATCTCTTGGTATAGAAATTAAGTTGATTCATGGGAATGACTAGACAACAACAATCAATTAAGAGTAATTGAAATCTAAGTCCTTGCATAAACTTGATCAAGGTCTACCCTAAGGTGTCAAAACACCAAGAACAATGCATATTAGACATGAATAAAACAATTACAAGAACATCTCAATTAGCCCCTAATTCATGCTTTCACCCAAACCCTAGATTAGGAACTACTCACTAACCATGGATTCTAAGCAATTAAGATTCAATAAATTAAACATCATAAACAAAGCAATAGAATTAAACGACAGAGATTGAAGAAAAAATGCTTGAATTGATTAACGAATTCGATCTTCAAAGATGAAATAATTAATAAACCAAATGTTTAGAGAGAGTTTAGGGCTAAGAGAATGTAATTAGAAACTAAGAGTATGAGATAATGACGAGTCTAAGCTAAGACAACTAATTAAAAGAGTCATTAAAGTTTGACAGACAAAACGGGTCAAAGCCCGAAAGCAGGTCACCACGGTCGTGGTGCCTTAAAAACGTCTAGACAGTAACTATACAAACAAGCCACTGATTCTGTGAAGATCAGGCACCATGACCGTGGCAAAATCACCACGACCGTGGTGACCTGATTTCATCGAATCAGTCTTCTATTCTTCATGATACTGCTTTGCTTGCTACAGGTACCCACCACCGTGGTATAGTGGCCTTCTACCTTCAATTCCTCCAAGCTTGACTCACTTGAGCCTCTCCAAAGTACGAGTCACGCACCTCGAACATGCCCTAAGTCCCTAGATCACAAAAGTACTCCAACACGTGCCAATTCTCTTGAAATACATCAAAAACAACCAAACACTTGTGAAGTATAATTGAAATCCAAAGAAAGGAAAAACCATGCAATCCTAACTCTAAATGCTCTAAAGCTACATGCAATGAGACTTAAAATGAGCTATAAGTATGCACTAATCAGTGGGTATAGATGGGGTATTTATAGGTCAAATTTCTGATTTGGGTTTAAATGGTCAAGCACTATTTATGAGGGTAGGATCTAGAGGTTGAAGAGAGGATTTCTTCTTTGACTCAATTGTGTAAGTTGATCAGATTTTTGAGGGGAAAAAATCTGATATTTGCAAGTGGGAAGTTATGGGTTTGCTTGAGGTTTTGCAGAAACCATTACTATGGTTGTTGGGTGAAGGAGGAAGGTGATGATGGAGGGTGATAAGTGATAAGTGGTCATGATAAGCTATGGGAGTGATAAGGCATGTGTAGTAATTTTAAATCAAGCTTGTTAAAAGTTGTACATCAAATTAGCTAAGTACATAAAATGACATTCTAATGAATTTAAATTTCAAAATGCTTCTTTAAAATAATTTCAATATGAAATAATAACATTAATAATAGAAATAATATTATATCATTAAAATAATAAATGTTTTTCAAATAATTTAAAATAAATCGAAATAAATCAAAGAAAATTCTATAAAATTCATATTGATACGTTTTTAATTTAAATAAAATAATTTATTAATTTATCAAAATTCGGGGTATTACATCTCCTCCTTAAAAACGAAGTTCGTCCTCGAACTTTAAAGTTAGTTATTTTAATCCTAGCGAAAAAATAGTTTTGCACTTTGTTAGTATTACATTCGGTCTCCCTTAAAGAGTTTCGTCCTCGAAACTCGATAATCGTTCCTCGGAAAAGAGCTCGGAGTAGCGCTTTTTCATGTCGTCTTCTGTTTCCCAAGTTGCTTCTTCCGATTTTTGGTTTGACAACAACACTTTGACTAACTTAATGGCTTTTTTTCGGGTGTTTCTCGTTTTGACATCAAGGATTTTGATTGGTCTCCTAAAAGTGAGAGCTTCATCAAGCTCTATGATTTCAGGTTGGATGACATGGGAGGGGTCGGGAATGTATTTACGAAGTTGAGACACATGGAAAAAATTATGAACATTGGCTAATTCTGTAGGTAAGGCTAACCTATAGGCCATTTCTCCAATTCTTTCTAGTATCTCATAGGGTCTGATATAACGAGGACTCAACTTCCCTTTTCTACCGAACCTCATTACTCCCTTGGTTGGCGAAACTCTAACAACACTTTCTCTCCAAGTTCAAACTCTAAATATCGTCTTCTTTGATCGGCATACGAATTTTGTCAGTTTTGAGCTGCTTTCATACGCTCTTGAATCATTTTCACCTTGCTGGTAGTCTCTTCGATCATTTCCGGTCCTAAATTCAATGACTCGTTCACATCATTCCAACATATGGGACTTCTACATTTCCGTCCATACAACGCTTCATAAGGAGCCATTCCTATGCTCGAGTGATAGCTGTTGTTATACGAGAACTCTATGTACATTAAATGATTATCCCAACATCCTCTGAAATCCATTACACAAGCTCTCAACATATCCTCTAAGGTCTGAATGGTTCTTTCTGTTTGACCATCTGTCGCTAGGTGAAAGGCTGTACTAAATTTCAATATTGTACCCACCGTTGTCTGAAGTTGTTTCCAAAAGTTAGATAAGAATCTCGAATCCCTATCGGAAATAATGTCCTTTGGAACACCATGCAACCTAACCAATTCATTGATATACGCATTTGCCAATTGTTTCAACGACCAAGTATCCTTCATTACCACGAATCTTGCCGTCTTAGTCAAACAGTCCATGATTACCCATATTGCATTCTTTCCGGTCTTTGTAGTCGGCAATCCCATATCCATAGAGATAGATTCCCATTTCCATCCTGGTACATCAAACGATTGCAATTTTCCTCCGGGCTTCATATGTTGAATTTTCACCTTCTGACACGATAAACATTTTGCCACAAAATTAGCCACTTCTTGCTTCATTCTAGGCCACCAAAAATGCTTCTTCAAATACTTATAAAGCTTATCTCCTCCGGGATGTATCGAATACGGTGAACTATGGGCTTCCCTTATAATTCTTGTCTTGAGCTCATCATCCTGTGGCACATACCATCTCCGTTTATACTTTGCAACGCCGTTGCCGTCGATCTCAAACTCCGGGGCTTGTCCACTTTCTTTCATATCTCTTAACTTGCTTAACCACTTGTCTGCAACTTGTTTCACTCGAATCTCTTCAAATATGTCCGGTCCAACGGTAAGAGCATTCAACTGAGCTTTCACATATTCGGGTTTAACTATTTCCAAACTCAACTTCTTAATCTCTTTGCACAAGTCATCTGCTATAAGCAACACATTTAACGCATCCGCTACCTTATTCGCTTTTCCTTCCTGATACGCTATCTTCAAATCGTAGTCGCTTATAAGCTCTAGCCAATGTCTCTGTCTCATATTCAACTCCTTTTGTGCATACAGATACTTTAGACTTTTATGATATGTATAGACTTTACATTGTACTCCATACAAATAATGTCTCCAAATTTTCAGTGCAAACACGATCGCTCCTAACTCCAAATCATGAGTAGGGTGATTTTGCTCATGCGGTTTGAGTTGTCTCGACGCATAAGCTACTAGTTCGGTTGTTGCATCAAGACGCATCCAAAACCTTTCTTCGAGGCATCACTGTAGACTTCAAATCCCTCTACTCCAGATGGCAATGTCAATACTGGAGCGGTTGTAAGCCTTTTCTTCAATTCTTGAAATGATTCCTCACACTTTTCATCGCAATGAAAATTTGTTGTCTTCTTCATTAGGTTAGTGAGAGGTTGGGCCATTCTCGAAAAATCTTGTACGAATCTCCGGTAATATCCTGCTAGACCTAAGAAACTCCTTACTTCGATGACATTCTTTGGTTGAGGACAATCGGTCACTGCTTGAATTTTCGATGGATCTACGGAAACACCTTCTTTTGAAATCACATGACCCAAAAATGATACTTTTTCCAACCAAAACTCACACTTCGAGAATTTAACGTACAACTGCTTTTCTCGGAGAATCTCTAAACTTTTCCTTAACTGAGCCTCATGATCTTCTCTATCCTTCGAGTACACCAATATATCATCGATAAATACTATCACGTACTTATCCAAGTACGGCTGCAAAGTTCTATTCATGAGGTCCATAAATGCTGCGGGCGCATTAGTGAGTCCGAATGGCATGACTGTGAACTCGTAATGGCCATATCTCATACGAAAAGCCGTCTTAGGAATGTCCTCTTCCGCTATTCGCAATTGGTGATAACCTGATCTCAGATCGATCCTTGAAAATACCGTTGCACCTCGAAGCTGATCGAATAAATCCTCAATTCTCGGGAGTGGATACTTATTCTTTACCGTGACATTATTCCACTCCCTATAATCGATACATAACCTCAAAGATCCGTCTTTCTTCCGAACAAACAACACGGGGGCTCCCCAAGGAGAAACACTAGGTCGAATATATCCTTTTTCCAACAATTCCTCTAATTGCACCTTCGATTCTTGCATATCTGCTGGTGCCATTCGATACGGGGCCTTAGAGATAAGTCCCAATCCCGGGACTAAGTCTATCTTGAAGCTCATTTCTCTATCGGGCGGCATTCCTGGAAGCTCTTCGGGAAATATGTTTGGAAACTCATTTACTACCGGAATTTAATCCAACTCCTCCTTTTCAATGCTTACGTCCCTTACTTGGCACAAATAAATTGGATACCCTTTTCTAAGATATGTTTGAAGGTTCAAACCTGAGATTATCATGACATCGGGTTTAGAGTTTATACCCTTATAGGATATCCTATTTCCTCTCGGTCCCCTAAGAGATATTTTCTGGTTATGATTATCAATCTTGGCTTTATACTTGGCCAACCAATCCATTCCCAAGATAACGTCAAAGTCTTTTAAGTCAAAAAGGATAAGGTCGGCTGTTAATTCAGTTTTGGCTATGACTACGGGAATATCTTGAAATAGAGATTTACAAGAGACGGTTTCATCAGTAGGCATGGCTATGTTGGCTCGACAAGATTGGGTAGACTTCAAGGGATACTTGTTAACAAAGGTGCTAGAAATAAAGGAATGAGACGCTCCGGTATCAAAGAGTACATAAGCAGGATTTGAGTTTACGAGAAAAGTACCCGTCACAACATAATCATCGGTGTCCGCTTCAGTTCTGCTCATGACGTTGATCCTCCCATTAGTGTAGTTTCCGTTGCCATTCCTTCCATTTCCACCTCCAAAGGAGCGATTGTTGTTATGGTTTCCATTTTGTGCAACATTTCCTCCACGGTTGTAACTTCCTGGGCTAGTGGGGCGGTTGTTGTTGAAGTTTTGGTGTCTGTTTCCACCTCCATTATTGCCGTTTTGAGGTGGGTAGTTGTTCGTTTGCCTCTTAGGACACTGGAATGACTTGTGACCTAATTCACCACATTCAAAAACACTTGATTCTTTCACGCCGGCAAGTGAAGCCTGGGTGGTTCTTGCCACACCTTTTGCAGACATAACTTGCCGTTCTGATTGTTGCGGTTGTTGTAGCGTGCACCATTGTTTGTGAAATTGTTGTTGTTGGGCCTCTTGTCGTACCCTTGGTTGATGTTGTTGCCGGACGGTTCCTTCCTTTTGTTTTCGGATAACACCTCTCTTACCCGTTGCAAGATTCTCTCCAAGTTTGAGCTTTAGCATAGGCTTCCGCAAAAGTGGTGGAGGTACTTCATCCCAATCGAGTCTGAAGATTGAACCTAAGTCCATCCTCAAACTTCTGAGGCTTGGTTCCCTCGACTGGAACTACAGTTGGACAGAATCGGGCATACTCATTGAACTTTTGAGCGTACTCTTGCACACTCATGCTATAGGTCTGGTTGAACCTACTAAACTCGTTATACTTCTACCTACGAATGTGCTCGGGGAAGAATCGAGCTTTGATTGCTACCTTAATAGCTTCCCAATTGAGGTTCTCTTGAACTCTTACGGTAGGTCCTACATTCTCCCACCAAGTATTGGCATCCTCATGCAAATAAATGGTGGCTTGATCCACTTTATGAGCCTCGGGCGTACCTGTGGCCGTGAAAATATTTTCAAAGTCCCTTAACCAATTCTCGAGAAGTAGCGGGTCTTCTCTACCAACGAAGGTTGGTGGTTTCAAAGACGCAATCTTTTTCGCCATCGCGGCTTGTGGGTCGTCTCCATGTCGATTGTTGCCAATTTGGTTTTGAAGGACTAACCCAAAGTTTTGAGCTAATTGCTCGAGAGTCCTAAGTCGTGCTACAACTTGCTCGGAAGTCTCGGCCATTTGATCTCCTTGTTTTCGCGCTCTAGATCGAGTATAAACTTATTGCATAAGCTATCTGCGTTATTCACATTTGGTGTTTCCACCATTCACATAAGAGAATATTCATATAAGCACATAATCAAGTTTCCACTACTCGATTTGTTCATTACTCCACACATAAATCATGCTCATATTATTCAATTCATACTCGTATAGAAAAACTCATATTTCATTGCCAAAGAGTATCATACTCATCATTTCATTCATCACATAAGATTACTTTAACTACCATAGCTTAAGACATAACAATATAACATAAAAAGAAAGTCAAGTCAATGCTAACATTAATAAGTCCTTCCTAATGGTTAAGACTAGCTAAGGTAGAAGGTTTCATTCCTCGTACTCGGATGGATCTTCTTCCTTATCCTCGGATGGGTCTTCTTCCTCATTCTCGGATGGGTCTTCTTCCTCATCCTCCACTATGTTCTCACTATGGTTCTCGACGAGTGGGATGGGATCACTCTCTACCTCTTCATTGTCGCTAACATTTGGCTCCTCTCTTTCGGCGGAAAGATAAATGTCGTTGAGCCACTTTGCTCTAGCGTCGAGCATCCTTTTCTAGAGGTAGTTCAACGTAAGGTACCACTTCCCCTTGTAAGTATGGAAAAATTATTTTAAATAAGCTAACATTTGCCTCATCTTCTAAAAATAAGTCAAGCTTTGGATTATTCTTAATTAAGTCAACTTTACACTTCCTTTAACTCTAAATGAGTCTAATTACAAGTAACCTGTTGGTAACCTGCTAACTTCTTACAAAATAAAATAAAATAAAATAAATTAAAATTAAAAAAGCAACAAAACCCACCTACACACTAACAGAGATCACACCCCACCCCCCACCACCACCACCTCCAAACCGCCAATCTGCAACCAAACCCTTCGGGACCACCGCCACCGATAAATCAAGAACACCATCATCATCCTCCCAATGTCTCTCCTAAATTCCACCCTAACTTCAGGAATAGATCTCAACAGAAGTACATTTTCAACCATAATATTAGCTTTTTTACCATAAAAAATGAACTAAATTCCACCCGCCATTGCTACTGCCCTAAGAAGCATGAAGAAACCAAACACATGAAATATTGGTCGAAAGAACAGAGGCTACACCTTTCTTCTCTTCCTCCTCCTCCTCCATTAACTTCATTCTCCGATGATGCAATCCCGCCAGTTAAGCGATGAAGTTTCGATGAGTTAACTTGACTCCCTTGACTCGTCTTGTAGTCCCAGACGAGTAGAGTATCACTGCAGAATCCGACTGGGAAATCCTAACTCGTGGACGGGTGACTCGGGGGTGAGTTAGAAATGAGTCGAACTCGGGCGAGTCAAGGAGGATGGTAGGAAGATTAGAGTTAGAGGAGGGAATCTTGGAGGAGAGAGAAGAGACGGTGAATATGATGGAAGGATTGACGAGTTGAAGGAGGTGAGTCAACTTGGAGTGGGTGGAAAGGGGGTTGGCGGGGGAGACGATGACGCCGAGGGAGAGGAGAGAGTAGTAGAGAATGGGGACGTTAAAGGAAGGAGGAGAGAGAATTAGGGCGACATGGTTAGAAGAGAGGTGAGGATGGGAGTTGGAGAGGGAGAATGAGAGTGAGTCGACTCAGTGAAGGAACTCGGAGTAGGAAAGAGAATGGTGGGTTGAAGAGTCGATGAGAACAGGGGAGGAGGTAGAGAAGTTGGGGTTTGAATGGAGGAGAGAGAATAAAGTAAAACAAAAAAAACAAAAAAAAATGCAAATCAATAATATCGTGACACGTTAGCATGTTACCTACTATTACCTACTATTGTAGGTAATAATTTCATCCGACTCAATGAATGTTAATGTCTATAAAAGATTGACTTAATCAAGAATAATTCAAAGCTTGACTTATTTTTAGAAGATGAGGCAAAGGTTAGCTTATTTAAAACAATTTTTCCTATAAGTATACCTCTCTTAGTTAGGCCTTCCGTTCCTTAGTATGTCGGAATATTCTCGCTTGATCTCCGCATAATGTCCAGGGTCGGGGAGTGTATAGAGTAAGACATCGGATTGCCTAGGTGGTGTAAGGTAGTCCGAATGTCCATAACCTTTGTTAAGATGGTAACACTTCATGGTGAGGCGTAGCCTGTAGATGAATGCTGAAATAGACTCTCCGGTTCTCATCATAAGTAGATAGGGTCCTTGGTGTGGGGTGCTAGTACACTTCCTTGCGGTTAAACGCGTTCTAGCCATCTAACAAAACATAATAAACAATTAATAAGTACAAATTACTTTCACATATATATATAAACAACTAATTCATACCCAAGTTTACCCCCTTTAAACTCATATTTTAATCCTTAATTCCATTTTTATCCTAAGACATTCCATATTTTAAAATTTTCCTAAACCCTCTCCAAGTTTTAACCTTAATTAATTCATTAATCCTAATTTCCATATTTTATTAATGTAATATTGCCCTAGTTAATCTAACTCTGCTCTGATAACCATTCTGTAACACCCCGCCCAAACCGAACTCTTTTTATATTAATAAAACTCGTTTGAGGGGAAAATCAACGAGGGTTCGACTTGGATGGAGCGTTACCGCCGCATTCAACTCCATGGAATTAAGTGCGAGGCTAAGTAACCAAAACATATTCATTCCAAACTTATAAAAAAATCATCCTTACAACCAAATTAAACTAGTTCGTAAAGTACTAAATACTAAGTGTTTCAGAATTCCAGCGGAAGCAAAATATTAAACTAGGTGGATGACAACTTCTAGTTGATCTCTCATAATTCCCCTCGATCAGCATCTGTAAATAAACATTGAAAAATACAAGAGAGAAAAGCTCCCAAAAATCAGATAAACTGAGTAATTCCAACTCCATCCCGTAAAATACTTAAGTTGAAAATACTTTGTGAAAATAATAGTTTAATAGAGTCGAAAGCATAGCACATATACATATATAATACAATTAATAATCACATAAGTGCATTCATATATATATATAAGATTAATAATCACATAATTTCAATTAATTCAATATTATCCGCTTATTTAAGGAGAGGAAAGAGAATGCCAGTAAGCCAGGGACACCCTGTAACAACTTACTACAATAATGTGAGCCAGGGAAACCTGTAATCAACTCACTGTAGGTCGTAGAAACTCCTGTAACTACCTACAAATTATATTGGCCGTAATAAAAGAGTCCCTAGTGTGCACACTCCTTCTAACTTGGAAACACATCAAGATAGAAGGAAGACAAATAACAGAAAAATCAGCTTAGTAACTAGAAAACCTGTAGGTTGCCGCTGAACCTCCCATACAGGGCAACCTGTTCATCACTTCCTTCCTTTATTTCACTTTAAGTGATTTATAGTATTTACTTCAAGTTATCACATATCACATATTCACATCATTAATTCACATAATCTCAAGGTTAACTCGTTTTATTTTATGGAATCTACTTGTGGATGAACATTGGTAATTACCTCTTGAAGCGTGTCCGAAGTTAATCCACAAGTTGATCGCGCTCTCAATAATCTTCTTCTACTAGATTGGAGTCTACAATTAAACGAAATCTAAAATTAGTTTCCTAAATAACCCCATATGATTTTATAAATAAATAACTTAAATAATTTCAATAACTTAAAGAAACTTATTATTTATTTCAATGAAGTTTATAAATCAAAGTTTAAGTTTCTCGAATTTATTTATAAAATCATTTTAAGTACTTAAACATTATTTCAACTTTAATATTTATTTAACTTAAACGTTAAAAATAATTTAAATAAACATAGAAAATCAACTTCAATATATTCATTATTTTATTTTAGAAACTTAGAAATATTTTTAAGTTATGAAAAGTTAAGATAAACATTAATGGAAATAATAAAGTTAAATAGAACTTTTATTTTAATTAAACAAAACAAACTAACAAAGAAGGATGAGTCATTTATTTAAAGTGTTGGGCTAACTTAAGAACTAAAATCTGATTTGGGAGGGATTAAGTTTGGCTTGGGTCCATTTAAAATAAAAAGGGAGTAGGCTTTGGGTTAGTATTAGGTTTTAAGTGGAAACAAAAAAAAGACAGAAGGAAATAGAAGAAGAGAAGCAGTAGAAGAGGAAGGAAGAAAAGGAAAACAGAGGAGGGTGGTGGTTGCCGGTTTTTTGTGCCGGTTCCCGGCATTTTGGTGGTCAGAGGGTGGCTGGGCGTCGTGGCTGGTTGGCGGCGGCAAGGGGGGTGGCGTTTTGGGGTCGAAAGGAGGTGCGAAGAAGGGGGAAGGGGCTGTGTTTTTGTGGGCTGCGTGCTGGGCGCTGCTGCGCGGTGGCGGCAGTGGTTGCTGCTGCTTGCGGCGGTGGTGGCCGCTGCTGCCGTGCGGCAGTGGTTGGTCGACGGAGGGAGATTCGAGTCTTGGGTTGTGGTGGTTTAAGTGGTGGAGCTTGAGGTGGTGCTTTAATGGCGGTTTTTATTATTTTATTTTCTTAATTTTTCAAAACTAAAATCAAAATTTTAGAGGGGAGAAAGAAGAGAGTGAAGCAAACCTTGAATGTGATTTGCTTGAGTTCTTGGGTGGGTATAGATGGGGTATTTATAGGCCAAATTTCTGATTTGGGTTTGAATGGTCAAGCACCATTGATGAGGATAGGATGTAGAGGTTGAAGAGAGGATTGCTTCTTTGACTCAATTGTGTAAGTTGATCAGATTTTTGAGTGGGAAAAATCTTATTTTTGCAAGTGGGAAGTTATGGGTTTGCTTGAGGTTTTGTAGAAACCATTACTATGGTTGTTGGGTGAAGGAAGAAGGTGATGATGGAGGGTGATAAGTGATAAGTGGTCATGATAAGCTTTGGGAGTGATAAGGGCATGTGTAGTAATTTTAAATCAAGCTTGTTAAAAGCTGTACATCAAATTAGCTAAGTACATAAAATGAAATTCTAATGAATTTAAATTTCAAAATGCTTCTTTAAAATAATTTTAATATGAAATAATAACCTTAATAATAGAAATAATATTATATCATTAAAATAATAAATGTTTTTCAAATAATTTAAAATAAACCGAAATAAATCAAAGAAAATTCAATAAAATTCATATTGATACGTTTTTAATTTAAATAAAATAATTATTAATTTATCAAAATTCGTGGTATTACATCTAGGCTCTCTCACTTTGAATACATTATTCAAGGAAGCTATGTACTCCTTAGAATATGTGCTAAAATCACCAAGATCAACTACTGTCATCCCAAATTTTACAACCATGTTGGAAGCATTTTTCTTACCTGGTATGGTGCATACAAAATTCTTGAATTTTATAGGTACTATGGAGTCCCTTGTGCTTCTTCTGACTCCTACATCATTTTCACGAGTACTGTCACTCATTGCAGTGTTTTCATGTTCAATGATGGCTGCTTGTCCAATTTCTTCATTTATTTCTCCTGTAGCATTCTCTTCTTCGCATTCTGTTTCTTCCTCTAATCTTCAGATTTCTTCTTGAAGTGGTTGTGCATCATCTTCTTCCTCCATCTCATCTATCATCTCTCTTTCGCTAATAAAGTCTCCTAAAACAGCCTTCTTCCCTTCCTTATTCTGTTCACTAATAAGGAAAGGGAATATTTCTTCTTTAAAAATTACATCTCTGCTCACAAACACCTTCCTTCTTTGAAGATCAAACACTCTGTATCCTTTCTGCTCATGTGCATATCCCACCATCACACATCTTACACCTTTATTTCCAAACTTGTCTAGCTTCCTGTCAGTGTTTGAAGCATAGCATAAACACCCTATAATTCTTAAGTATTCATAGTTTGGCTTTAGCTTGAACAACCTTTCATAAGGTGTTTGCCAACCTAACACTGCACTAGGTAATAAATTAATTAGATGTGTTGCAGCCAACACACATTCTCCCCAGAGATATCTAGGCAAACCTGCATACATTCTCATTGTCCTTGCTGTTTCAATGAGATGTCTGTGCTTCCTTTCAACTCTCCCATTTTGCTGTGGAGTTCTAGCAACACTTCGCTGGTGAACTATCCCCTATCATGGAACATCTTCCTGCATTCAGTTTGCATTACCTCCGTTCCATTATCACACATCAATATTTTTACTCTCACATTGAAGTGGTTTTCAATGTAATTGAAAAAAATATTGAGAATATCTTTCACCTGTTCTTTACAAGACAATAAATGTGTCCAAGTTCCTCTACTATAGTCATCGACTATAGTAAGGAAATATCATTCACCTGTCACATTTGGGACCCTATATGGTCCCCACGAATCAACATGAAGCAATTCAAAAATCCCATTTGCAATTGTATTAATTAATTTGAAAGGTAGCTTATGATGTTTCCCTACACAACAAGCATCACAAAAGAAACTCTTCAAAGATTTACAGGCACAAATATCTATTTGTCTCATTTTTGAAATGGAACTATGTCCTAATCTAGCATGTAATACATTCAGTTTTACTGCTTCATTACACATAGCCACGTTATTGCTGTGCTTCTTTTTCTCTACTCTCAATCCTTGTGATTCTCCATTCACCAATTCCAGCCTATACGGACCATTTTCTTCCACTCCTTTTGCAACAACTTGTTCACAACAAGGGTCCTGTAAAATACAGTTATCTGTATCAAAAATTATGTTCAACTTACTAGTCTTAATCAACTTGCTTATTGAGAGCAGGTTGTGTCTAAATTCAACAATGTAAAGAACATCGTATAAGATTAATCTACTCGATATTGGGATTTTTTAGTGCTTAATAAAGAACGGAGGAAGTATATATATATATATATATATATATATATGCACAAAATATTTGACTCTTAGTCTGTAATAATGTTTTATTACTCCGTTCTTTAAATGAGAAGGGTGAAAATAACCAATCAAATAAAAAAATTCTTTAAATGAGAAGGGTGAAAAAGATTTTTTGTGCATATTTTTTAAACTAGATGTGTAATTTTTTTATCATATGCATTTTTTTTGATCTGAATGTGTATTTCAACATTTAAGAACATATACTTACAGACCGAAAAGTGTATGGCGGGATCCAGTGAGAAGGATCTTAAATTGAGAAGGGTGAGAAGAATCGATGTGCATATTTTTTGAACAGGATGTGCATATTTTTTGAACTCGATATGCATATTTCACTTTTCGAGCTGTAAGTTTATGCTCTAAAAATATAAAATGCACATTCAGTTAAAAAAAGATGCACATGATAAAAAAAATTGCAGATCTAGTTCAAAAAATATGCACATTCAGTTTAAAAATATGCAATAAAAATCCTTCTCACCCTTCTCACTTTAAGAATATTTTTATTTGACCCTAATTCTATAGGATTTTTTTGTCAAAAACAACCTTATACAATTTTTTTTATAAGAAACAACCTTATATAACAAAATTTTTTTTAGATGAAACTTTAAGTGATTTTCATAAACTCTGGCGTTGACTCTCATGTGCAAGGCACGTGAACCCTTTTTTTTTAACTTTTTCCCCCAATTAAACCCCCTTAACCCTCGAAATATCAATTTTCTCTCTTCTTATTGGGGTGAAATTTGTTTATCGGTCAATTGAATTGGGGGAAAAAGGTAAAAAAGGGTATTTTTAGTAAGTCTTGTGCCTTACAGATACAAGTCCAAGCCGGAGTTTATTAGTTAACGGTCAGAAAATCACTTCAGGTTTCGTCTAACAAGGTTTTTGTTATATAAGGTTGTTTCTTGCCAAAATAAATTATATAAGGTTATTTTTGACAAAAACTGACACTTATAAGGTTGTTTCTGACAAAAATTCTCTCCCTCTATCTCTCCCCCCCCAATATATATATATATATATATATATATATATATATATATATATATATTAGAGTATTTAGTTATTTGACTCTTAGTCTGTAATAACGTTTTATTACTCTCACTATATATAATGGTGTCGAGCAACCTAAACAGGTTAGCCAATTATTCTCAAAACTCGTACATGTTTGCCCGAGGGGTTTTACACCCCTTCCTCCCCTCCCATTCCTTTGTCTACGATCTTAGATGTCATCCTCTTGTCATCACCGTCTCCCATCGTCCCTCCCATTTGACGTCTCGTAAGCCGGCTAAGTGTGTCGATCCCACCAATAATGTCCATACTATGACTACTCGTTTAAAAGACGGCATTGTTTCCACTAGAAATCTCATGAATTTAAAAACCGATATTGTTGAGTCTGAACCGTCTAGTTTTAAACAAGCGGCCACACGCGTAATCCTACGGGCGAGGGATTGGACTGCGTGCTGGGCATTGTAGGCGAGCGGATGGCTGCGGGCGCAGGCATTACTTGCGGGCTGGCGGCATCTGCTAGCGTGGAGTGATGCGGGGCTGCAAGCGAAGGAAGGGAAGCCTGCGGGCTGCTGGGACTGGCGCGCAAACCTGCGGGCGCAGGGCTTGCGTGCGTGCTGGCAGTGACTGCCAGCGTGGGAGATAGTGTGGTATGGGTAATTTTTCTAATGTTTCATTGGTTGATTATGCTTGTCCAAACTATATTGCTAAATTTTTCTCCAGTAGGAAGTAATCCCTCTAACGACAATTTAGCCGGTACTCCTTCCTCCGATACTTGTGGTCTTTTTGGTATCCAGGTCACCAAGCAACCTATTGTCCTCAGCATTTCAATCACAGCTTTGTGCCTTTTTCTCCTGATGGTATCACACGTGCCCTAGCTGCACTGTCTGTTTGTGGTGAAACAATTGACTCTGCTTGGTATCCAGATTTTGTAGCTGCCTCCCACATGACCTCTCAGGATGGTAAGCTATCTAATGCTCTTCCTTACACTGGTTTGTTTTCTATTGTTGTTAGTGATGGCACAAGACTTCCCATAAATAAACTTAGAATTTTAACTTTATCTTCCCCTAGTCGCCCCCTTCACCTCACGAAGGTGTGTCATGTCCCCCAATTACAACATATCAGATGTCTATTCAAAAGTTATGTCAGGATAATTCTTATGTAGTTTGTTTTGACAAGGCTTTTGTCTGTGTTAAGGACAAGACCGGGGGCGGTTCTGTTGCGGGGAATCAGTAGGAATGGTGTCTACTCTATTCAGCCTCACATTCTTGAGTCCGAGTTGTCTTCCCATTGTTCAGAGTCTTCTCGAGTCTGCTCAAAGTCGTCTTTCCCTGATCTTGTTGAAACTAAGGAATCTGGAGATGTTTGACATTCTCGCCTTGGTCATACCTCTGATAGAGTTTTAGGAAGTTTATGTTCACAAGTTTATTTTCACGTAATTCTAAGTTTCATGACGATTGTGTTCATTGCAAAGTAGGAAAGATACATCGTTTGCCTTTTGAGTCTGTGACTCATCGTGCCCCCTACATTATCCCTTATATTTGATACATAGTGACCTTTGGCAGTCGCCTGTTAAATCCAATTAATATTTTCAGTATTATGTGGTTTTCGTTGATGATTATTGTGTTTTTCTTGGCTTTATCCATTTAAACTGAAATCTGATGTTTATGCGACTTTTTTAGCTTTTCAAAAAATTGTTGCGAATTTGTTTAATTCAAAATTTAAGTGTTTCCAAAGTGATGGTGGACGTGAATTTGATAACACGCCTTTATTGCAACATTTCTTTGA